>OZ010669.1:28397069-28997069 GCA_963932185.1 Troglohyphantes excavatus | reverse complement strand
AGATGGGAATGTTGTGATTGGCTAAAAACGTCTTCACTAACAACGCATTGTGAGCTGGGGCATTGTCTTGGTGCAGGATCCATGTCTTTTTTTTCCACAAATCGTTCCGTTTTCTCCGTACTCGCTCACGTAGGGTATTCAGGACGCTAATGTAGTAATGCTGATTCACTGTTTGTCCCTCTGGTACCCAATCAATGTGTACAATCCCTTTGACATAAAAAAAAACAATCATCATTGCCTTGAATTTCGATTTTGACATTCGTGCTTTTTTTTGTCGTGGAGAATCAGGAGATTTCCAATGCATCGATTGGCGTTTGGTTTCGGGATCGTAAGTAAAAAACCACGATTCATCACAAGTAATAACATTTTGTAAAAAGGTGGGATCACGTTCAATGTTTCCTAGGATGTCAGAACAAATCATTCTTCGGCGTTCCTTCTGTTCAATTGTGAGACACTTTGGAACCATTTTTGCACACACTTTGTGCATGTTGAAACTTTCATGAAGAATCTGCCTAACACTTTCCTTGTCAATTCCTGTCAACTCAGACATTGCTCTGATTGTTAAACGGCGATCTTCTCGAACAAGTTTACCGATTTTTTCAATGTTTGCATCAGTTTTTGCTGACAATGGTCTGCCAGTGCGAGCGTCATCACTTGTGTCTTCGCGGCCATCTTTAAATCGTTTAAACCACTCAAACACTTGTGTTCGCGATAAACAATCATCGCCGTACACTTGTTGCAACATTACAAACGTTTCACTTGCAGATTTTCCAAGTTTGAAAAGAAATTTGATGTTAACACGCTGTTCTTTCTGTACACTCAACATTTTTCCGACGCACAGACAAAACGTCAACTACTTAGAACAGACGTCACGGGCAGACTGAGTGCAGGAGGCAGATAAAACTCGAGCAGTAGGCGGAGCAAGAGTCACGTGACAGGCCAGGCGACTTTCAGCCTTATTGCATTCGTTTTATTGTTTCACCTGTGCTAGTTCGGGTTTTTTCTAGCCACACCTCGTACTATAAATATACTATATAATATAAAATACTATAAATATACTATATAATATAAAATACTATAAATATACTATAAATATACTATATAATATAAAATACTATAAATATACTATAAATATACTATATAATATAAAATACTATAAATATACTATATAATATAAAATACTATAAATATACTATATAATATAAAATACTATAAATATACTATATAATATAAAATACTATAAATATACTATATAATATAAAATATACAAGAAATTTACAATATAATCAAAAAACATAATATATAATATATACTATAAAGTATACTATACTAATAAATATACTATATACTATAGAATATAAAAAATATACTATACTATATATATCGATAATCATAATTTCATTGTTTATCCTATTATTTTCCTATAAATATTACAAAAATCATTTTTCAACCCCACATCTCGATACATTTAAATAAAATTACCACTTTTTTTAATCTAATTAATATTCCTATCAATATTTTAAAAAAAATCCAGTTGAGAAATATTTTGGAACTTTATTCGATTAATGATTAGGATTTTATTTTAATAAATAAGACAATTGCTTTCAAGCCAGATCAAATCCCAAATAGTTTTCAAATAAATAACCGGTTTTATAACACACAATACACATTATAAACTACTGTCCTTCATCAAATGGAAAAATTTTAGTTAATTATTTAAATCTTATTAGATTATCATGTTGGTATAACAGCCTTCAGCATTTAAAACAGGTAAACAAAAATAACTCATTATCTTAAGCCGATCTTTACTTTGTAAACTCATCAGAGGAAAATATTCTTCAATATACAGATTTTAGGAGGTTAGTAGATGGGATTCTCCTCCAGCGTTTCAAAAGGTTAATATTTAAATTTGACTATCTTTAGAAAATCTGGTCCACTTTATAAACGCCCCACCATTTCGATGTATTCTAAATCAAAACAACACTTTTGATGCGAATTGAATGCGTTCATTTTAATACATTAATGCATAGGCGGGAAAAAAAGCATTTGCCTATTAATTAAATATTTCGAATATGACATGACATTTTGTAACACCTGAATTGAAAACGCTGGATAATTGGGCGGCTAGGCACTTAACGTAACCCTTCCCGCGAAATTAATAGCTGCATTTTTGATCGATCACGTGTATTGATGGATTGATACAACTGTTGAATCGATACAACTGATCGAGTGTTACAAGGAACTTTCAAAAATTTGTTCAATATTCAAGCCCTATGTTCCGACAGTGATACATGCAAGGGTGTCAACGAATTATCTGTGAATATATTTTGTGTGATTAAGATGAATAGAATAAGGGTTTCTTTGATTTAAAATTGAGTACTCTACTGTTAAATAATATATTTTTAAATGACAAATCGATTTTTGTGGCGGTTTAATAATGTACTTTTTATTTTAATACTAGTGATTCGTATATTTTCATCTTATTTTAATATTTGACGTATCTTTTATCACAAGAACAAAACACTACATTGAAGAGTTTTTATGAGGTACTGGCTTTTCCCTACGGCTTGGCTGAAATATTGTTGTAACCCTTTGCACTCCAAGAACGCTTTGCGTTTTTCGTTCTTTCTACGGAACAGTTATTAATCCTTATTCATCCGTAGTTTCTTTTCCCTAGAATTTGTTATGCTTATAGAAAAAAGAAACATAATATATTTTGTATCTGCAAAAGCACGAGTTGAAAAAAAATATCGATGTTTTTAAACACAAGATCATGCTGTTCTAGTTTATTTTAAAGAACAGGGAACCAAAAGAACGAGTCGTTACGAACGAACGAAAATTATTTATTTTGAATGCAAATTAACACACTATCCCGTTATTTTGACACAATCCTAATTTATTTTGACTCCCCTTTATTTCGAAGATTTTTGAACTATGAATATGGCTATTCACTTTTACAAAACGACTTTTTTTTGGGCATCTGTAGTTTAGCTTTCTCTTCATTTAATATTGGTAAGGGGTTTGTCTACAAGTAAAGTAAAGATCGGTATGTGTAATATAAATATTTGTAAAGTTAGTGAGATGTAAAAAAAGTTTTTTTTATCTGTGAATATTAATATTTGAACAAATTTTTAGCAAAAAAGACAACTAAATTGTCATTAAAAATTAAAATGCCAAAAACGTAAAAACATTAAAATATGAAGGAAATATTAAATACTGGTTTTCAGAACTAATTGGAACTTCGAATAGTAATTTCACATAAACTATATTTTTTGACTCGATCAATTTTGGCAGCGCACCCACGATATACATGCCTTCTATGTAATTAAATTGTAATTATAAATGTAAAAATTAAATTACATATACTAAATTACATTTTAGGCAAGATGTAAGTTTGAGGTACCTGCTATGTAATTATACATATAAATCTATAATGAAAGCAGTGAAAACTTGAAAGTACACGGTATTTCCATTAATAATTTGTTCTTTAATAAAATTTGCTGTGTTTTCTTATGAGTAAATGTCTTCGATTGTGAATTTCGGAAACGAGCAGTATTTTTGTAATTATATGTTCAAAACTAACCTTTCTCAATCAGGCCCGTCGCAAAGAGTTTTTTTTGGGAGGAAGGGGGGGGGAACACACCTAATCCCTCAATAATCTGAAAACCTTAATAGTTGGGAATTTCGAGTTTTAAAATCCCTGAGTTGAAAAAATTTATGCCTGAAGAAAATTAATATTATTAGCTAAAGAAAAGGGGAGATTGAAAATTGTCCAACTTGTAAGATTAAAATTAAATTAGACTTCTGAACGAACACATCATTGGAACATGCGTGCAACAAATCACTACTGTTGAGAGAACTGTTTGTTTAATATTACCGAATCTATAATTTTTTTTTTTTTAAATGTCGATAAATTGGAACTGAGAATTTTTAGCATTGTTGAGTTGGGTATTTCAAACGTTTAAGTTTGGTTTGGTTAATTGACGTTGCACTAGAGCTGTATATATTGGGCTATTGGCGGCTGTTCGGGACCCATCTCGTAGGAAAGACCCGCGACAATGCTTTGTATTTTTGAGCCATGGTTAGATAACGAGGACAGCACCTAAACTGGCACCCGACGCCGTTAAGTTGGAAATTTCGAATCTTTCAAGTTGTTAATTTCGAATCGTTAAATTGGGAACTTTCTTATTTCAACCCCCAAAAAAAGTTTGCAAGACGGCACTGTCCTCATCATTAAATATTTATAATAAATCGATTATGTTAAAAAAAAATAAAACGTTACCTCTACCCTCTCCAAATTAAGTTTAAAGAGCTTGCATATCTAATGCACGGTAATGTCATTCCTGCGCATTACAAAGATCTCCCACCGACGACGCATGGATCGATTCAATCACGTGACACCCATCCCACCAATAGGGTGCCCTCGAACATCAACGGAAACAAAAGAACACCCACACAAATGGCGAATACCAGAGTTTAGGACTCAATCGCGATTCATATGCTACGTGGAGCGCTTTTTGCAACGGTTGCATGACAGTCAAATTGCCCTTTTGATGGATCAGCTCTCGAAGTACAATTTGGATGGCGGGTTCCTACATTTTCATTCCGGGCGATTCTCTTCAGCTCATGGCTTCGAAAGCTACTGGGCGTTGTGACATTTGAATATTGAGATTGAGTAAAAGGGAATAGCTGAGGATTGAGTCTGTGGGTCAGTCAATCAAATGAGTCTTGAATAGTATGTATTGAGAGTAGTATGTATTGATAGTATGTATTGAGAGTATGCATTGAGTACATTCCCGTAGACTTGGCAGAATCAGAAGTTTCACTTAAGAAAAAAACAGCCAAATGTCTCACAAGTTCGCTAACTAGGTTTCTGATTTTGCCAAGTCCGCCAGGAATTTATCAAAATTCTTTTGGCGCATGTAGGCATGAAAATGCCGGGGAAATTATTGTAAAAAAAACTGCAAAATTTTAATATTTTACTTCTGCTGTCTTCTTTACTAAAACGCTATCTTTCAATGCATTTAATTGAAATAAATTAAATATATGGATTAAAGCTTAAAGTTAAATGCAATTGATAAAAGTTGTTTGTCTTCTATTTGTTTATTGTAACATACAAATAACCCAGATACAAAATGCGTATTTACTTTTAATTAATAGTTTTAAGAATAACACAAAAACACTGGCAAACCTCATAACATGTGAAATTATTTGATTTTGTTTTATTGGTAAGTAATGTGTTTTGCTATTGTATTTTGTGGCAAAAATTAAAGCCAAAAAAGGATGAATTAATGATACCAAAAACTCCCTTTCAAATTTTAGGATATAACCCATTTTATATTAAGGGTACTTATGTAATTTTGAACCTAATGTCGAAGAAATACTATTAAAAATTCATGATATTTTTTTGTGAATACACTAAAAAATTTTTTCATTATACTGAATTGCTATATACTGAAACTGTAAACTAAGGAATATATATTAGAAATATGGCGAGAGGAAAGTTAGTCGTTTATAAATCCAATTCAAATGATTTATGAATAATGAGATTTTTGTTATTCAAAAGTATCACAATCGTTCAATAGGCCACATACAATACACGCATCCAGTTGTTAAAATATGAAAAGGAATTAGTTTTGCGCCACTGAATGCATTAATACACAAAATAAAGAAAGCAATACATCTATCCACACATAAACAACCCAGTTAATAAGAATTCATTTGACAAAACACCTAACAATGCAATTTCCAAAAGATCCGATCACGACATCCATAGAAGTGCAAGAAGCAGAGTTTAAGAACAGTTTCATAATAACGGAAGATCTCTATTGAAGCCCCGAAGTTTCTTCTCCGACCCCAAAAGGTCAAGACTTTCTGAATGCAGCCCCTTTTTAATAAATGGCAGCTTTTTAGGCGCAGAATTAAGTTTCCCGTCACGAGAGCTGTGTTTCTGTTTAATATCTCTGTACACGATCTAATGTATCGTGTGCGGAGACACAAAAGAATGCGAAATCCGCTAAATCCTCATGGAAAGGAATTGGAACATATCTGTGCCCGTTCGAGGAAAGTGGGGCTGAAAAATAAATCCTCTTCCTTTCGAGTGAATATCTTTTCAATGAGTAAACACGCAAGCTTTTTTTGAATATTTCGATTTGATTATTGTGAAGTAAATTTTACATTTTTGGATTAGTTTCTAAATAGTCATCGAAGTAAATATTTCAGCGGCTTTTAGGGACAAATCCCACTAAAGCCCATTATACACGAACGAGATAGAAAAACGCCCGTGAGCTTTTCTGTGATTCGAGAATACATACCACGTGCTCGCGCATACATACAGAAACTCGCGCGCGTTTTACTCGTTCATGTAAAATGGACCTAAGGCTCATGCTACACAGATGTGACAAACGCGCGTGAACTTTTTCAAATGGCCTTGCGACTATAACCTACTATACCAAACAGGACTACGTAAAAAAAGTTATAGTTATATAACATTGCCTTTGGCAGTAGCGTAGGTTTGATTTGATTAATTAACGTCGCACTAGTTTCTTTAATTATAAATGAACTTATGTTAATTTAAACTTAATCAAACATGAAAGAAGTCATCGCTGAGAAAAATGAATTTAAAGTTTAATGAATTTAAATGTTTCAGCAATCTTTTACCAAACCTTAATACTGATTAGCAAAAAAATAATTAGTTGCACTTAACATATAAGTGTAAGTTTGGTGTCGTTAGATTAAAAATAAAATGAACTATTTTTTAAAGAAATAAAATATTTTTGTACAATTTGGTTTGATTAATATACGTCACACTAGAGCTACAGAGTGGGCTATTGGCGACGGTTCGGGGTCTGTCTCGAAGGAAAGACCCGAGAATGATACCTCGTATTTTTTAACCATGGTTAAATGAGGAGGACAACACCTGAACTGGCACCCACGCCTTCAATAGGCTTCAGGATTTTGATCCCCAAATAGATTTATCGTGCATAAGTATACACGCCGGTATAATTTGTTGGATGTTCTGAACGACTTTCTAGTATTTTTGTAGCGAAGCTGGTAACTTTTTTACTTTTCTTTGTCTAGTCCATCGTACGGGCTCGAACTAGCAATCCTATGATTACTAGCAGAACGCCTTTATCCACTAGGCTATTGAGCCTCGGCAGTAGCGTAGGTGCCATCACCGGATCTGATTTTCCCTGTGTGTGTGAAAAAGGGGCCCTCTTAAGAAAAAAAATTCGAGAATGTTTTAAATATATCCAATTTGAAACCTTAAATTTTAATACATGCAGTATCTAAATGTTATAGTTCAAAAACAATTTATTTTAATTGTCAGAAAGTTCTGGCGATTTTTTTTCTATTTTTTATAACTACGCTATACGCGGCTGATATGAAATTTTAGATCCATTTCATTTACCCCATTAACGCACTAAGGCATGAAAATTGTCTCCGACTCACCGAGCTAAAATAATAAACACTGGAGTGAGGACTTTACCGTGACGCGCAGTTGAATACTATTCAGAAGAGAAGATTGGGAAAACATTCTGTCTTGCCTTTTCCACTGCTAGTTGTGTTTTGCGTCGGTCCTGAGCATTTGATTAATTAATTTATATTTTTTTGTAATTAAGGAAGCAAGTATAGCAAAACATTAAATGTGTAACATTTAAAGTATTTTTGAAAGCCAGGAATTTGGTTCCAAAGACGCTCACGCTATTTTAGCAATGTAAAGTTGTTTTCACTCTTAGGAGGTTCAGATATTTTTTTTATATTAGTGCAATTTAATATTTTTTTTTATCGAAATTTGAATTCATTGTAAAGAGGTAGCTTTTAGGTTATGCCTAAATAAATTAGATTTGAAAACTATTGTTTAATGTTTTTTTTTTATGAATTTAAAAACTGGATGCATTGATGGGAAAACTAGATATCTCTAGACGTGATATTACGTCCATGAGCTATATATCAATGAGCGTGAGGACTATACTTTTCAACATTGGCACAAAAAGGTATATAGTGTTCACCACGCTTAATATTCCCACCTGTCCTTATTATATCTCAATGCTTCTTCTAGGTCTAGCATACTAGGAGCGTTAATGCAAAACCCATACATATTTTTAAAAATGAGATAAGCATTGAATTTTATAAACAAATCTTTATCCGTTTTCGGAAGAAAAAAAAATATTTCCAAAAACATCTCTTTTATTTAAAAAAAAAAAATCGCAGGTGCATAGAAATGCATGCTTCTACCAAACATTTTTACGGTTTTCCTAGATTTTCCAAATTTATGACATGTTAATTTTTACATGTGCGCTCATCATGTATCAATTCAGACTAACATGAGCGATGCAATTTAAATATAGCAGATCTTTACTTGTAATAATTTAAACTTCATGTCGTTTCATTATTTATGTGCTAAAGCATGTGGAATTTGATTATACTCTTAAGGTGTATCTTTGGAAGGTTCGGTATTAAACCAATGAATTGCGTTGCTGTTCGCTGTAGAGCAAATAAAGATAGAATAATATGATAAAGATTTAAATGCTAGGTATTTACTTTGAAATTAGTTAAAGGCATTATCTGCGTACGTTTGAATTGAATGGTCAGGTTTCGTATTGAATATTTTAATTAATACAGACCATAAATATGTTTTTAAAACTATTCAATGGAACAAATAAATTGTCTCCAATGTAAAATTAACAGACAAATTGCCCGTAGAAAAAAACATGTAAACACTTTTATTGGTACATAAAAACAAACGATATCAAGGGATTTTATTTCTAAAGTTTCTTTTAACTAATATCAATAAAAAATATTTTTTTTATATTTTTTAAACATTAAAACTTTACTGTAACGTCTTATAACGTAGTCACTTACGTTTTAAACTTTTGATTTTATATTTCTAATTTATTTTACTATATTAATAGCATTAGAACTACATCGTATTACGAAAAGTTTAATATACAAGTTACTTCACAGTCATTTTTTAAGAATTGTGCATCAACGGCTTAAATGTATAGTGGAAATGTGAATGATGCATTTACATAATTTCGTAGAAAATTGCCATTAGTTCTACATCACATCTATTGTGCAAAACTTTAATTGTTTATTCTTGGGCAACTACTTAATTCTACTTGAGAAATTACTTTCGGTTACGAACCTACTGGAAGAAGATGCAATTATAAATACTATCACAGGTGTATTCAATGTGAAACTCTACCAAGAACTAAGCATACAAAGAGATTTTAACCTTTCCAGAAAGGTTAAATAAGCATTTAACAATCCATTAAAGCACAAAAGGAACGGAACATCGTAGCTTTTATGACGTTCGCTAAACCTAATTGTCAATATTTTAGTATAAAAGGCAATTTCAACTGGGGAAACTTTAATTACCTTTTGTATATTTCCATTTAACAAAATGTGACGACGAATATTTAAGCGAAAAAAATAGTTGTGCTAAAAAGAACTAAATGCTAAAATAATATGTGCTTTTGGAACACATGTTCTCGTAATCATATATTTATAGTCATAAAAGTAAAATCTTAAAATGAAATAAATACTTATATGTCTTTTTTCACAAAATAGACTTGCATGGTTGGACGAGTAGCAAGCTTAGGGTTGGGAGTTTTATTTTATTTGTCAACCGGGGATTCACCGTGTAGAGAAAGCAGGTGCACGCTAAATTTTTCGTGGTCCACATATGCTTATGTTTGACGTTTTGTGGAAGTTTGGAAAATGATATGATAAATAAGATTGGCTTCATCACCTGACCATGGGTTGAAATTTCGATGTATATATTTTTAAAAAAACATAACGTATTTTATTTACGTATTTTAGAAAACACAATTTTGTAAATTTTAACCATATTTGGAAACTGTTTGCCTCACAAGTTGTAAATGCTTCGAAAAATAAAAACTTTTGACACTTGGACAATTACTTATGATCGACAATTCAACACCATTTTAAAGTTATTGAAACAAAAAGTACTTATTACCTATTATCTTTAAGGTTAGTTAAGCACTTGATTGTTTGGAGACAGTTTCATGGTTGAACGATTAGAAAGTCAACTGGAAACGCACATGTCAAAGAAGACGATTGCGATCACAAATGCTGAAACGATCGCTGCTTCTGCGCAATCGAATCAAGGTTGTCAAGTCCCCAGATAAGGATTTCGTCAATCGAACTTTATTTAGGGTGAATTAAATTTAGTTTAAATGCCCCCCTCCCCCCGCAGGTGTCATCAAGAACTGTTGAAGATAATTTAAATATTTTAGTAGTGTGTACCATACACAAGAATAACTTACGCGGGGTGGCTATTAGGGTGGCAAACAGATAGAACTCGTCAATTAATGATTGTCTGGTTAATCAAACTTTTGGAAACAAACCATAGGCTGGCTAATTATTAATTGAAAAAGTTGATTAGTAGGAAAACACTGGGGAACTTTTCATCTGTAGAAGTTGCAGTTGACGTCCAGACCAAGACCGTGTACTTGACGTCCCACCGAGGTACTGGATCCAACCAAAATAGATTCTGTATTGGTTGGTTCTAGTATCCATGTGGAAAATCAACTAATATGATACAAAGGACGAGGGCATGTTCTCCAACTTTAACGTTGCCAAGTAACTTACATGATGAATGACTGCTTGGAATCAATACCGATGGAAAGATACTGGAACACCGTCTCGTATTTTTTTATCTATAATCAGATGACAAGAACAACACCTAAGCTGGCATCTTGTTCTACCAACATCCACACCATGATTAACGTGAGAATATTTGAACCAAAGTAGACATGCATCAGTACCATTCTGCACATATAGTCTTCAGTTGAAGGTGGATGATCATGCTCGCAACCCTCTTACAGGCTCGCCCCCTCCCCTTTCATCCAGAAATCAGAAATGGATAGTTTGACTTTTGTTTGTGATATTCAATTATATTTAGTTACCGGTTACCTTATTTTGTTTAATTTTTATCTCTTTAAAAGTTAATAAATCTAACTTATAAAAAAAAAATACAAATAATTCTTTAAAGATAAATTGCTCTACTTGCAAAGCTTTATTTAGCAATCAATTATATCTTGGAGGCGGTATTTTCGAAAAATATATTTTACGACTCGTAATTTAAGTCAGCGGTTCCTAACCTGTGGTACTCGTACCTCTAAGGATGCATGGTGATCCGGTTGGGGGTACACGAAAATAATAATAGTACTGACGAAGAACACTTAAAATAATAAGTAAAATCTAAAA
Source organism: Troglohyphantes excavatus (assembly GCA_963932185.1). NCBI lineage: Eukaryota > Metazoa > Arthropoda > Arachnida > Araneae > Linyphiidae > Troglohyphantes > Troglohyphantes excavatus. The sequence goes on along the minus strand of OZ010669.1, from coordinate 28,985,834 downwards.
TATAAGCCTATAAACGTACTCATAAATGAAATTTTTTATCAAGGGTTACGAGAGAGAAAAAAGGTCGAGAACCACTGATCTAAGGGAAAGTTACTATGACAGTGATTATAATCTCTATATAAAACAAAATAAAATACTCTAACACTAAACTTTTTTTTAGAACACAGCCATCAATGATATTTGGCGCGAAAAGTGTTTCCAAACAGCCATTCTCCGAGAAGCAATGCCAACTGAACAATAGCCATCCAAAACCTGCGCTCTAATGGTTCAAAGGTCGCGTTCCATCTACAAGAGATACGCCGCTGTGTTTCCGTAGCGACAAGCTCGGGACATGTGCGTCAGGCTCGAAATTCATTGCCCGTTTATCTGGCACGGGGATCTGTTGGACGCGCGTTGTTTGTTGCGTAACAGAGTCTGGATGCGTGACGCGAATATGGAAGTCGCGCTGTAACTGACAGATGAATTCTGAAGGGAAACTTTGGATGAGCTTGAAGCGGTTCGGCGTTCGGTTAGAGCGACTTGTCATTGTTGGGTGAACAGATGCGACCTCTTGGAAGATTTCCGTTTCGCGCAAAATGTTCAAAAAGACGACGCATTAAAGATTCGTCAACATGGTTTCGTAGAATACAGTCAAGTAAATGTAAAATCCATTGAAACGAGAGTTCTCTTGATATGTTGAGGACGTTGAATATAGGAAGAGGAACAGCATTTTTTTTAAAAAAACTGGTTTTAACCCTTTTACGCCTGCGGTGGTTTCAATTGGAACCATAATGGATTGATTGTGAGGTAAGTCAAAGTCAGGTATACGCCATTTTTCTGTCAGTGACCAAGGAAAGGATTGTTGATACAACTAGCATAAGAGGGGAGTAAATCTAAATTTGACAATTGCTTTCATTATCTCAATTGCTAATAAATCTGGATCTGAAAGCGTTAAATATTAAAATTTTATTCTATGAGAAGTTTTCATGGGGGAAACGAGGATGATCCATTAAGAATAGTTTTTTAAGTTAAAGAAAGACGAAGATTCATATTTTATAGACATACACAGCATTCTAGTATTTTATAGTTTTATTTTCGGTGGATTACCATCGTTCTACCCGTTTTACAACATAGTACAATGAAAGTACAGTCCTGCAGCTAACATAAGGATTAATTCTCAATATGAACAGGAAAGAATGCTTGCTATTTTCCCTCTGGGCCCTTTATATGTTACTCATATAGTTAACCTTTAGATGGCGGGTGTTTGGTTTTAACACGGGATTCTGTTTGAAATATCACTTGTTACACATGGTTTCAAACGCGTTGACAAAATGACGATTTAATTCGTTAATTACAAATACATTAAACGTAACATTTAAAATTTGGGCAAATCAAAAGTTTAAATTTAAACTAATATACATACCCAGAAATGAAAGTAATGTAATATAAGGCACTTGTTAAAGCAAAAGATTATGATCTACAAGGGTAACGCAAAAAGGCCTGATAATAAATATCTTTTAAAAATAATGTACATGAAAAAAAACTTGTTTTTAAAGAGTAAAATACCTAGTAAATTATCAGAAATTTCAGTAGGATCCGTCTTAATGAAAGTGGAGTCGAAACATTCTGAGACATCCCACTCCAACCCCTATTTGATATTACTTTAACTAATGCATATCCCTCTTATTTATCTCTCTTTATGTCGATTGTTACTGCAATAAATAATTATATTGAGTGGGTTATTTCTGTAAAGTTACCATTTAATCAGAGTTTTTAAATGTGTATTTTTATTAACGATCTGATGTTTTAATAATATACAGTAGAAAAAAAATCCTAAAAATGGCGATTTTTCCCGCCAAATCAGTAGTAGGGTTTATTTGATGGCAGGAAAGGAGATAAAAAGTCCCGCTTAATCCACGGATATATAACCTTATACCGGATTATACTTTCTTATTTAAAATATTTTTTTTGTTTTTTTAAATAAAACCACTTTCGGTAGTCATTACCCTTTTTGTCATTATCTCTTTCTATAACAATCGTTTTCATCTTTCATTTAAATAAAAATATTCGGCCACCTTTACATTTTCATGTGCCACCTGAAAAGATTTCCTCGAAAATCCATCCCCATCAAAAGTGAGTTTTCATTTAATAACATCCCTTCATCACCCTGATCCATCTCGATCAAGGCAGAGGTCGCGCCGCCAACTACAAGCCACCCGCAGACCACCGAAGCCGAAGAGACCACGAACCTTTCCAAACTCGAGCGGACAGGAAGACAACAGCTCAACCCGAAAGGTGAAATATCCGTGGATTAAGCGGTCCCTTTCACCTCCCCCCCCCCCGCCATCAAACAATGCCTACTACTGATTTGGCGAAAAATCGCCATTTCTAGTATTTTGTTTTTTCCTTATGGTATGTTTGAAATCTGTTTTCCCAATTGAAGACGCGGGTCTTTCCTTCGAGATCTTCGAGCATGAATGGCCAGTAGTAGAGAGAATATGACGTCATAATCGTGAGGCAAACATCTCAGACCAAATCGCTACAAACACGTGACTTCTTTTCAAAATTATGAATTAAAAAGTACTCGCGATTGGCTGATGATTTGGGAAATGTGTGACAGTGAAATTTTATGAATGGAATAACGTCATTAGTCACGTGTTTGTAGCGATACATGTTGACCTCACTTTGATGTCAGCGAGATGATATCCCGATGTTTGCTCTACTATGAGGGATCCATGCTCGAAGTTCGAGATAGACCCCGAACCGTCGCCAATAGCCCACTGTGCAGCTCTAGTGCGACGTTAATTAACCAAACCCAATTGAAGACGTGGGTGCAAAAATTAGACAGCTCCACTATTTTTTTATTTACACTTTATCACATATTCCTATAAAGACTAAAAACCCTGTATTGATTGGTGCAAGAACTAGACAGCTCCATGTAATGGCTATAGAAAAATAAAGGAAAAGGAATTGTACTTTTTTTTTTGTCTCGCACGATGCAATAAAAGCAAAAAATTTACAGTGTTTTTCCTCTGTGGCTGAATAATTCTGAAAAACTGGAGCTGTCTGGTTTTTACACTCATGTCTTCAATTACTGTCGTTTAACCCAGTGAATCGTATAATATACAAATTTTTATGGTTCTCTGGTTGAAATTACGTTACTCTAAAGTTACACAATGGTCTAATAGAGACGGTTCGGGACTCATCCCTAAGTAAAAAGACACGGGAACGATGTCTCGTATTTTTGAACCACGGTCAGATGACGAGGACAACACTTGAGCTGGCACCCGACGCAACCTACCTTAATATGCCATTATCGTTTACCAGTCGTATACAAACCAGTATAACGCGTTGGATGTTCTGGACGACTTTCTAGTATTTTTGTAGCGAAGCTGGCAACCCTCGGATTACAAGATAACTACTTTTTTACTTTTCTATGTCAAGTCCACCAAACGGGCTCGATCTAGCAATCCCCCGATTACCAGCTGAACGCCTTTATCAACTGGGCAACTGGAGGCCCTATGGACCATGATCAAATGACGAGAACAACATCTCAGCTGGCATCCCGTGCAAACTGACGTAGGAGTGAGGGCATTGGACCACGACGAATTTAACGTGCAACAGTCCTTCTTACACGGCGGACTTATTTTTGGTGAGCAAAAGAAACGAGTTTGGTAGTCCTACTAGCAGATCCCCAGCTGCGAATCGAACACGCGTTCTCACCGATGCTATAATATCTGATGCTATAATGGAATGATAAACTTTAAATCAGATCCAATATCCTGACATGCCTATTGAGGTTGCGTCGGATACCAAGCTCAGGTATTAACCTTTTCATCTGACCACGGTATAAAAATACGAGGCAGCTTTCCAGGTCGAGACGGACTTCAAACTTGCCTCTAGAGCGACGTTATATACAATCAACCATCATTATGTTTTTTTTGAAAATCCTTTTCAAATGAGTAAATTTGAAAGGGATTTAAGTTTTCACTGAGTGTTCCTTTAAAAATCTACAATATTTTTAACCTACCATTGCTTTTTAAGGAATTTGGCGATTTTTTGTCTGTTTAATTTGGCGATTTAGATATTCCTGCAGCCACGCAGCAAAAGCAGCTGCCCTCATGCCAGACCGGGCGCCTTTGATGGATTAGGAAGAGTAGTCTGGGGCCCCACAGAATTGTTTCCTTCCGCACTGGTAATAAAGTACGCTTCACCTCAATCACTATATAAATGTGCTGCTTAATCTCCGGGCTCTTTTGCAGGTTTTTTTTTTATTTCGCTCACCTTTGGATCGATACGAGCAAAGTCACGAAGTCGGGCTCACCGATCTCCCAGCAAAGAATTAGAAATGTTGGGAAGGGGATGTAAATGGAAGTGCGATGGGGGATCCTATAATCCTAAATTTTTTTTTAAATAAAAATTGGTTTGTTATCACATCAGTTTATTTTTAAGCAGATTGTTATCATAGAGTAATGATATAAATAGAGGAATAAAAATGTTGATTTCCGTGTGTCCATCATTGAAACCACGTGATATGTGGAAATGCCAATTCATTCATGCGCCAATATTACTTGGCAGGCCTTAGCGACTTTAAGAACTAAACGAGATCGAAGTATTATAATATGGTTTTGTGTTTAATTTTGTATTTAAATATAGTTTTTTTTTAACGAGTGGCACAATTTAAGGGAGTTTAACAGATATATTAAGGAGATTTTTCTTACTTTGTAGTTTTGAAATAATTGCATTACGTTTTTATGTAAAAAATTTATCATAAGCGAAGTTCTTTCAATTGTTATTTTGTATACTTCAATAAGAAAATATGAACAATAAAACCTGAGAAATATAAAGAGTTTCGCTTCTTCGAGTATTGAACACAAATAAAATATTTTCGTTTCGTTAATGAAGAGGAAATATTTAGCGCATATTGTTTGAAAATAAGTAAATACGTACATATATGTTAAAAAGTTGAATACGGACATAACTCTTTATCACCAAAAAAGAAGAAAGTGCGCCAAATTTGAAACTCCTGCAGATGTCTGAACGCCAAATGTGGCAGCGCTATAACCACGTGATGTGGGTTTTCTTTTCAATGTTGACACCGCGGCCTTACGAGAGTCTGGTATTGAAGGCGCTCTTTATTTAATATTACAACTCTCTAATTGTTATCCGATATTTTGAGGTGTAGCGTATTTATAGTTTTTTGGCTCACGTGGCGAGTGAATTGATTTGCAAAAGTGAAGTAAAGTCCCCAAAAAAAAAATATAGAAAGGCCGTAGTACTTTATATGGGAAATGTATTTTTTGTGTACTTCTGAAAATACAGATAAATACGATATTGAATTAAGTATATTGAAATAATTTTAGTTGAAATATAAACAGGGCTGTAGTGCTTTTAATCAACTGATTTTTTTTTAAATCACTGATTTAAATCAATTTATTTCAGATATAAAAAATGTGTTTTAAGCAAATAAATTTATGCACTTTAATTTTTTTTTAAATATAATATATATTTGATTTGAATTAATGAAACTATTATCTTTCATACCTTTATTTTGGAGAATACCATAAAGCCAATTAGTTTTTAGACATATTTATTATGAGTAGCACATTCAAATGCAGAAAGTAAAATTCCTACCCCTTCCCCATTTTAATATAGAAAACGTGTTCGTAAATAAAGAACATAAAGAAACTTGTAAATTACAAATTTTCATTTTAATATTGAAAATAAAAAATAAAAGTTTTGAATTATTTTTCTATATATTGTTTAAGATATAAAAACATATTTAAGTTCTGTCCACAATACTTATTTTAGAAATTCTATTTATCCCTGTTAATGTGTAATATAATCTCACAAAAAAAAACTTTTATTAAAAATATTACAACTCAATTCTTAAGGAACCTATTATATCATATTATGATACATATGATCTAAACTCAAATTTATGTTTCATTAGATGTGCAGGTGGCTTTATCGAATATGATGGGTTCTCTTGGTTTTATTTTTAGTAAATAGACAAATCTGAAACTGTGATGTTTGAAACAGTGGAAAGGTTTTAGAGTCCAGTTCATAAGAAAGGAAAACTTCCATCTTCGAACGATTAAATAATTTACATAAGACCCAAATCTAAACATTTTATGTTTGAAAATACAAGTTATGGAATGAAAAGGGGCCTTATTTGAAATAATTTTAAGTTGCCAAAAGTAAAACTGGTGTCAAAGCTAATTACGAATCTGTTAACAAAATAGATGTATTTAAATATATATTTTGTTAAAACAATCAATAAATTTTAAAAAAATCGCAATTTAAATCAAATTAATCCGATTTAAATAAAATAAATCGATTTTTAAAAAAAAATCTACAAATCTGAATTAAACAAATACACATATGAATTCATTAGCAAACAATATTAGAGTGTAGAAAATAGAAACGATTATCAAAGAAAACTTGGGGGGGGGGAGAAAATAAAATATTTAAAATTAACAAAATTACTAGTTTAAATAACGTCATCATTAGTAGTCGATAATCCATTTCATACCTCTAGTTAGAGAAAAATTTTCAAAGTTGGAATACCGTTTTCACTGTAAGAAAGTTATCTTTATATTTCAAACACATACTTAATTAAAAAAAAAATAACATTTTAAAAGACATGTCTTTCAAAAGTTTTGCTTTAATTTGAAAAACGTTTCAAACTAGCGTATTTTAAGAATTTAAATCTGTATTATTTTGAAAAAACTGAGGATACATGGATGTATATATACGTTTCTGAAGTAGCAGAAGAAAAGATTCTAAAAAATATATCCTCGACTGTTATTCATAAAATTAAAAGAAAAGCAATCTTCACTCGTACCTAAAATATTTTGTAATTTATTTTTTTCATTTCAGTTTTACTTTATGGAAAGTTAAATTTTAATATAATCTGCTTGAAGTTTGCATATATTATATGTCATCTTACACAAAATTAATTGAATGTGCATTTAACGGCTCTGCTTATACTTATTTATCCCGCATTGATTATTTATCCCGCATTTTATTTGCATTTGAGAATGCCCTGCATTTTTTTTAGATACGATTTCTTTGGAAATCACGAATCCCTATAGCGAAATGCTATCGAGATAAATCAACAGCATTTGAATATTCAATACTAACCATTTTCTTAAAAGATAATTATATGCAATCAAGACAATGAACGAACTGGAAAGGTCCTAAGGTCATTGTGGTATATTTCAATAACACTAATAAAGATAAATCTATGTTCATGAACATCGTAGAGTAAAGAAACCTGCTAATCACTCCTCAAATATTCAAAACCTTTGACAACAAATAAGCTCATGTAATAGGGTCTCCTTTTTCAATGCATTGGCTTTTGTTGTCAAACGAGAACTGATCATTCTATATGAAGTGTGTGTGTTATCTTTAATAAATATCTTATCAGATAAAAATTAAATATATACGTTTCATTACCGAACTTTACTTCCTTCTTTCCACCACAAACTTAATCCGATAATGTTAAATACTTCCTCAATTATAGACGTGGCTCCAATTGGGTTTTGTATAAATGATTTCAAATATATTTTGAGATTTTTGAGATAAAATTCGCGTTTCTCTTGATAGATAAAGTATGTTTGGTCCAAATATAAACTGAAGTTATTGTTTGAAGTTAAGTGTATGCGTTTAGGCTCGTATCCATCATTCTTTTCTGACTTAAATAAACTAAATTATAATAATTTTTCACGATTTCGGTCAAATAATTACACGGCTCATTTTTAAATTTTTATTTGGTTATGTGTTTGTTTACGATGAGTAACTCGGTAAAGCAATATTTTTTCTCACTTCTACGTTATTATCGCTTTTTTTAAAAAGTTATTTCCTTGCATAGTTTCCTAGAAACGAATCTTTTTTTTCGTTATACGGTAAGCAAAAATGTTTATTTAAATCAATTGGTAACTTCTGAATTTAATTTAAAACATAATAAAATAATTGAGTGTGTTGATGTTAGTCGACTCAATAACCTTTCTTTTTTTTGTAAAAAGTATAAAAAGCTTCCCTCATAAAATATAAACAATTTCATTAAAACGTTTTATTTTACAATCTTTTAAAGCATTGAAGTGTAATACAGTATAATTACATAAAATTAAAAAAAAATATATATATCATTTTAAAAATAAATTTTTTATATATTGAATTATTTTGTGTTGATTTTAGTATAAACCTTTTTTTTTAATATCAGTATGCTAAAAATTTATAAATGATAATCGAAGTTTGTAACAGTTTGGTTAAATTAAAGTAACTCTCGATGGTTATTGATTAATCGAAAAAAAAAAATCCCGAAAAACACTGCCTCTAAATTTTGAGTTAAAAATCAAATAACAAGCCAAAAATATAATATATTATTGATAAATTTTGGTATAGATTAATTGCAAGGTAAAACAAAAAAGGACATTTTATGAAAGGAAAATATTATAATGCACTATAAATAATCATTTAAATATAAAAAAATACATCTAGTAATTGTAATATAGTTTATTTTTATTTATTACTTTATTTTGTATAATTATGTCATTTACACTACGTATCTAGCACATGCATATATTAATAAAGCACATAGTAATCCTTATGAGAGAGAGAGAGTATAAGATAAGAAACCACAGACTATTTAGTCATGTTATATTTATAAAACTAATAAATAAACGATGTTGGCCTGGAATCTACATATCTATGTACTATCAAATAACAAGCCACAACTATTAGAATGTCTTTTATTAACACGATATTCATTTTCAACTATTACATACTTTTATACAACTGACTATGTTATACTTATAACTCGAGTTTAAACTCATTCTGAAAATCATACTGAATTGAAATTCGCGCATACTTATGTAAGCCTTTTATTATTTTGACATAATAATTGCATTTACTGATGTATGCTAATTTATATTTAGTTAGTTTCACTCTAGCACAGTGGTTCCCAAAGTGGGTTCCGTGGAACCCTGGGGTTCCACGAAAAAATTTAGGGGTTCCGCGTGACAAATTTTATTTGATTAAAAAAAATAAGAATGGTGTTTAATATATTCACATTTTCGATGAATATACAAATTTAGCAAAACAGGCTACTCGAATTCTACTGCCATTTGCAACCACTTATTTGTGTGAAGCTGGGTTTTCAAAATATGTTGCGACAAAACCAAATATCGTAACAGACTTGATGCTGCACCAGATATGCTAGTTCAGTTATCAAACCTAACACCCAATTTTAAGAGAATCATGAAATCAAAGAAGCAGGTGCATTCTTCACATTAAAGATTTTCCATTTATTTTAGTTTATGTTTTGTATTTTTATTAATTATTTCTATGATGAATTGTTTTTTTTTAGTTTTGCTTAATTCAACAAAATCTGAAATACCAAAACAATACTTGTTTTATTTAATATCAGATATTAAATTTTGAAAAGTCGTTGATTAAAAAATATTCAGGGTTCCGCGATCATTGGCAACAAATTTTGGGGTTCCACGACCAAAATAGTTTGGGAACCACTGCTCTAGCAGATTGGATAACTGGACAGCCCGCGGCAAGTTCTGATCCTTAGTTATCTGTTGAATTAAAGTGGTTTTGCAAGAAATTTAAAAGAATAAAATTGTGTTGTGTGTGATAGAGCTTTCGTAAGTTGCTGCATTTTAGCAGATACAAAGCATTAAGAAAGGCTATGTTACATATATTTTCACATTTGACATGAATAATAAAAGCTATTTTTGTATCATAAACACATCGTCTATTCACCTCTTCAATTCCTTTTCAAACGTGGTCTATTATAAGGCGTAAAATAATATATAGACAGCTCTTCAGAGAGAATTCGGAGCTGACGTGACGCATGTTGTTTGCCTTCTGGTTCTTGCGCCTGAGGTAAATGAGTTTAATTCGCAGAATGTGTGTAGCCATCTGGTAACCAGTGTGTTGTCTCATTCTCTCATCCAAAATAACATTACGTGTAGAGGAAAATGATGCACGGTAAATCCGTAGGGGTGCAATGTTTTCACGCCTATTCCGTTGCGAAAGGTGCCAGCTCAGGTGGTAACCTCGTCAAATGACCATGATTCTGAATTACAAGGCGTATATTGGCTGTGTTAGGCCTTAATAGGAATCCGAAAGTGTGTCCGACCAACGATATAATTGATATAAATATAAGTTTGGTTTGCTTAATTAACGTCGCACTAGAGTTACACAATGGTCTATTAGCAACCGTTTCGGGCCTATAGACGGTATCGGGGCCTGTTTCGGAGGAAAGACCCGAGAATGATGCCCCGTATTTTTGAACCATGGTCAGACAACGACGACGACACATGAACTGTCACCCGACACAACGTCAATAGGCATCAGGACCCCGATCAGATATATCGTGTACCAGTTCCATATACACGCCAGTATAAATTTGCTAGATGTTCTGGACGACTTTCTGGTATTTTGGTGGTGAAGCTGGCAACCTCCGATAGCAAAACTACTATCCTTTTACTTTTCGTTGTCAAGTCCACCTCATGAGCGAGCAATCCAGTGATTACCAGATGAACGCCTTTATCCACTGGGCAGCTGGAGACCCCATATAAATATGAATACAAGATCGTAAAATATTTAAAAACTTACAAAATTAATAAAAAAAAATTGGAACTGGGCTTTTAAAAAAAAAATTACAAAAAATGATGAAAATAACCTAAATGTTAAAAAAAAGGCTGTTCTAATTCGTTGCACCCCAAAACAGAACCGATGTCAATTATTTTCCCCATTGGCTTGTGTTGTCATTTGACAGAAAGAAGCTAATTGTATTTTGAAACTGATCAGTTAGAGAGTTACACCCCAAGCAACCCTTCTCCCTCAAACCATACAGGAAGTTCCCATATGAAATATGAAGCAACACTTCAGCCCCACAGTAGTGAAGACAATGTGCACTCTTTGAGAACTGCGGCGATCAATTCCCCAAAATAGGCTGCTACGATGCCTATCCCTTTGAATAACCTCGAAATCTTGTGGCTATTGCGACATATGGAACTTAAAAAAAAGGTTGAGGTTCGATAGAATGGGTACAAAGTACTCCGGTGAAATGAACCAGAACATTGTTAAACTCAAACACATCGATCCATTATTAGTGTTACAACATATTTTTGGGGAAAGAAATACGTGATTTTTGCACACAGTTTGGGGAATTCTGTTTATATTTTCTTTTTAAATTTCAGTTCACAATTTTTCGAATTTTTTATAATTGAATTTTTAAAAATATACAAATGTGTATTGTAATTTACATAACTTACACACCAGAAAACTTTTAACGATCGTTTGCTTTCTGAAAGATCAAAGACTATTTTGACTTCAAAGGCTTATAAAAAAATAAACTAGGATGATATATATATATATATATATATATATATATATATATATATATATATATATATATATATATATATATACTATTATGCTATAAAAACACAAATAAAGATAAAATTATCAGAATTGTTAACATAACCAGATTTAAGTCAGTAATTTGTTAAATTTTACTTACATGTTAAAACAAAAGAAAATATTAAAATTAAATATACGGAAAAGCCAACTTTACATATGGAATGAATAATTATTAAATGAATTTTGATAGTTCGATGGACTTCTTTTAAAACGTTGCAATAATATTTTGATTGTGAGTGTGTGGATTAAGTTATTTAAAAACAGGGAGTATCATGAAAATGCAGGTTATATGCTCTTTCTTGTATTAGGAATCGTATTGATGATTAGAGTTATATAGCTCACAAATAAAGCGTGATTCGATATTAATTCATTTATCTAGTTTCCCCAAAAGTATTTAACAAGCAATTTTAAAGCAGCTAAGTGATTTATCTTCACTTGCGTTTACTATTTTAAATTCATATTATTTTTGCAGAGCTCAGAAAAATTTCTTTTATTTTTAGAGACGTTGATTAAGTAGTCGAAACACCTTTCCAGATTATAAACATATTCTGTAAAGTTAGATAAACAGGACAGTAACAATCCCATTTCCTGGAGTTAATTTTTTAAATAACAAACGAAACAACACTTTCGACAAAGTATTTTCCTTTTCACCTGTTTTAAATCTGAATTTGAAATGGTTTTAAAAAAATATGCTATTTTATATATATATTGCAAATATGAAATGAAATGCATTTCCTGAATGGCAAGCGTAATCAGTTTTTAACCAGGTCATTGAAATTCTCTAAATAGATTTGATTACCAGTTTATACGTGAAACGTATCTTTAAAATATTTCTACAACCAGCGGATTTCAAATTTTCCTTTCAACTATTAATTTTGTGTACAACTTTCAAAATCCTATTTATTGTTAAAAAGAATACTTAAATTATAGTGAATTGATGTTTTTTTTCCCATTTGAGTTCTTTTTATATATTTGGGTATTATTTCAAACATTATAGACATAATAACATTTCACTATATTAACAGTTTTTTAAATATGAAAGTGTTTTGAATCTTTTTTAAGTTTAGGCATATCTCAATTTATATTTTTTAATAGTGAATGAAGTTTTTTTATTGTAATAACAATCCAAACTCTAATAAATTGCATCTTATAAAATAAATAAAAAATTGTAGTTGTAAACAAGAAATTCCTAGCAATTTTATCTCAATGTTAAATAATACTTTCCAGATTTAAAGAGGTATAGGACGCATTTAACTTTTTTGGTTAATTTTGCAGATATCACAATTTTTTTTTCACACATTTGTGTAAAGCATATTAAGGGGGTCCGATACCTTCGACATTTTTTTCTTTATTTTTATACTTGTACAATCCAATTTTTTTTCTTTTTCTAAATATGCATAAAAAACCATTTTAAGACGCTAAATTTTTTTTTAAATTGCACATTTATTTTTAAATTAAAATTTTAGTAAATTTTTTAACAATTTTAAAATTTCTACTCCTTTTTTGTTTTTCAATATTTTGAAGCAATTTTTTTTATTTAAGATCTTGAATAATATGTAAATAGATGTATGTATTCAAATTTTGATTCAGATACATCACTTTAAAAAAATAAAATATATTAGAAATTTTGGAAAAAAAATTGACGAAAAAAAATAAAATTCCATTTTAAGTGGTTTTAAAAAACAAATTATGGTAAAAATAGGAAATCTGAATGCATACATCTATTTAAAATATATTTATCTTGCTATACACACAAAAATTATTATGATTTTAAGTATAATAGTAACAAAGCTTTAGCATTTTTAGTGTTCATTAAATTTCAAAACCGCGAACAGAGATATTTGCTTTTAAAGTTTACATATGATACAACTATGTTATAGGAACACATCATTAAAACATTCATAACTAAAAAAGTAATAGGAATTTTTTGAAGCAGTTTTTTGTGAGTTATTAAGATAAGTTTGAATATTATTTTTTAAATATAAAAAAAAATGACTTTTTTTGCGAATTTTGGGTATCGGACCCCCTTAACAAAATCACATGGGAAAACATTTAAAAATGTATAATTTATTTTAAATAAAAAGTCACAAAAAAGGGACATTTCTTATTTTTTATAAGTCAAGAAAATATTTTCTGAAAAACAATAATTTTGCATTTTTATAAACAAATTCATGTGTTTAACAAATAATCTTTACAATATTTTGTTTTTTTGGCGTTAGAATTTAAAAAAAAATAATGGAAAACAAACTCACTAATTTTACGGGCAAACTATTTTTAAAACAAATACTAAAAAGAAAAATAATCTATATATTAATAATCCCTAAAAAATAAATTAATATGTTTTAAAATACATTATAGCAAATTTGGCGAAGTTTCTTTAAATATAAATGAACTTGCATCAATTTAAACTTAATTAAACATGAAAGAAATCATCAATGAGAAAAATTAGTTCTAAGTTACATAATTCGGCAATCTTTTAATAAAGCATAAAACTGATTAGCAAAAAATATAATTAGTTGCACTTAACATATAAATACACTTTTGAAGTCGTTACATTCAAAACAAAATGACCTATTTTTTAAAACAATAAAATATTTAAAAATAATTTTGATGATTTTGTTATTTGTGTAAGATTGTTATTGGCTCCAATAACAACAAAATTTTCAAACTTTCGACAAAACATCAATTGACAGATTAAAATCATATTCTCCGTTCCATCTCCAGCCATAAAAATATAAAAACAGACATAACAAATAAAAAAGGCCAAAAAGAAACCGCTCGCTATCTCGTATACTCTCTCATATTCTCATATACTTATACTATCTCACATTAAGGTCAGGCCCATTAACATCCTGACATTTCATATACACATCGCTTTAGAATCTTTTTGAATCGATTTCATTTTATTATTTTTTGTTCGATGTCCAGAAACTCCAGCCGTTAATTGAGCCGAAAAATACGACCGAAGCGCGCATTACCGATGATTACAGAGACGAAAGCCTATCCGAAATAGATGAAGCCGGCGATAGGTAGAGGTTTCCATGTAGACTGGAACTTGGGTTCAAGAAATCGATCTTAGAATTGAGGGTTTCGTTTAGAGCGGTCGTACGTGGCGGTTTTTCTAATGAGTGTTTGAAGGTATTTCATGATGAAATTTAGAATTGTTTTTTATTGGCGTAGGAGGCACAAATTAGAATTTTGTTTGGACTTTTAAAGAATTAAGGGAACAAGATACCATCTGAGCCTTTTTATTTTTGATATTTTGATTAAAAATTTTAATGTATATTATTTAAACTTATATAAGAGAAAAATATTTCACACAAAAAATTCCATAATTGTTTTCATTTTTTTTTTAATTTAAACTTTTTCATTTTTTTTTTTTAAACTTAAGGTTTTTTTTTACATAAATATTTTTTCACGTCAAGTGGTCATAATACTTTCGCCTCATTTGACTACTTTGGTTGTCATAATATTTATAAATAAAACCTCAAAAGAAATGGTTGACCACAGAAAATGGGGTTCATCTTAGAAGATTAATTATGAAACAAACGTTTTATTAGCCGAAAGAAGAACTATTGATTATAATTAAATAGAAACTGCTTATACAATCAAATAGTGAAAAACAATATTCTCGATGACAAGGATATGTATAGTGCTGCAAATTTAATAGATATCTAATTAAGTTTTATTTATCCAAAGAAGGAAAGTGGATTCAAGTTGCAGTTGAAAAATTTAAATTGTAAAAGTTTTCATTGCAAAACATTCAAGTGTAAAGTATTATATAAACATTAATTGAAATAAATTTGTATACATTCTTTTGTCAAAATATATTAGAAAACTTCGATTTGCGTCATAATAAACGCAATTCCTTAATGAATGTTGCCATTTAAATAATGCATATATTTCCGTAATATATCCCACATGAGTGTCTCAATTCGGTATTAACATCGTTTAGTGTTTCAAAACAACATATGTGTTATTGGAGTCGGTTCATTAAGTTCTTACGAAAGTCGCTTGTGAAAAAAGTTACAAATTTTATACACATTGTCAAAATATATCTTAAAGTAGAATAGAGCTTGATAAATTATTGTATACTAGTAAAATCACATGTTCTTTGTAATAAAACAGCGCGCTACAGAAATAAAAGAGCTAATGGCCTATTCAAATAAATAAAATAATCTTTTTAAACAAAAAAAAACCGATTTTAAGAAAAAATAAAAATATTTTTAATTTTACGAGCATGTTGAAAGAAATTTAATTATTTAATATTAATTTTATACTTATTTTAAAGTTTTGATATCGGCGACAAAATTTAGGTATGTTTTTTGTAAATTAGCACCAACTTCAAAAAGTTGTAATAAATATGAAATTAGAACAGAAATATTGCGAGGACATATATTTTTTTTAATTTTGTTGAATACATAACAGTCCAATTAATAACCTCTCGACTTTGGAAAGCCTTGGCAGTTTCGGTTGGCGCACTTTGAAGTCGGTTAAAAATGTTTTAAAATACCGGTTGTGAAATTTCTCAGATTTTAATTTGTATTTGAAAAACTCGGAATTCCCATGAGCCATCCATAGGTACCCTTGTATCAGTTAAAGGAAAATAACATAATAGATGTACACATTAAAAATTATATTCGAACAAAAAAATGTTCGAAGAATGAGAAGCAAGAGATGGAAATTTTAATAACTCAGTTTCTTTTTAACATATAGACACAAAATAAAAGGAGAAACCTTCTTCGGGACTGTTATTATATGATAGTCAAGTTGCGGTAAGGCCGGTCACACAGATGGTGAGATTAGCATGGACGAAATTTGACTTTTTCGACAACTTCTAAAACACTTATTTTAATATTTAAACACACATAGACAATTAAACAGTCGATGAAGCGTTAAAACTTTCTTCCAAGCATAAACTATGATTTTACTAAACATCATTAAAATTGGAAGGCTAGTTTCAAAGACAAACACAGACTTTCTGCAATTTTATTTGTATAAGTGTGAAAGTGATGTCTTTTTGCTTTCATAATTTTGAATTTTCGTTTAAATTCTATTAAAAATGTTATAGAAAAAGGCTTCCCTTACACTCCGCATGCAAAGTTATCACAATTTTAGGAGCACTATTTCCGCAACGACATCACATAGTAATTATACTGTAACATCACGTTGCAAGAATAACGGCAAATGTGCAAATTTTTATACGCTATTTTGTTATGTTTTTGCACAATTATATCACATACGATTTGTGAGAAATCTATTTATGGGACGTCTATTTTTCAACCAATATTCGCGTCATTATGATGCAACCTTTTTGTGACAACAGAAACGTTTTTATGAAATACTAGCAAAAGTACCCGTTCTTCGCACGGAGGTAAATAAAATAACGACAAATACCTAAAAATATATACATTTTCTCTCCTCCCTGGAATAATCGCATATACCATTTTAGAATTCCTCCTTAGAACAGTTAAAGCTGTTTTTTATAATTTTAATATTTTTATTTTTAATATATTAGAAGTTAAAAAAGTAAAAATACATCTATACTATTTAGTTGCTAATACACCGATAAAAATCCTATAATTTCTAGTTTATCTCTCAAAAGGTATGAAGTTTTAAAAATTAAACATTCCTGAACAAAACTACTTTTAGAAATTAATAGGAATAATTTTCTTTCGGTATAGGTAGTTTCGGTACATAGTTGCATGAAATCCCATAATAAAAAACGACATTTGTAAAATCCTTAACTCCAAATTAAATCAGCTGATGGGTATAAATAATATGCTATCGTGTAGACGAAAGTCAGACGTTTTTTACGTGCCAATTTTTACCCCCCCCCCCCCCTCCGCTTTTACTATGTCCAAATGCCCATGTTTTAAAGATTTTCCATGAATGCTATTATTACAGAAGAATAACCACCTACTTTATTTTTAAGAATATTTTTTTATTTCCTTATGAATGAATTAAAAATTTCGTATTTACTTATTTTGTTAAAACATTTATCATAAAATTTTTATTTTGCGATTCTATTGTTATTGCATTCGCATCGAAAAATACCTGTCATATAAATATATAGTAAGTTTCCACAGCAAATTAAATCCAAGACGCACTTTATCCAAAGAATAAATTGTTATAACTTGGCGATAGTTTAGCAAACGGTGCAGCATATTATAAACTCACCATATACTTTCAATCATTCAGAACATTCATTCAGAACAACAATTCAGAACATTTAATTCTTAATGATCGCCATTTAATGTTTTAAAAGGAAATATTCATTGGCACATTAAATAAAATATTTATTTTTTCAACTATCATTTGGCATCTGTGGAATTTTATTCTTTAATAAACTTCAGTAAAACTAAGCTTCGTATAATTTAAAAAAAAAATACTTGCATAAAATATTTTCAAATGAATAAAATGGACGTTCATACACACATTACTCACATTCTGGAAGAATTGTTCTAAAAGTTCGATCTAAGATAATCAAATATAGTTACAATTAACCGGTATACAAACAAAACAAAAGAGATAATTCACAATTATAACATTTTAAAACAATTCTAAACCATTTCCCTAAGTTAAAATACTGGTTGTTTAAATTATTGAATGAATCCGTATTGTAACAAAAAGCCCAATGTGCAGACGTTTTTCGATAATTATTAAATCAAACAAAACCCATGACGTCATTTTTACAGTGTCAATAACGAAAATTTTTATTTTAAATTGCATACGATATGTTCATCTATGTTAAGTCAATGGAATACATTAAAATAGTTATAACATACGAATGGAACATCGTACAAACTTAAAAATTATCACAAAAAATGTCTAATTTTTCAAGTAAAGTAATCTGTAATTTTTATAAAGCTACGTTTTATTGTTATGGAGTATTGCGTGTAAATATCGGTATTCTAATTGGTTTATAATTTTGTTATATTACATTTTCGCTTTTCTCCGTTGATTTTAACTGATTTTACTGTTGCCACTTCGTGAAACTTTGATGACGTACGCTAAAAAATGTCATAACATTCGAATGGAACATCGTAGAGACTTGAAAATAGTCGCGTTAAAATTCTTATTTTTTTAACTAAGTATTCTGTGAATTTCAAAGCTCTGCGTTTTGTAGTTACGGAACCTATAATATACTGACAAACCAACAAACAAACACACATCCGGACAGATTTTGAGGATTTCAGCTTTATATATAAGACTAGCAAAAGTACCCGTTCTTCGCACGGAAATAAATAAAATAACGACAAATAACTGAAAATATATACATTTCCTCTCCTGCCTGGGATAATCGCATATACCATTTTAGAATTCCTCTTTAAAAAGTGATAACGCTTTTTTTTATAATTTAAAATATTTTTATGTTTAATAAATTAGAAGTTAAAAAAAAGTAAAAATATCTCTATACTACTTGGTTGCTAAAACACCGATAAAAATCGAATAATTTCTAGTTTATCTCTCATAAGGTATGGAATTTTAAAAATTAAACATTCCTGCACAAAAATATTTTTAGAAATTAATATGAATTTCTTTTCGGTATGGGTATACATAGTTACATTAAATACCATAATAAAAAACGACGTTTTTAAAATCCTTAACTCCAAGTGGAATAAGTTGATGGGTATAAATAATATACTATTGTGTAGACGAAAGTCAGACGTTTCGTACATGCCGATTTTTAAGACATTCCCCTTTTTGCGTTTGTACCAGGTGAAAATAAGTGTACCGCTATCATTAACTCAACGTGGAATTAGCCTATATGGATAAATGACATACCATCGTGTAAAGGAAGGAAGGCCGTTTCAATCATTGTAGGCCATTTATTATCTCCCCCTCTCAACCTTGTACCGAGTAGGGGCCCAATACAGCGCGGTCTGTACATAACCGATTTTTTTTTAACACGGATGCCGCAATTTATTTGTGAAATGACTATAATTATATTTTAGTTTACAGTGCTTACTTTAATCGATGAAATTTTAATTACTGTTGTCATCATTATTGAAAGATAATGTGCATTATAACAGGTATTTTATATGAATAATTATTTACATAAAGCTATGATTTTTTTTATCTAAGGAAAAAAATATTAAATTAAATAATAAACTAAGCGCTATGATCTTCATTTTTATAATATTTTAAAAAATAATTTCATCAAGGAGGGTTTTATTAAATTGCAGTTTTAAAGGAATAACTTCAAGCGTGAATTTTGATGAAACTTCTGAATCAATTTCGATATTAAAATGTTCTGAAGCTGTATGGAAGTGAAAAAAGCAGCAGAAACAGATAACATAATTTTTTAAAGCTGACCAAATTAATAAATTTGAAAAAGAACTTAAATGGTTTAACTTTCAAAACATTCCGAATTTCCCTGTTCCCAGTATTGCAATTTTGATTTGATTATTTCCAAATGCCCGTTCCAATGTATCGTTTAGGCTACATCTTTGCAATATCTTCGACCAACAACTTGTGTATCTAATTAATAGTTTGCATTTTTGTCCTCAATAATGCAGAACATAAGAATGTAAATTGCAGCCAGAATAAACCTAAACGTTTTTTGCAAATAAACTGCCTCAAATTCTTTATCAAAGTAAGAATAAAATTAACAGCCCGGCATAAATACTCAACCAAAAATAGTATGTTTTGAAATACTACACAACTTTCTTTTACTACGCCCTGCCCATGTTTTAAAGAATTCCCGTGAATAATATTATCACAGAAGAATAACCACCTATTTTAATTTTAAGTTCATTTTTTTTATTTACGGATCAATTTATTAAAAATTCGGTATTTACTCATTTTGTTAAACAATTTTTCCTAAAATTTTGATTTTGTGATACTGTTATTATAGAATTTGCATCGAAAAATACCTGTCATACAAATATTTAGTAAGTTTCCACAGCAAATTACAGCCAAGGCGCACTTCATCCAAAGAATACACTGTTATAACTTGGCGATAGTTTAGCAAACGGTGCAGCATATTATAATCTCACCATGTACTTTCAATAATTTTACATTTAATATTTAATGATCGCCATTCAATGTTTTAAAAGGAAATATTCATTGACACATTAAATAAAATATTTTCTAAATTATCAGTTGGTATCTGTGAAATTTTATTATTTAATAACATTAAAAAGTCTAATAGAGTTGAAAATTCACAATGAAACCAAGCTTCGTACATTTAAAAAAAAAATACTTGCATAAAATATTTTTCAAATAAATAAAACGGACGTTCATACACAAATTACTCGCATTTTGGATGAATTGTTCTAAAGTTCGATCTAATATAATTAAATATACTTACAATAATCCTGTATAAAACAAAAGAGATAAAACAATTATAACATTTTAATACAATTCTAAACCATTTCTTTAAGATAAAATTCTGGTTGTTTTAATTTTTGAATGGTTCCGTATTGTAGCAAAAAGCCCAATGTATATACATTTTTCAATAATTATTAAATCAAACAAAACCTATGACGTCGTTTTTATATTGCCAATAACGAACAATTTTATTTTAAATTGCAAACGATATTTTCATCCGTGTTAAGTCAATGGAATCCATTAAAATAGTTATAACATACGATTGAAACATCGTACAAACTTAAAAATTATCACACAAAAATTCTAATTTTTCAAGTAAAGTATTCTATAAATTTTATAAAGCTACGTTTTGTAGTTATGGAGTATTCCGTGTAAATATCGGAATTCTAATTGGTTTATAATTTTGTTATATTATATTTTCGCTTTTCTCCGTTGATTTTAACTGATTTTACTGTTACCACTTCGTGAAACTTTGATGACGTACGCTAAAAAATGTCATAACATTCGAATGGAACTGCGTAGAGACTTGAAAATAGTCGCGTTAAAATTCTTATTTTTTGAACTAACTATTCTGTGAATTTCAAAGCTCTGCGTTGTGTAGTTACGGAACCTATAATATACTGACAAACCAACAAACAAACACACATCCGGACAGATTTTGGAGATTTCTGCTTTATATATAAGATAATAAAACACATCTATCCACCACCTATCATAACAATATTCATCGCATATGCTGGACCGAACTTCATAACTGTCACTTAACGGCACCAACCCGGAAAACAGTAAATGCCCAAATCTAGGAACAGTAGATGGCAATTCGGTAAAAAGTAAATATACAAATCGGGAAACAGTGACACCAATCTTTAAACTTAAAAAGTCCCAATTGTGATATGTGTCTGTATGCATAAGTATATACTTACATGCAAGACATTGTTTGACTCATTTAATAAACTTCCTTTAGTATATATCGAACATGTCTGATTGAATGATATCCTAACCTAAACTCAAAACATCTTATTTAAACATCTATACGCTGTTACAAGAAGTCACAGTAAAAATTAGGAATTTTGTGACAAGAAGGAAGGACATTACAGTGACACAGTTGAGACCTTATGAATAGTTAGGTTTAATTGCATGAAATATAATGATTTCTACAGTTTTTTCACTGTGAAAACCTCGGCCACAAAGAAATGGTGCAAGACCATAAAGAAACTTTATTTGACCCATTTGTATACCATATTAAATTTCGCATTTACAAAATAAAATCGACTAACCCTTTTTTCCCGAAGTTTAGATTTATCCATTAGAGACAAACGACACCAAAACTTTCTTTCCACACAGGCGGCCAATACAAAGAAAGCGGCGTATTGATGTAT
This sequence comes from Troglohyphantes excavatus, assembly GCA_963932185.1. Classification (NCBI taxonomy): domain Eukaryota; kingdom Metazoa; phylum Arthropoda; class Arachnida; order Araneae; family Linyphiidae; genus Troglohyphantes; species Troglohyphantes excavatus. The sequence continues at coordinate 28,963,695 of OZ010669.1, read as the reverse complement.
TTGTGTTTATCTCCCGAATAAATCGCCATTCAAATCACAGCCAGCACATCACAGTACGGAGTACGAACGAGGGGAAACTGGGGCAATTGACCATTTGGCGAGACTTTACGGGGGAAAAAAAGCAATCGCTGGCAGGTGCAATGCCTTCTTTCTTTTGCGAAATGGCGGAAAACACAACAAAGAAGATTCTAGAACAAAGCGCGGGAGGTCTACAGGGGGCCCCTCCAAGGGCACAAGTGGTCCTGAAAAAGGGGCATTTTATGGATTACTGGATCAGGGTAAAAAAAGAAATAATAATTGACATACGTGGGGGAGGATCAAGTGTGAAATGTCCTGTTCCAATGTGATGGCCTACAGAAGTAAGTAGCAAAAGCAGGTCAATTTTTTTTCTTGCTTTATGTTTTCTTGACGGAAGAAATTAAAGAAACTCTAGGGACGCTTTTTATGTGAGGGAATTGGGGGAAATGGGAGGCGGTTTTGAGTGTTTAATGTTGTGAAATGTGCATTGGAGTGCAGTGGAGGGGTTTACGGTTGATTCCAAGTGATCTTCAAATGTTTTATAATGGAATTCCCCGCAATCGATTTTGCTGTAGGTAGAAAAAAGTTTTAAATAGTTCTTGAAATGAGTTACCTAAAACATGTTTCTTGAAAATTAATCAAGTTTTGTTTGGATTGGTTGAAGAATTTAGTACCAGAACATGTGTGTTACAATTTGTGAAAATACTTATTATTTGGAGCATATTGTCTTAAAATTTAGTTTTGTTTTGTAGTTTCATAAAATAAATATTAATGGTTTTAGTACCATTCGTTATTCAAGCAAATTTTATAGCCTGTAAATTATTGAAAAATAAATCTTAAAATTATATATGTATTATTTGGCTTTGAACGTTTTATTACAATATATAACACGATAAAAATATAAAAGCATCCAAGGATATAAGATTTAAGCGTAGGGTTTATTTCATATAAATATAGCTTTGTAAAATCTCAAATTTTAGTTGAATTTGTTTAGTTTGCACATGAAACTGATGCTTACTTTCAATACTTAAAAACATATTAAAAAATCATTGTACAAATTTTTCAATATTAATTTGGAGTAAAAAAAATGACTTAATATTTACTCTATCAGTTATTAATCACTATTTTCAAATGCTTCATTTTTATTCAAATCGATTAACATTACTGGAGATCCGAGACGATTTAGGAATTCATGTTAGGAATTAATCTACGCTAACTGGCATACCTAATACGAAACCGCACGTCGATTGAATTATAAGCAGCAGAATACGTTACGTATTTCCATAATAAGTAAAAATTCAATTAACTTCTATCTAGACTCAACTAGACCCTCAACTCGTATTTTAACCTTTCTAAGCTCTTCTTGAAATCCAAATGTTTCTTTTCCTACAAATAGTAACTGAATAAAACAGACTCCACACACAGATACAATCAACGAATCCCGCCTCCCCCATTAGTAACCGAAACCAAAAAAAATAATCCTGCCTTTCTTAAAAGATACGTTGGATAAAAGGATAAATGACTACAAATGACCACTTCTCTCTTAAAGTACTCGGCCATCCAATGCCTAATAACTGGTTGCGGGATGGGGAAACGTAAACCACACACAGATCGCACTGTGATTTCTAAAATACGAAGCAGATAAATTCACTCGCAACTCGCAGCTCCGGCATCCAAACAAATGGTTTTCGATCAAATGCAGAGTCATCGTGGAAGAATGATATTATTTATTACGCAACGATTTGTGTACTGATGCAATGTTAGGGCGGTCTAACCATTTCTATTATCGAATCGGAAAGGTTTGGTTTGGTTTGGTTTGGTTAATAAACGTCGCACTAGAGCTGCACAGTGGGCTATTGGCGACGGTTCGGGGTCTATCTCGAAGGAAAGACCCGGGAACACATACATATTTACACCCACATGCATACATGTGCCTCGTTATTTTAGAACCATGGTTGGATGATGAGGAAACACCTGAACTGGCACCCAACGCCTTCAATAGACGTCAAGACTTTGGACCCCGATCAGATTTATCGTGCACCAGTCCCGTATACATGCCAGTATGATTTGTTGGATATTCTGGACGACTTTCTAGTATTTTTGTAGCTAAGCTGTCAACCCTCCGATCACAAGATCACTACTTTTTTTTTACTTTTCTTTTGCAATCGTCCATCGCCTGGATCGAACCAAGAATTCTCAGATTCCCAGCTGACGCCTTTAACCACTCGGCCACGGAGGCCTCGGAAAGGGTTGTAAATCTTTTATTGGGTTAGCTGTAACCAGGGAGGCCACTAAGGGGTGACACAAGTGAAGATCTGGTTTCATGCTGTCATCTTACTAAATCTTTCGTCTAAAATATATTTGTTTTATCTGAAATTTATTAACTTCCTAAGTTAATAAATTGATGTCGTATACATTCTGACAATCAAGACGTGTCAAATGACTATATATGTGTGTGTATTAAAATCGAATAAGTACTTGAGCTTTTATAAATAAAAAAAAGTACTTTAATACTTTATTCATTTCCAAGTACCTATTTTACGGTGTGAGCCAAACGTATCCAATTACAATTTCTACAATAACAAACCAATTGCAAATACACTAAATCCGCCAGATGTGGCTAAAACCCAACTTAACATTCACCCCACAGACATTCTCCAAACGCGACTGTCTGGAAAGTGACAGCTTTCCATTTCTTCTGTTCCTATTCACCACCGAAACCAGAAATCTTCCCGAGCGGCCGAATACTCCGCTTTAATAAGACCTAATCTGATGGAAAGGACAACTCGTAAAAATACTGTCTGTGGTTTCTCCATGCTCAAATGACAGATAAGGACGTATTTTTGTCACACTAGGTCTTCGTGATGTAACGGTTAGCGCGTTGAAAGTACGTCGGCGTCGATACTAAGGGCAAGAGCGATGTGATCTTTTATCTGTCCCAAATAGTTGGAGGTTTTTGAGGGTCATCGGATTTAACTATTTATTTGGAGAAAAATAAATGTTCAAGAGACGGGGAAAAACTACAATAATAAATTCAGGCCAGGAATTTTTTGTTGACATTGATGGTTTCTTTAAACAACTAATTAATGTATGTAATATATTTTCCTTAAATTACCATATTTCAAATTTCCTTAATCTACATCCCCTTTTAATCCTTATAATTTAATTGCGTCGTAATTATCTTTCCTCGCGTTTAAACAACCCTTTTTACCGTCCCACGTAACTTCTCTATCAGATTCATGTATATTCCTTTATTTAATGAAATAGAGTTCCCATCAATATTTCGCTGATGACTTCAAATCCCAGTTTAAATTTGTCATAGTAACCGCATACTTGCGCATTAGTTTCAATTTAGGTGTTTTGTAGTCCTTCCTAATGAAAAGTACTTAGGAAAAACCCTTTCTGACCAATTAGCTGATATTCCCGACTCAATGTGATTGATAATATTCCCTAAGAGTCCCTGTCTACTTAAATAAATAAAAAGAACCTACGAATCCTATACTTTTTCGACGTACCCCCCCCCCCCCCCCGCTCCAAAAATCCTGAAGACTATCCTCTAACTATTGAAATATTATATGCATTTACGTTATTTCTTTGCTGAAACTTTAATGATTGTCTAATCAAATAAGAAAGAGACAAAACTTTTAACAATAAAGATGTCTTCATTATAATAAACACAATTACCATAACGCAAGAGTTATTATCGTAATGATATAATTTCGATCAAAGAGTTTAAACTGAATTAAATCAATCGAATAATGAAAAAGTCAATAAAAGTCTCTAAAATAATGATACGATTAATTTACAATAACAAATAAGCGAAAACGTATGTAAAAATTAACAATAGAAAATAAATAATTAAAAATGTAAGCTTTGAGAGTCAAAACTAGAGAAGTTGAATGATTATAAGATATAATAAGTGCTTTGCACATATTGAAAAGATATAATGGTTTATCATTCATTTATTAAGCCATAGATTTACATCTGTTTAACTTATTTTTAAACTTGCCAGTTAAATTAGCAGTTGTTTATGAAATGGTTAATTTTACTAATTATAAGTAGATGATAATACAAATATAACTCAATGTGTATTAATTATTTCTCATTTGTTAATTTTCTTTCTTAATTAAGTCGGAAAACTTTTTTAATATTCTTTTGAGTTCAATAAATGATTAAAATAAAATGTGAATGCCAATTAGGATATTAACTCAACCATTTTCGAAATTCATGATAATTAATTTGTAGGAAGTATCGAAAATTATATAAATAAACAAATACTTTTGATTTAAAGTTAATTGATGCTATATCAATATTTTATGTTAGGCAGTTTAATTAAGTTATTATTTCAAATCGGTACACGGCACGATTTTGTGGTAATAGTTAGAGCGAAACGTTCTTGGAATTTTTTTTAATTTAAGACATATTAATGCTTACAAGGCAAGTTTATAAGAATTAGAACTGCTCACAATTTTAAAATAGGGTAGATCTAAGCAACTACTTCTAAACTACGCAATTTTTCAGAAGGTCAAAATGCATAAACGTTAAATCGCATTTTTATTTAAAACTTAACTTACCATTTTACCGATTTTTCATTTTACTAATGAATAAATTCATATTGGAATTTTTATATCATACACTATACTGTAAAAAAATAGGTATTCAAAAATAAGTAAGATGTACTAAGTTTTGATTACATTCGATGTCTATCATGGCACCAAATATATGTTTCATTTTTGAAAAAGACATGTACTCAAAAATGAATAAAAAGGGCAGTTACTTGCCTACATAAGCTGCCTTCACTTCAGTAAATATCAACAATTACAACTTCGACTTACCAGGAATCGAACCAAGGTCTGCAGCACCGCTGTCTTATCCGTTAAGCTATCAAGGCGACTCGAAGAAGTTATAAACAGAAGTAATGTTTAAAAAGGTGTGCCAAAAAAATAGGAAGTAAAATAATTGAATTGCAATAACTCGGTTTAAATTCAACCAATCGATATCAAATAATGTGGAAAACCATCTTCTGAACAACTATTTTAAGTTTGTCAGATCATTTTGTTATGATGGCTTGAACAGAAACTTAGATTAGCAATATTAAACCACACTGCTCAATTTTTCGAAAGTACGATTACTTAAATTTGAGTACGTCATCACTCGTTTACGATGCAATTGTACTTTTAAAAAACAAGTACGCTCATGTACTCATTTTTAAGCACTTTTTTACAGTGTATACTCAATAGATAAATGTACCCTGAAATGCAATTATACTATTTATGAAAAATTAACTGAAATGTGAAAAAAGATAAAGGAATTTTTTTCTCTTGATTCTTTAATGTTAGTTTCAAATTATAGTAAAAGGCCCCAAGCATTAGCCATTGCATCTAGATTATGAGCAAATTGAGATGTTGCTAATAACCCTCAGTGAAATGACAGTTTTATGATTGCTTTATCTTCATGATAAATTTATCGGATTTGGGGGAGGCGTGAGCACATATTTCATTACCAGACCGACGGTGACATAAAAGCCTACGTGCCAAGTTTCGGCTCGACTGGCTTAGAACACGAAATGAATTTCTAGATACTTGAGGAAAGCAATTCAAGTTCAATATTTAGTAAAGCATATTTTTAAATAAAAATTAAAAATATTGTGTTTACTAAATTTATTAATTGGAAAAATTAGTTAAACTATTCATAAATTATGTTTGTTTTTTTATCACGTTTTACGTAAGAATGAATGAACAGTAATTTTGAAGATATAAGGGATTGGTACCATATTTCAACGAAGTTTGCGTTCAAATGCTTGTGAAAATTCAAAATGAAATAATGTCGTTAAAATTATAAAACGAACATCGTAAAAATATCAAAGAAAACAATTTCAAGTGATTGTTTCTGATTTTTTTTTATTGTCTTGAAATATTTATAAATATCATGAACTTTTTATAGTATTCTTTCAAAAACGTTTTAACAAACTGAATTAATTTTTTGTAAGAAATTTATTTTAAAGGGAAAATAAATGGCTGCGATTCATTACCAGACCAGATTTGTGTCTTTTACTACAGTCCCGTAAATGTCTTGTAGTACAAAAAATAATTTAATTACTATTTAAAATCAAAGAATAGTTAGGTTCTTACCGACGTAATTTTATTTATTTTTTATTTAAAAAAAAGTTTAATCATCAGTTGATACATCTTCATACAGTTAATTTCAACATTTTAAATCAAACAAAATATAAAAGAACTTTTAACTACTTATAACATATAATTACAGATAGTTTTTTAAATAAAAAAAAATTAAGAAATTAGTACATAAATTGCATGTTAAAATGGAGATCTCGACGCCCTCTATTAGCTACATTGCAGTACTTACATTGTACCAAATTGAAAACAAGAAAAACTCTGAAACTCTGAAGAAAAATTTGAACGATAATGAAAAAAAAAACATTTAAATTTCTGAATTCTATGAAAAACAAATACATCAAATTAGGTTTCGATTATCTGCATAACTACTCTGTAGGTATCCTCATCATTATTTCCATTTACTCTTCATATAGATTCAGCTCTTATTGAGCACATAATCGCCGCTATGAAATGTTAATAAAAATTACATAATATCATAAAGTCCAGACGAATTAAACATTTTATGATACTTGTCGAAGTTGAATGTCTATTAAAGATATTTTGTGATAGTTATTTCTGTGACATACAGATAAAGTAAACTAATTGTATTTTTTGTCGATTCACGGGTTATGATTACGATATTTGATTTCCACACTTTATGCAAAAATATGTAATAGTATCTCGTATATGTCTTAACGGTGATACCGTTTTGTTCACGATCGTCAGTAGAACTCCAATCCTAACTCTGGTTATTCGAATCAAACAATCGGGTAAAATTATCCGGATCGATTTAATATAAAAATAAAGTAATAAACTAAAAACATACTTTAAAAATTTCTTATCGGTGAATAATATGGTTTTTAATAGTCCTTAAATTACATTACATACCAAAGGAAAATTCGTTTTCTTACTAAAAAATTATATATTTTCGTGAATAATCAAATTATCCGGATAGGATCTAGTCCCAATTGATCCGGATAATTGGAGTTCTGTTGTATATTCAAATATTCTACAGATAAATAACTCTTTTATGAGTTTTTCTTTAACCCTTTGCACTCTGATGTCGGCCTCTCAGGCGCCAACATGACGACCAGTTCATTTCTTTCCCTGTTCTTTAAAATAAACGAGAACAGCATGATCTTGTGTGTAGAACATCAATCTTTTTTTCAACTTGTTCTCTTGCAAATACAAAACAGATTAGGATTTTTTCCCCTTTATGAGTATAAAAAAAAAATGTGGAAAAGAACATAAAGAGGAATAACTGTTCCATAGAAAGAACACAAATCGTAAAATGTTCTTGGAGTGCAAAGGGTCAAAAATGTAAAGAATACAGATAGTTTCCATACTTCAGGGCTACAGAGTTTAAAATTCAATTGAAGAGTTCCTGAACTATTTGGAGCCCCAGTTGATCAGTGGATAAGGCGTTCTGCTACTAATCAGAGGATTGGTGGTTCGAATCCGTGGGATGGACTTGACAAAGAAAAGTAAAAAAGTAGTGATCTTGCCAACGGAGGGTTGCCAGCTTTGCTACAAAAATACTAGAAAGTCATCCAGAACATCCAGCAAATATTATATTGGCGTGTATACGGGGCTGGTACACGATAAATCTGATCGGGGTCCAATGTCCTGACGCCTATTGAGGTTGCGTCGAGTGCCAGCTCAGGTGTTGTCCTCGTCACCTGACCATGGGTCAAAAATAAGAGGCATCGTTCCCGGGTCTTTCCTTCGAGATAAGTCCCGAACCGTCGCCAATAGCCCACTGTAATATCTAGTGCGACGTTAATTAAACCAACCAACCTGAACTATTTGCATGGGACAACACACTACAAGGTATGTCAAAAACGGCCAAAACGTACCCAACAAACCCGAATTTTTCACTAACCCCACAACTCTCCAGCAAATCAATCTCCCAACCTCCATCCCAAAGGTAGCAAGAGAGAGAGAGAGAGAGAGAGAGAGAGAGAGCTCGACCATCCGTCCACAACTGGTCCCAAACTCTTTACCTGTCCGCCAGGGGGCGGCCTACTTTCGGACAGAGCGGCCTAATGAAAGCAAGGTAGTCAGATACACCTCATGCACAAGTACAGGTGTGTTCTGTCCCGACCGGTGGCCACTGGTCACTAGAATGCGTGGGAGTCCGCACGTGAAAAGCTGCTGCCGCTGTCGTCCATATTTTGAGGATTATTGTTGTGGTTGTCGGCCCGCATTGTTGTTCCCGCGGGAGATGGTGGTGCAGTGAAGAGGGGGTACAGTCGGGGTGTACCGGGAATCGTTTTGTGTTGTATCCGGAAAGGGATGACATCGGGCGGTACTGAGTGTACTAGTTTCACCCCCTTGCTCATGAACAGTGGAGTATCGTTGAAGCAGCTCATGATGACAACGGATATGGCTGAGTTTCAAGACGTGAGTGATGTTATATTTATTTTTTTAACTTCCATAAATGCTCTTGTAAGGTTAAAACAAAATACTGTACTCTTTACATTTTTTTAAAATTTTATACTAAATTTAAAAAAAAGCATAACAATTTCACAGACCAATTCGTCAATGCGTTAGTTTAACATAACTTAAATAGAAACTAATGCTGTTAACTCCTCTTAAATGACAGTTATAATACAGGGTGGTCACAAATCATTGGTCATTGTCTGGCTGTTTAACTTTACATAATAAACTATTATTTTTTGCTGCACTTTAATTGCTTTGTTCGTTAATCTAAGCGACTTATTTAATATATAAGCGAAGTAGTTGAGCTAAAATATTGTTTTATTATGCCATTATAACTGAATGTGATGCAGCCAAGCATTGATCATCACCCAATTGTTTGTGATCACCCTGTATAATTGTAACATACACGTCTGAAATGTTCAGATATTACAGGGATAAAAACGGTATTACTAATATAATAAAATCCTTTTTAACCTCTTAAACTATTACCTGCGTATTCAACAATTTTCAGATAGTTTTTAAGAAAGTATTACACATTAAAAAACATTTCAAGTAAAATGTTTTTAACTGTAATATTTATGAAGAGAAACTCGTATCAAATAAAAAATATTAGATAAATAATTATACTTAAAACTTTAATATCTTTCCTAATGTGTCGAAGTTGTCCCATTTAAAACATCTTCATTTATATGTTAAACAGATTAATAAATAGTTTATATTTAAATCTTAATTTTGCGCTTAAGCTATACGAAACAAAAGAAATACAAGTAAGCAAGGAATAAAACGCTTGAATAAATGTAATAATTGATCTCATAGAAAGCATCTTAATTTTCAAAAAATATCGGCATCCTTTTATGAATTAAAAAAAACTTTATAATAAATCGTGTAAAGATGAGTATCAAAATGAAAAATAAAATTATATATTTTGTATATTACAAACAACGCAGGATTTTAAAAGAATAAAGAGCACGCAGTCTAAGCATTTGAAAAATAACACAAGTTTCCTTAAATAATAATTATTAAATGGTTATCGAAATGTGCAAATTAAAAAAAATCAAACAATATTTAATTATAGTTTATGATGTTTTTAAAATAATTTTGTTTTCGCATTTTAGTCTGAAGTGTTATTTATTGTGATTATAATTTATTTTTTGGAAAGATTTCAAAACTTAAAAAGAATCGATGAATTGATTTCGTGAATAAGTTTTTTAATTATAATTTTTATCGAAAATCTTACATTACCACTTTAAAACTAAATGAAAAATTTTAATAGCTTAATGATTACTTCCAGCGAATTAAAAAAATTAAATCATGTGATTATAATCAAAATTTTCAATTTCATCATTTCCTTATTATAAAGATTAGTTATAAGGAAATATCGCTTATTATACACAAGTTTAATTTTAGACTATTGTGTTTTGATTTTTTATATTAATTGAAAGTAAACTGAAATACGCTTTTATATTATAATTGGATTAAATAAATCATCAATTAATTTCCAATTACAATTTAAAGCAATTTGCTTTTTCATTTAAAGATTAAATTAAATTAATCCTTTCAATTTAGAGTTCCTTGATATATCTATAGTTATGATATATTTTTTCTAAATGTATTTTTACTATTTATATAAATTTATCATTCCCTTTTTTTTTTTCATCTGAGTAGAGATAAGAAGCGGAGTTATGTTTTTTTTCCTTCTTGATTACAGTTTAAAAAGAACATTGCTTAGAGTTTTTTTCTAAATGAAAATAATTATTATAATAATGGTTAATTTAAAAGAAGTGCAGGTATATAATTCATAACAAATATTTTAACACTGCACCCCAATATTTTAACACCCTTCACAATAACGGGTACTTTTATTGGATAACATTGCACTAGTACCCCCCCCCCCCCCCCCCCCACACACACACCAATGTTAATTTCTTTTAATATATAACGAATTTTCTTTCGTTTCATAATTCCAGAGATTACTTTCCCTCATTAAAATATATTTTGTAAGCCTTTGTTAAGAATTATTCTAAGTAAATCAATCAACCAACGTCATTTTTGACATAATAGATTTCTTTAAGGTTTAATATAATCATAGAAATCAAAATAACATTGCACTTTAAAATGTGCGAAAATAAATACCAATGACGATGAAATATCAATTATAATCGGACTAATATTTCTGGAATAATTATCCGTTTCTAAAACAAATTTAAAATTATATTTTTTTTATAATTTATATAAATGTTAATTACAAGGAAGGTCGCTTTAATATTTATATAACATACCAAAGAAACAAAGAAGTATTTTAACTAAACCAATTCAAATGAATAATCTTCTACTGTAATTTTTTATATGATAAGAGCGGATTTTTTTTAATGTTTAAGATAATCATAAAAATCAAAATAGCATTGCAGTTTAAAGAGTACGAAACAAATACCAATGGCGATTAAATACGCAAAAATAAGTCGATGAATTACCAACCAGCAATAAAACTGAGACTTTCACTACCTTAACAAGACAGCTCATTTCAAAAATAAAAAAATAAAATATCATTTCCTATTTACATAAAATCCACATTTTCCTCTGAATCGGAAACGATCGTCCAACTATAAATAAACGTCTCCATTCATCCCGAAATAGCCGCTCTAATCCCCGCGCCAAACAAGTGAAAATACTCAATCAAGGAAACAAACAACAAGAATCGTCCCACGACAACTTCCTGCTTGACCGAACAAAGACGCTGATCGCGAGCCGGGCGCCTGCCGTCGCTTACACGGCATCGCGTCGACATGATTGCCGGCAATGCGCTCCCCCGCCGTAAAAATAGATCAAGAGACAGCTTGTGTGTTCTTTCCCATTGTTATTGCATGGACAATCTAAATTTCGAGACTGCAATTTCGTCTTGATCCGACTAAGATCGCTTTTGTCGTCGAGTTGATGATTCTCTATATTTTATTTCGCGACGTATTGTGTTTTTTATTGTTTTTTTTTATAGTGTAATACAATGTGTTTTAAAGAAATAGGGAAATGGATTTTTTTTGTTTGATAGTTAACGGGAAATTAGAAGTGTTTTGGAATGTTGAGAGTGGGAAAAAGTATTTTTCGTTAACGTTTGATGAAAATGTATGCAATTATAAAATATTTAGTATCTTTAAATGAAACATACTTGCATATGAAATTTTAAAATATGATTTTTTTTTAATATATATCACATATTCGTTATTGGCAGTATTTTATTAACAGTACATTACATTAAAATACATTATAACATTTTTGTCATACGGTGTATTATGTTATAGTAAATGATTTTTGTCCATTATTTGATACTTTTTATATTTAAACCAAATAGCATTGATGTAAACGCATAAAATGTTTATACAAAAAAAGTACCCGGAAAATCTATTAATACCACCTTTTTATCTGTGCGTTTAATTCTTAATTATTTGATAACTTGGGAATAGTTCACACGAGTTAAAGTCGGTATTTATATTATCTTACGCACGTATAAACAATATAAAATTAAAAATATTTTTTAAATAAAACCATTGGTTGCACTTACTTTTTTTCTTTAAACTACATTACATGATACAAAATAAAAGCTTTTTTTAAATAGAATTTAAAATTACCTTGCGTGTTACATCCTTATTACTATTTTTGTATTTTTTTTCATTTGAATTATCTTAGTCTCTAACTAACTAGTTAACTATTTGCGGGAAAGGAAGCCACGAACTATTTTAGTTTATGTTAATTTTATATTCTTAAAATGTTATTCTTAAATATACAATAGGCGACGATGCAATTAATAAAAAAATTCAGAACGGCAATAAATAAGTGCCTTAACAATTTTGTAAGATATTCCTCGTATAGATTTACTTTTATGTATATTGATTTAATATATCGTTATTTAAGAGAAATATGCCTTTATTACTGAATGAAATAAACGTGGTGACGTTACTTTTTTATCGTAACACCATCAAATATTCATATGTGCTTATATTATATTTTCATAAATATGTCCCGAAAATATTTGTTTATTATGTAAATTTTTTAATCTGATATATATTTCCCAATGTACTGGGATCTCATATAAAAATTTATTATTTATCTAATCAGTTTTAAAGTAAAATATCAACAAGAAACGTGTTAATTTATTAATTTAATTAGTTAATTGTATTTGCTAATTAAATTTTTTTCTGGGAGTCTCGGGGGGGGGGGGGGATACATTGTTAAAATTAGGCACTTGCAAATAAGTAAAATGTACTCTTTTTTTATTATATACATTCCATTCGATATATATTTATAATAAACCTTCATTCAAAAATGCGCGAGAGCTGAAAAACGATAACTTTAGTATTTTAAGATATTTATTAGATTCAAGTAGGAAGCACACGCTCCTGGCCAATTTTAAAAACTCAAAAACCGCATATTGTTATCTGATAAGTAGTTTAAAAATATAACAATACAAATGTTGTTTAGATTACATTTTTTGTTATTAGTTTTTTTTAAGGTATAACTTGAGTTATCAATCATGTTTATCAGATCTAAAAAAACTTTTGTAATGTTTACTAAGCAATCATCTACCTTATGCAAACAAAGAGAAAAGGGCCTTTTGAGATATAAATAATAACCTAATTTATAAAACGGACTGAAATACGGTATCAAGATATTTATATATATATAGTTATTATGATTACATGCTTCGAAGTAAATGCGAGAAGTCAAGGTATTAATTTATTTTTATTAAGTGCGGGCAATTATAGCTTTATGCTGAACCTTTGTATGTTTGAGTTTCACATCGTACGTATTATTTCTGTAGTATAGCTCCCTTTTACGGCTCTTTTACGCAATGGGTATTAACACATGGAGTATCAAAAGAAAAAGAATTTGCAGGAACAGTGACGACTCGTACGTTTATCTAAAAAATTTTTTTTAAAAATTGCGTTTAAAAAAATTAATATTTAAAAAAAAAAACTCTGATATTGCTGCCATCTATGAATGTGCAGAATTGTTTAACTTTTATAGATTTTTTGCTAAAAGACAGGAGGGTTGCTCATGCACTAATTATCGCACGGATATGCTAGTTATTTAATAATATGGTTATATTATATCATAAAACGTGCACTGATCTAAAGTCCATATTAAGAAAATTCAAATATTATCTGTTTTAATATTTTAAATATGGTGTTTTATGCTATGAAATGCAACCTACATATTTCTAAAATACACTTTTCTAACATGTAATTTTTCCTAAAATATATTTTATTTTTATAATTAAATTAGTATTAAAACAAACCATTAACGTCAAACAGTATAAATTACAAAAAAGACAGAATGATTAGATAGTTTGTAAAGACAACGCTATTCGGAAAAAATATTAAACTCATTAAATCGTATAACTATTTTTGTAAACTAAATATTCTTTTAATGGCATTGCAGATATATAAATAAATTTTAAAAGTCTTAGCCATTTTTTCAATTACAAATCTGCATTAAAATTGTAGTTTAAAAATGTAAAAGAAATTCATTATCCTAAAACTATATAAAAAGTACTTTCGCGTAGAGATAAGTATGCATTATTTTGAAAGAAGCCAAAAGGTGAAAAAGGTAGTTTTGAAACAACTGCAAGCGAAAGGTTAAACAAGTAAACTATTGATGACTTACAAGATTGTTTCTGACTCCTTTCAATTTGACCTTTTGGACTAAAATTATGATTCCAATTATTTCAGATACGATCAAATCGTGAGTCAGAGTAGGAAATGGGGAAACTTATTACGATTTTTTTTCTAAATTCATATATATAATATTTTATAATAGCGATATCGTAGTTTTTTAATAATAAGTATATCATATAAGATAATAGAGGAACTATGTTATTTACACGACTTATATATGATACTTATATTAATTTATTTTTCAGAACAATATCGTAATTATTATGAATAAAATAATCACATGTAGTGTTTTTAATGCACTTTTTATATGTATTATTGCGTGTGATGATAAAAAAACTCACTTAATATTTAGAGAAAAATTACATTTAATTTAAAATAATTGAATGATTTCTATAATTTTTTTGTACAAAGATAATTTTAATAGATATTTAAATTAAAATAAAATAAAATATACAATCACTAAATAAATGTCCTAGATAATAGTAAAAAATTGGGTGAGCATTAGCGAGGTCCTGTTTGAACTCGACTTTTTTGGCACTTTGTCTGTTTGTAAATTTATTTATAACGTAGTCACAACCAAACGCGTTGTTTGATTTTATTCAAATTGGGCATGAATGTTGATTAAAGTCATTAACAACGACTTATATGTTTTTTTAATGTTTTTTTTTCGCGAAATTTATTGTTCCTAGAACCACTAGTATTCACAATAACTGATTGAGCATTAACGATATCCCTGTTTTAACACGACCTTTCAGCATTTCGAATGTTTGTGCAGAATTCTTTGTTACACATTTACGACCAAACCCATAATTCGGCATGATTTTTTTTCTTCAAGTCATTAATATAAATGTATATTTTTTTTTTTTGGTAGCAGGGTCTACTGTTCCTAGAACTACTAGTAATAAATATTAAATATATGTCAAAAACCATAATCTGTTGAGAATTTTTTAATTTAAAAATTTTATGGAACAGATACATTTCTCATATAGACAATAGATAGAGTTTAGAAAACATATAATGATTGGGGTAAATAGCTTGTATTACTTATCTATCATAAGTATGGTAACCTTTTGCACTCCGCGCACATCTTTGACATTACGTTCATTCCACGGAACAGTTATTCCACTTTCTGTTCTTTTACCCACAATTTTTTTTATGCTCATAGAGGGGAGAAAATCGTAATATGTCTCGGATCTGCAAGAGAATAATTTGAAAAAAAAATCGGCTTTTTAAACACAAGATCACGCCGTTCTTGTTTATTTTAAAGAACAGTCAACCAAAAGAACAAGTCGTTATGTTGGCGCCTGAGAGGCGACATCGGAATGCAAAGGGTTAAGAATCTCATCTTCAATTTAATTTGAACAGTTTTGATTTCAAGCACCCCTATTTGACAAAAATATATTTGAAGATGAAAAATAAATAACCATTACGCAAGTTAATTAATGTTTATAAATGAAAAGACATATTGGTGCGTTTAATCGAAAGGAAATTTATGACCAAATCACACAACATGATTCCTTTCACTTAACTCCGCCCCCTTGTTCCACTAACCTCCTACCATAACAAAGTGATTGGAAAAGAGAGAAAGGGGACCAGAATGTAAATTAAATTGATGTTTCTTTCTTACCGTTTAGCTGCATAAATAAAAACAACCAATTATCTGCTGATTTTGCTCTCTTTCTAGAATAAATCCCAAAGCCTATTAGAAATTTAAGTCATAGTTAATAGAACTTTCAATGGGTTAATTTGTAAACAAAATTAGGATCAATAAAGTTCGTGACTTTGTGGTTTTTAATTTGCAGCTTTCAAATTAAATATTCCTGCACTTGTACTTCGGATAACTGCAGAAGGTTATATTTTAAAGCAACCGGAATTCTGATCGGCAGGTCCCGCGTTCGGACCTAGAAATGTCCTGTAAAAGACTTATTGTATATATAGGACAAAAACACGTTTAAATTCCAACGTTAATTCTAGTTTGAATAAGCATGCGTTTATAATGATGTCGAAGATCAATTATGTGTTTTATCTTTGTAGTCAGTCGTAGTTTTAAATTACAAGACAGTTTGTAAGCCCATCTGAATATTTTAATACAATTGTAAGATTTTTTTTTATGATATAATTTGGTGTGTAGATACACAACTGCCTTTTCAATTTCCACAACCGTTATCAATAACCCATTGTGTACCTCTAGTGAAATGTTAATCTTAATAGGCCAATCAATTTGATCATTGGTTTTAAGATTGCTTAAAAAATTATTTTAAATAGCGATTTTGATCAAAATTATTTGGAAGGTTTTGATCATGAAATGCGATTAAATATTTTAAACAAATGCAAAGAATCTTCAATACTTTTTTTGGCGACAAATCATATATTTTAATCAAAAGCCGACACCGATATTACACTTCTCAAAACGAAATTTATATTAGGTATATATTGCACTTAAAAAAAATGTAAAATGCTAAAATATATTATTCCGTAAAAAGGCGTATTTCTTAAAATCTACAATAATCTTATCAGTAACTTGGACAAAACAACAATATCTTTTAAAGTTCAATATAGGAATCAGCATACTTCTGAAAGACTCGTGATTATCTCTAACAAAAATTTAAATATGTGGAATTTCAGAAGCGATATCCATCTTTGGTTAAAATAAAATTACTCTTAAAGCAAAGCTAGTTATCTGAGGACATAAATTCAAATGTTTTATAATCTATAGTTAGTTGGTTGAATAAACGTCGCACTAGTGCTTTACAATGGGCTTGACGATGGTACGGGATCTCTCCCGAGGAAAAGACTCGGGAACATTGCCTCGTAATTTTAAACCGTGGTCACACTACGAGGGCGTGCTGACCTCGCGATGTAACCTACAGTTGGCACCACACACACCTGACGAATTTGTAAGAATGTTTGGATTTAACGAGCACCAGTTCCCTATACACAGGATAATGTCTGTATATCGGATACCATGGAACGAAACAGGCAACCTTCCGATCGCGAATTCGCTGCACTCTCATGTTGGGATTCGAACAACTACTATCCGGTCATGAGTCCTTTACTCTACTTCCTAGGCCACCCACGGGCATGCAACATCAATGACTACAAGCACAACCATTGTACGTCCACTTTTGTAAACATTCAGAAAATGCAAAAAAAGATTTCGAACTTGGGCTTTTTTCATATTTGGGTAAAACTTTAAACCTACAAATGAAGGGACAAGTGAAAGAAGGTATTTTTGAAAAAAAAAACTTATTTTCATGTAGATGAAACCTTCAAGTACATATGCGTCTTCCGTCAAAATTGTATGACACTGATTGATTTATTTAGACAGGTACAGAGCAGTAAAAAGTATATATTTCACTTATACAATGGTTCGATTTCATTAAGCTAACATAAATGCCATATGTACGCGATGCCAAATTTTTTCTTGGTGACCAATAGTGGATGCTCCACGGATAGCGACCCTTTTCTTCAAGATTGTTGTCAGTGATTCAACGTAAATTTTATTGAAATGTCAAACCAAAAAATAGCAACATCTAAGGAACTTATAATAAACTAAGTTTTATAAATATAATAATCCAAGCACTCAAATCGATTAATTTCAATATCAATGTAAAAAAAATTATTAAAAAATATGTATCCTATATTCGCAAAAAGTTTAAAGAGCTAAGGTATACATAAAACTTCTTTTTAATTATGTATATATTAAAGTTTTCCCGACTTTTTTGTACGCTTTCAATGGCTATAGTAGTTTTAAATATGCAACATACTAATTATAAGTAAAATCTGTCATACTTTATTACCCATAAATAACATGTGTTAAAATTTTATGGTAAACAGATATTTTAGCTGTAAAACTTGTCATCGTATATATCTTGCTACATTTATAATTAATTTCCTTTCGCAATGTTTATACTGAATAAAAAGGGGTAACTTTTCGCTGATAAATTGCGTAATAAATAAAACCGCAATCGTAAAACATATTTATCGACTATAATATGACCGTTTATAATATTCATAAATTATGATGTTCCATGTCATGAAATATTCATTAAGGAATTTTGGTTATTGATACCAACCCTATCGAAGAGGAAGAAGAACACGGTAAAGCCCATGCCAAAATACAGCTACGGGAATTGAAGGGCAGGGAGTGGACGTGTAGGAACACGGCCGTGTGGGATTACGTCATTTCAGCAAACTATTAAAACAGGAATTGGTCACCAACGAAACCCTCATCAATAATAGATAAATACGCAAGCTATTAGGTGGGACGTCTGAAGCCACTATCCACTCCTATTAAATACATTCCTTTATTTGGTGATTTTACCAGAATCGGCGCCAAAATTAATAATTTAAGACAAAATTTAAGTTAATCGTTATATCGTGCTATTTGTCACGGAGTTATAGAGTCGGAAGAAACAACCCCAAAGCGTTTTTTTTCAAACCCGATATACCTTAAAACTGATTTTAATATGTGATGTTTATAAGGATTTTAAAATGTTTGTATTGTTTTTAATAGTTGATAGGGATTTTGATTTTTTAATAGGTATTTTAAATGTTAAGGATTTTAAATACTTATAGAATACTTATAGAAATAATTATAATTACATAAAATATCTATATTGTTTTTTTGTATTACACTTTTTTATCCATTAATAAATTATTAAGTCAATGTAAAATAATCTTTTTACTTATACATTACGAACAGAATTCTTGCTATTGATTAAGTAAAGACAGTTTGATATTTGTTTCTTTACTGAACTAATACTTCAGAATGGTTTACAACAGTAAGCATTCGGTTATTTTTATTAAAAGGCATATTAATTAGAACTCTTCAAAAAATGTGAACGAATTCATTATAAATAATATGTAGTATTTAATTTATTCTTAAACTAGAAAGAAGAATCTTTTTTTTAACGATCGATAAATACTTTACCGTTAACTGCTCTTAGAACAATATTTGTTTGCCAATCACTTTATATTCAAATAAACTTATACTAAAATACAGAGATTGAAACATGCTTTTTAGCATGTTTCTTTAAAAAGAAACACGAATTTAAAATACTAAATTATACACTAGTTAAAATTCCTGCAAACACAATTCGTAATCTGGCATTTATTATTTTTAACACCCTGATTAAGTAACATATTGTACAATAAATTCTAAAAAAAATATTATATGGTTTTAAATGATATTTCAATTATTTATAAGTGGTACACTTCCTCTTTTATTATGATTTCAACTGGCTGTAAGACAGAGAAATGCAAGGTTTGCATGGTCTGCAAGGACATAAATACAAATTGTATAAATCAAAAAATATTGTCATGATAAATTGAAAAATTAAAGAAAATAAACCTTCTCTTATAAGTCTTTAAACTAATTTTAATTTATCTTTCAGTTTCATATATTCTTTAACCGAAAATTAGAGAGGTCCCAGGTTTAGATCAATATTCTAGCATTTCGTTTGTTTCTGTAGATTTATTAGTTTGTTACGCATTTACGACCAAAAGAGTTGTTCGATTTTTTTCAAATGTAACGTGAATGCTGCTTGAAGTTATTAAAATCGAAGTGTATGTTTTTTTTATGCCGAGAGATCTACAACTACTAGTAATTAACTATCAACAACCAATTATTGTATTGAGACATTTAAGTACTAACCCTTAAAATTAAAAGTATTATGAATAATAAAACTAATTTTATTACCAACGGTTATTTATGATAATATTTTGCTCTAACTTATTTTTCCATTAACGCTTTATTACTTATTGTTATCTGCTATTTATTTTTTGTTTTAAGAGGTGCGAACGGAAATTTACTAATCTAAGAATATCCACTAAAAACATGAAAATATTTTCATTACCTAAAAATATGAGCGTTTCACATACCAGTATTGAAATTCTAATTTTCTTATACAAGTATTCTTAAAATGTTTGTTACAGAAGTTTTATCTACCGAAGTAGGAGTCATTGGGAAAGTATTTATTTAAGTTTTTAAATTCCAATATTATGTTGTTGTTTTTTACATAAAATTAATCCGCATTACTTTTTTTATAGCCGGCTTCTATGAAGTCACATTTCCATAGCGCATGTAGTCATAGCAGTGTGTTATAATAACGCGAATTCGAAACTTACCACTGTCCATTTCTTCTAAATAAATTTAAACTCACTATTAATCTGCAACAATAATAAAATAACGAAAAATATTTCAAAAACAATTTGAACGAAAAACAATTTATTTAATATTTTCCCAAATCGATTTTGAGTTTCTAATTATTTTGACTAATATCGTTTTGTTTTCAGAACTCTCAGAAATAACGTTCTTATTTGAGAATTCTGTAATCGTCAAGTCTACTTTCGCCTTATTTGACAATCTTTTCGTCGTTGAGTCACGTGACTTTTGACGAAACAAGAATCTTAAAAAAATTGAAGGAAAGTCATTTACTGAGATTCCTTTTAGGCCCTTTATTTGGTCATCAGATTGTGATTGGTTATTTTACCTATATTATCAGGATTCTATCGAGCTTTCTTAGCCGAGTGGATAGAGAGGTAGACTCTGAACCGATACGTCCATGGTTTGAATCGCGCTTTCTATATTATCTAAAATAGTCTTTATTTTTGACGAAATAAATTTTATAAAAAGACAAAATCAATTTCACCATTATTATAAAAGATATATATAATTAAAAGCTGAAATACCCGTTCTATGCACGGGAAGGAAATAAGTTACAAAATAGATACAAATACAATAATTATAAGCGAAATAAATATTATTCTTAATTTGTCACCTATCAGGGAAAACGAAATAAAATATTAAAAGTTCCAATTTGTAACGAAATTTTATTAGCAAGTTCCCGCAAGAACTTATTTGGTGACATTTCTTATTTATTTGACGACATTTTCGCGATATTTAGTCATCAGCCAATAGTCATCAGCCAATGTTCCTCATAGTTTACATACTATTAAAATTTTCCATTGTTTAAATCTTGAAATATTGTATTGTGACATGTTCTCCATGTTAATCCTACGGAAAGGTTTTTGAAAAATCGTTATAGTGGCAGTTCGAGTTCGAATTTTTAAAAATCCTTTCATAGTGAATCTCTACGGCCCAAGATGAATCTGGGCTCCAAATTTCAGCACTCTAGGTCTTTTAAATCTGTAGATACCCAAACTAACGTCGCTACGAACATCGAAAAAGGGGTTTTACACCCCCTTACATACGTTCGATCGGAACAAAAATAGCTTACTTTTCCTATTTAAGGCATAAGGAACAACTTTGCCAAATTTCTTCTCCATAGGTATAATGGAAGTTGGAGAATAAGTGATGAGTGAATGAGTGGGGTTTTTTGCATTTATATATATTGATTATAAAAAGATTATAATAAAAGACATTATTATAAAAGATATATATATAATGGGAGCATATAGCAAGCGTCTGTTTCATCAAAAATAATAATGCATTTTTAACAAAGAGAATTGAGTAATTATGAAAACTATATTATTTGGACTGTGGTTAAAATTAAATTACAAGATTTAATGACTATCCGACAACCGAATAATTTTTATAAAATATTGAATAATAAAAGTTATCGATTTTAAATGAATACCAGCCACTTCATAGAGTTTATATTTATATATGTTAATTTCCAAACGGCGCCTTAGGAAAGGTTTGGAAATATACAACTTTCCAAGTCTAATATTATTAAGCAATTTTCGTATATTATAATTTAGGCATTTTATTTTATTAAAAATTTTCATCTGCATAAAAATGTATATTTCTCCCGTTTCATCTTAATCCGTCTTGTGCTCGTTGGCAGACTCTCGATTATTATTCATAGTTTTGAACTTTTGATACCTGTTTAATTTCACATTCAGTTTATAAAATCTTATTAATCATTTAAAACCTTTCTCAACCAGGTAATCAAGGATAAAAATTTAATAAGGTGTGAAAATACAATTAATAATTATTTGTTAAGGTTGAGCGTATTTTGTGAAGGTTTTAAATGGATGCTCTTATTGTTATGATAATGCAGTATTTCAATGATCGAAGTCCTATCAAATTTTATTTCCTTCAATAAAATATGACATGTTGCTAAATATACTGCTAAAACTATGATATTTTAAAATCGTGACCTGAAATTACATTTTATATACGCTTATGTAAGTTGATCATGGGAACATTTTGTAATCCATGTAAATATATTACAAGTTAAAATTTTTAAAAAGGTGAATTTGAACTATTCTAAAAACATTTCACAAAATCGTTATTACATAATTTCTTTGTTTTAAAACGACAATAACTTGTGTCGGAAAATTTATTTTGAAAAAAAATTAAATCTTTATATATATTTATTTCAATTATTCATTTTTTTATCAACTAATATACTGTCTATCTTTGATGTTATTTAAATTACATAACATGTGCGAGGAAACAGTTTAACCTATCGTTTAATGATGATAAATATTTTGAATGGCAAACAATACATTGGTTTTAATATATTAATATATATGCTTATAAATACTCCTACAAATTTCTCCGCTTACAAACGAAAATAGAATTAAAAATGTATTAGATTTTTTTTTTTTTTTACGTTTTCTAATCACTATTTTAGACAAAAAAAGTGATTATGTTACCTATAAATAGTTTTTTTTATTAAAACGACTTCATAAACTACCTTTTTACTTACGCTATAACAAAGTTCCATCCTCAATCCATAAAATTGTATAATATTAGCCTATAACTTGCGCAGTGGTTACTACGCATTACGGAATTTTTTTGGAACACATGAATCATTCCATCAATATTTCGTTTAATCACTGTTAATTCAATTATTGTTTTCACTAATGTAAATATAACTGTTTGTTTAGTTGCAATACATTTATTATACTATGTTCAGTTAAGGAAAACTTATATAAAAAAAAATTATAAAAGAGTACGTTACTGATTTTTAGAAGTAATTATTATTACCAAAAATAGTTAATGAAATCACGATGTGTATTACGCCAAAATAAAGAAAACAAATCCAATGAGTCGGTAGTTTTATTGGATTTTACAAGTTATTGTAAAAATCCATCCATCATTTAAAACGTCTAAAATAGTTGATAAAATATCGTTTTTACAAAACTGATATTTTGAACAGTATAGAGTAAACTAAAGTAACATATATATAATTTTACTTAAATAAAGAAATACACGATATCTTATTATAAAATACAAGTGGACTTGAATGCTCGCGAGATTTATCGCATGAACACCCTCCCCCCTTCTTTCCCCCACATATATATTATATACACATGCGTTAGAGCCAAAATTAAAAAGTTTAACGGTCTGCTCATTGATGGCAGTATTATCAACGATTTAAATAAACGTTGATAATTATGAGATGAAAGAACGATTCGTCACTGATCCAAGTTATCTTTCTTATGATACCACATGTGGATTAATTGCGTCTAACGGGTGTAAAAATTACTATAAAAATAACATATATGAAAAGTTCAATATTTAATTAGAGCACATATGAACCCCGGAAAGTCTATGAACCGGATACCTTCGCTTCACATCTCTCTATCAGGAAGAGGATAAAATCGTCCGCTTAAAATAACATAATTGAAGCGTTTAAGAGCGCCTGAATACTGAACAGACGTTTTTGTTCACACACTCGACTCATAAAACCCTGAACGAAAATTCAAATTATGATCGGAATATTGAATAAAAATGAGGGACAAAGAACAACAACACAGGCGCAGCCCTCATCCCAAACTCCCTAAAAAGGCGGATTCAAAAAATCAATTTTTCTTTCCGCATTTTACACCTTGTCACTTCAACCACAGAAGAATGCCTACGATTCCGTATTTTCATAATCGACTAACATATGCGTATCGATTCCATATGAGGCATATGCACACCATTAGCATTTTTATTTCCAATGGGAGCGTCAATGTCTCGGTGTGGAGTACCTTCATTCCAAATTTGCATTCGCACAAAGGAGCGCAATTTTGCATTTTTCTAAACTGGTCGCGTTTCTTAATGACCGCTCACTGTGTCAGGTTTTATTGAAGAATAATAATGCATTTAATAAAGATCTCAATTTCAGATAGGATTGTTATTGTTACAGAGCTCAAATCGGGTGTAGGAAGTTTGGGTGATTATTATTTTTTTTCTGCCCGCTTTACCATTTACCGAATAACTATTTCCAGTTCCGTGCATATTTTAACCAGTCCTCAAGTGAGTTTCGACAATGCACTGTTGGGAATCGTAATTTAAAGCGTGGAAATCTCAATTAGAGGAGAGGTATTGTTAGGCTTGGTTATTATTTTCATAAATTTATCCACGTATTTTCCAGCAATTCTAAGCAAATTACTTCTCTGTTTATGTTATGTTGCTAGACTTTGAAATGTTACGATTAACATTTGATAATGAGAACATATTAGAACTGGTTTTCCGAGAAGAAGGCTTTGGCCATAAATGGTCATTACCCCAGAGTTTAGTTTAAATTTATGTGAAACTGAAGTATAAATATGATATCTAGCTCAAAATAATTAAGTAAAAAAGTGTCCATTGTACTTTGAGGTAGTATTATAAATAAATGGTAAAAATAGAATACCATGCATACTTTATAATGTATGAGTAATACATTTTTATGTATCTCGAAATACATGAAAAATACTATTTCAATTTTAAGTAAAAATTAGTAATGTTTTATTGTCAATAAAAAATTTAACAAACGTTAAACTCTTCAGTGTATAAAATGTTTTAATTTTGTTCAAAGTAGACATTTTTAGAATAAAGCAAAAAAAATATTTTTTCCTATATTATTTTCAATAAATAAATCACAATGATTGCCTATAATTATATGTACATATCATAACATTTTCATCTTCATTTGTGTTCAATTGAGCAAAAAAGTTATTTTTGTCTCTGATCACTAAAGGAAAGAATTTATCATAGATAATTACATTTACACTCGAATATAAATAACCGCAGTCGTGAAGAAAATTGGTTTAAACACAATTTATTTTCTTTGCACTAAAAAAGTGCCTTTTTTTACAAGACGGAGTGACATGACAATTAAAATTGCATCTTCTTGTTTTACCAAATTCCAATTAATGAATAAATATATTGTAAAGAGAAAAAAAATAGTGTATTTTAATATCTAAACATAAACAGACTATCAATGGCTAGAAGTACAATCAATGTATGCACACTTTTGTAAACTTACGGAAAACGCAAAAAAAGACTTCGAAATTGAGCCTTACGTGGGCTGAATTTTTAAACCCTCACCAAAAAAATTATTCACTGCAAAAAAAGGTGCTTAAAAATGAGTGCATGAAAGTACGGGTTTTTCTTTGAGTACAATTACATTGCAAAGGAGCTATGACGTACTCAAACTTAAGTAATCGTACTCTTGAGAAAATAAGCAGTGCGATTTAATATTGCTGATATCGGCTTATGTTCAAGCCATCTTAACAAAGCGACCTGACAAACTTAAAATAGTTGTTCAGAAGATGGTTTTCCACATTATTTGATGTCCATTGCTTAAATGGAATCTGAGTTATTACAATTCAATTATCTTACTTCCCATTCTTTTGACACACCTTTTAAACTCTACAATTATTTATAAATTCTTCACGTCACCCTGGTAGCTTAACGAATAAGGCTGTGGACAGTGGTGCCTGCAGACTTGGGTTCAATTCCCGGCAAGTCTTGGTTGTAATTGTCGATATTTATTGAAAGTGATGTATGAAGGCTGCCTATGTAGACTAACATATGCTCTTTTTATTCATTTTTACCAATTTTACTCATTTTTAAGTACACGTCTTTTTCAAAATTGAAACTTATGTATTGGTAGCCATGATAAGCATCGAATGTATTCAAAAATGAGTACATTTTACTCCTTTTTGAGTACCTATTTTCAGTAATATTATGAAAGGATACATAGTGTTTGTGCAGGAGGAAAGAGCTCCCGATTCAACCTTTACGTTGATACCAATATATCATTTTTGCCAAAAATAGACATACAACCGCAGAGCTTTTATCCGTCAATATGATATTTTGTCCTTAAACAGCAACATACTTTTTTCAATTAAAACATAAAATGGCTTCTCTAAAAAGTAAAAGAAATGCAAAACTCGAAAAGAAATCCTCTTTCCGAAATTTGTAAATGTTAAAATTTTTACTCGAATCGGCCTTTGTGATAGAACAATTTTTTTCACATGAACTATCTTCCCTTTACTCTCCCCCTATACATTTTGAAGGCAAAGGTCATGACAAAAAGTCTTCCTTTTGCCATCTAGCTGTTTGAAGGGTAATTTTCTTGCGTTGGAACTCACATATAGCTTTTTGTCTTTTATAGAAACGTAAGTTCCGTAATAACCGGATCAATAAAAATATAAAATTTTACTTATTTTTGAATAATATCGAAAATTTTGTTTTATTTACTAAATTTGCTTATTACTTTTAATTACTTATTTAAATATTTTCTTTTCTTTACTTGTATTTGTTAGGATATAAAGTTTGAAACAAGTTTCCGTTCCAAAAATATTTTCCAAAATAGATTATAATTTTGAGTGTGTGAAATATCATCCACAGTCACATTTCTAGTAATAATTTTAAATATTTTCCGTATGACGTTCAATATAATGCATATTACTTATTTATATTTTACACTCATCTTTATACCTATGTATTTTATTAACATTGAGTATTTCTGCGCCTACAATATTAAACTAGTAAATATTATGCTGTTAATTGATAATAACTCAGTTCATTAAATATTTTGATATAAACAATAAACACGTTAGATAAAGGCTTGTAAAGAAATGCTTTTAAAACAAATACCTTTATATAAACAAAACAACTCCATATGAACTAAATCGTTTTTGACGCAAGCTAAACTGGAAATTTCTAAACATGAATTCCATTTTAATATATTTTTATTTCTACAAATATATTAAAGGATTTTTGAAAAAGGTCAAATATTTTTTTGCACTGAATTACAACTTGATTTAATTATAGTACGTTTGCATAAGAACCATGTCATTAATAATGGTAATTACTTTTACTTTAAAAAAAATTATAAACAGTTTAAAGAAAAGCGTTTAAAAATATGTTTACGGTTATATATATTTCCCAATAGCTATTTAGATTTTCAGAACCCTATTATATTTTTCATAGATCCTTTTAAGGCAGCCCAATAAGCAATTAATAAATAATTTTAAGTCATATCATACACCGTAACCAATTTCTCGTTCGAACCTTCGACCACCAGATTACTTTCAATTTATTAAATAAAAAAAATGGCAGCCATGACAAATGACCATCCATTTCCATCCGAGACCTTTTCGGTTGCATCTCAAAGAACGACTCCAAACACACGTACGCATTAATAACCATAATAAATGAACCACCGATTCCTAATCCCTCTAACGACTCATTTGCTGGCTTAATGATTTACGGACGCAAGCACCGCACAAAGCAAACGCAATTACTTCTTGCCTATTTGCCCCAGTTATTGCAAAATCTTCGATGGAAGGAAAAAATGAGTTCTCGATTTCCCCGTGCTCCATATAATGAGAGATGGTTATTCGACTTCTTCGACGCCCTGGGCGACAGCCATGGCTGATCCCTGTGGTCCAGTTGCAGACTTCCAGAGACATTTGCCCGCCGCGGGCAATGAAAATTACACATTCTTTTGAGAAAGAGTCTCGTCGTTGTGACGTCCTCATCGCTTGACCAGTAAAGATTGGGTTAGTGTGGATGCCAAAGATCCGCCAAGCTGTGAGGTTTTGGAATCGAAGGAGGAAAGGAAAGTTTCTTCAATGAAAAGTTAACTTTTTCTTTTGGGAATTTTTGTTTTGTTTTTGTGACGTCTACTCCAGTGTCACTACTGACTTGTAAAGATTGGGTTGGGAGCAACGCACGACTGCGAACTTTCTCAGGTTTGATATTCGCCACGTCCAGAAGTTTGGCATTGCCAAACTAAAGGAAACTTTCTTCAATGAAAATTAAAAATTAAACGTGTTTGGAAGAAGTCTTGTTGTGATGTTAAGTTAGGGTACTTTGTAAGGCTCTTGACACTTTGATACCCGTCAAATGGTAAATCACCAAACTGGAGAAAAATGTTTTCAATGATTATTAAGCATTTTAAAACAAGGCTTATTGTGACGATTTCCATTCCACACTACTTTACTGGGTTACGATAAATATTAAACACTTGAAGTTTTGTTATACGCCAAATTCCAACTTTAAGGAATCCTCAAATTAGAGGAAAGTTTCCTCATAGAAAAATACATATTACATTGAGAAAAATTGTTATTGTGATATCCGCTCTAGCTCCAAATGTGCGTTTTTGAAATTGGCAAACTCGAGAAAAAAAATTCGGTGAAAATAAATATCCTTTTGGGGATAATAGTTGTTATTCTTACGTCCTCATTATTGACCAGTAGGGATTGCGTTAATCCATAAACTTTGCAAGGCTCCCAACTCTTAAAGTATTGATGTTCAACAAACAATATTTTTGGTAGAAGTCTTGTTTCGACGTTCTCTATTTTCAAGTCCTATAGGGCCTGGTTTAGAATACACAGTAAATCAGTCACTTATTAAAGATTTTATGCCTACTAAATTATGAGGTTTGAATCAGTAACAAAAGTTTCTTCTATACAGATTGTATTGAAAAAATGTTCTTATAATGTCCAATCATTCCAGTATCACTACTGACAATTAGGGTGCATTAATTACAAGCAGGGTTCAAAATCAGCGGTTGTCATTCGTGTTTTGCACCTAAAAATTTAAGTTTGACGATATTATATCCATTCATAATTTTTTATGCTTAGGGTGACGCCTTTGGCGAGTGAATCGTCAAACTGAAAATTTTAGGTGCAAAATACGAATGACGACCGTTAATTTCAAACCCTGATTACAAGGTTGGAAAGTCTTAAAATGTTGGTATATTTTTTTTAATCGTCAAAATAGAAGAAAAATTCTTCAATGGAATTTGTACATTTTTGTTATGAAATGTCTTTAAATGCCTAGACATGGGGTTTCAAGATAAAAACCACTATGTTACGCTTTCAAGAGTATTATTTCAGACGCTAACTCCGTGACAAATAGCACTCTCGATGAAAAATGGAGTGAAGATTTTTTTTTTAAATTTTTAACTAAAAGCATTGCTGTAAAAAAAAAATTCTCAGACAAAGATATCACATCCATAACAATCAAATGATAAATTTAAGTAACGTAAAAAAAACTTTAAAAAATGAAATGAGAAATCTCCCCAAAACCGCCATTTGGCGGTCTTAATCCGAGCATGTCATCACAGAGTCTATCCGAACTCAACCCCTGAGGACACTCCAGAGTTTACGTAACTGTAGACAGTTCGACTCATTTGCGTAAATGGTGGTTGTAACTGAAGATTGCTGCTATTGGTTTTTCTCATTCTCAAATTCCCGTAAGGTTTCGTTCGGAATGCGGCGGGCTATTCTCCTTCCATCTCGTTAAGCCGGATCGAAATGT
Source organism: Troglohyphantes excavatus (assembly GCA_963932185.1). Lineage (NCBI taxonomy): Eukaryota > Metazoa > Arthropoda > Arachnida > Araneae > Linyphiidae > Troglohyphantes > Troglohyphantes excavatus. The sequence continues at coordinate 28,933,948 of OZ010669.1, read as the reverse complement.
CAAATGGTTTTTTTTAAACTTTCATTGACATATTAATTCGCCGCTGTATCCGAATAAATCATGATAATTCGCTTGACTGTTGTGATATCGATTTCGAGTTCATAGGTTTTGTTGTTTGTCTGGGATTGAATCGACTCGTTTAATTAAATTGGACTAATTATTGGATTTGAGAGTGTTACTCAACCTCTTCAAAAAAATAGTTATGATCGATATTGGTTATTAAAGGCTACACACTTTTCACCTTACGACAATTTTTTTTAATAAATTAACCGCATTTTATTAACTGTTAATTTAAATTATTTTATAATTAGAAAAAAAAACCAGGAGTTATCTGGCAATTAATCTACGTAAATACTAGACTTCCTACTAGAGTACAATTCCCGAAAATAATTTTTTTTTTTAATATACGTCGGTTTTAATGACTTCAAGCAACTTTCATGCCAAATTTGAAGAAAATCGAACAACGCGTTTGTTTGTAAATGCATAACAAACTATTTAACAGGCAAAGAGAGGAAGTGCTGAAAGGTCGAGTTAAAACAGAAATCTCAGTAACGCTCGGTCAATACACTAATGCAGTGTCTATTATTAAAAATATGTTTTTTTATTACAGGTGTTTAAATAACTTATTATACTACCGTTGTATCATCAAATCTTGCATTTAAATTTAAATCCCCCACCCCCTTTCCAAATAAAGTGACAAGTAGAAGAAAGGTGTAACTAACATTTCTGTAAATATAATTTTTAGCTTTAAGTACATATGCGCCTCCCATCAAAATTGTATGGCCCAGCTTTATTTATTAAGGCGATTACATAACAGTAAAAAGTATTTGTTTCACTTATAATTGTTCTATTTCATTAAGTGAACATAAATGGCAAATGTGCGAAAACGTACCAATTTTGTTAACATTCCACCACAAATAACGCTCACGACTGATGAATAGGAAAAAGTCTCGGGCCTGTGGTCACTGAAAAAGCTGTTTATATCAGTGAAAAAGCTGTTTATCTCAGTGAAAAAGCTGTTTATCTCGGAAAATGATTTTTGTCAATGAATCCCTTCTTCCACTTGCACCTTCAAATGTTATATCAACTTGAAACTTGATAAACTTACTTAACTCTGAACTCAATATCATATTTAGTTATTTGCTATTTATACAAATTAACAATAAGGGTTACTTTATAATGAAAAATCGAACAGTGACAAGTTTCTAAAAAGCATCAACAGTACAATATTCGGATTATGAACTCTATTGAAATGCATCTTTGGTGAAAACGAACTTAGATACAAGGACAATTAATAAGATATTTGTTATTATTTATTTATTTATTTATTTATTTTAAATTATTATAGGTTATTTTTTTTTGTTCCTATCACAGAATTTTACAACATTTTAATACCATAAAATAGTCAAAAAGAATATAATTTATTCTGCAACCGCAAACAGACACAAATGACGAATGCACTGCTTTCGAAGCAAAATCCTGCGTGATTCACAGTCCGTCTCTTTGAAGCAATTGCGCTGCTCTTACTAGGTAATTCCAAGGATATTAATTTTTCATGAAACATCTACCTCCACTGCACACAACGCATTTTAGGTACTTACCAGGACAATTGGAATGTTTCCAAAGGTCCAAAAGAGGCGCACGAGGTCTAAATTATCCCTTTTTCTAAAGAGAAAATGACACTTAACATCCTCACGTACAATTCTAACAAACGTGAGTGAACAGAAAATAGGGAACACATTCCCTATTTCCCTAAAATAGGGAACACATTCCCTATTTCCCAAAAATAGGGAACACATTCCCTATTTCCCTAAAATAGGGAACACATTCCCTATTTCCCTAAAATAGGGAACACATTCCCTATTTCCCTAAAATAGGGAACACATTCCCTATTTCCCTAAAATAGGGAACACATTCAATATTTCCCTAAAATAGGGAACATATTCCCTATTTCCCTAAAATAGGGAACATATTCCCTATTTCCCTAAAATAGGGAACACATTCCCTATTTCCTTAAAATAGGGAACACATTCCCTATTTCCCTAAAATAGGGAACACATTCCCTATTTCCTTAAAATAGGGAACACATTCCCTATTTGCCTAAAATAGGGAACACATTCCCTATTTCCTTAAAATAGGGAACACATTCCCTATTTGCCTAAAATAGGGAATTCTAGAACCCGAATAAGGAGTTTAGTTAACAATTTAGAAATACTACTCGAAACTAAAGATAAATGCGCATCGTAAAAATTAAACTTTGAACAAATAGCATTTTATAATGTAATTGGGCACTAGTATAATACCCGGTATTAAGATCGATATTCGAATCACTTACATTCGAAACATTAACTTTCAATTCGCTCGATGCTATGTAGTTTACAACGTAAGTAATAGTAAATTGTTTTGGAAATTCTTTCTGTAAGTTATGTTTGTGCTACTTATACAATAGTAAACAATTACTGCAAACAAAATAAAGCAAGCAATTTGTAAAACGTTGATTATGTAATTCATTGCCAGAAAATAAATTGCTTTTAAAGCAACTGGTTGGAATGCCAATTTTAAATTATATTTTATATCTTAATTTTTTTATGTTATATTCACTGCTAATAAGTTAACATTCGTACGTAATCGATTTATTTAATATTTTTTTTAATAATTGTAAAACAGTTTTAAATGAGAAATGCCTCAATTTTTAAAAATAGTTTTAATAAGTGTTAAAAAGTATTTTTTTAATTAACGTTATGCTTGTTTTGCCTTTACCCGCGCTCTATATTTAGTGCATTAGAGCAAATTGTCATGAAACTTAAAATGTAGCAAAAGTATAAAATAAGCGTTGATATTTACTTTAGAATTTTTTTTTTATTAATTTATGGTTTGTAAGATTTTATCTTGTTGTTTGAAAATTATTTTAGCATTTTTTTTTTTAGTTTTTTGATAAAGCGAGGAGTTCCGCTCCTTGATATATCCACATTATAAAAAGCCCGGATAACTGATAATTCCAGATAATTAGTTTTCGTATCATCGTATTTTTTTGTATTTCATCGCAAGTTGAAATATTTCCTATATACGAAAATAAATAATTAATAAAATAAATAATTAATAAAATAAATAATTAATAAAATAAATAATTAATAAAATAAATAATTAATAAAATAAATAATTAATAAAATAAATAATTAATAAAATAAATAATTAATAAAATAAATAAATAATAAAATAAACTAATAAAATAAATAATTAATAAAATAAATAATTAATAAAATAAATAATTAATAAAATAAATAATTAGTAAAATAAATAATTAATAAAAAATTAATAATAAAATAAATAATTAATAAAATAAATAATTAATAAAATAAATAATTAATAAAATAAATAATTAATAAAATAAATAATTAATAAAAAATTAATAATAAAATAAATAATTAATAAAATAAATAATTAATAAAATAAATAATTAATAAAATAAATAATTAATAATATAAATAATTAATAAAATAAAAAGTAATAAAATAAAAAATTAATAAAATAAATAATTAATAAAAAATTAATAATAAAATAAATAATTAATAAAATAAATAATTAATAAAATAAAAAATTAATAAAATAAATAATTAATAAAAAATTAATAAAATAAATAATTAATAAAAAATTAATAATAAAATAAATACCGTATATACTCGCGTATAAGCCGAGAAATTTAAGTCAAAATTTTCATCAAAAAGTAGGGGGGTCGGCTTATACGCGGGTCATTAAAATTTCTAATATAATTTTCGTAAAATGGGAAAAGGAGATAAGTTAAAATTTCGCAGATTCTTTTGAAATTGCCCGACACATTTCCGAGATCGAGAATGTGCGTCACGTGCTGACTGAAGACCATTCTGCGCATCGCGGTGTAATCGTAACGCAAAATTTAACGACTCAAATAAATAATCAGTTTAACTTAATAAAAAGTATAAATAAATATTTAATAGGTTTGTAGAATTTATGAAGCTAGTAAACGCTACTTTAATAGAATTTTGGATGGAAGTGGTACATACTTTTAAGCCCGATGAATCGTCACGAACTTAGAGGAAGGCCGTTTCTCCAGCCACTTTCTTTAAACTTTTAATTTCTGGGCTTAATTATTTATTTTTCTAATTAAAATGCCACTCTTTTGTCGAGGATTTGCCGATTTTATTCGGAATTTTTTATGAACAAAAATACAACTCGGCTTATACGCGAGTTTCCGATTTTGGACAAAAAATCGGTCTAAAATTAGGGGGTCGGCTTATACGCGAGTATATACGGTAATTAATAACAACAGATATTTAGAGCGAACAAGATTTAAGTAACAAAAAGAGATATTACTAAATTGTCAATGGAAATGGGCTAAAATGACTTCTGTAGTTTCAATAACGTATTCCGCTTTAAAAATACAATGCACTGTCTTGAAGTATGTCGATACAGCTTTCACAATTTAAAAAGATAAAATTCTCTTGAAGATACTTTAAAAATAGGTATACATTATTTTAGTTGATGCATTACTTTTTCTATTTAAAAGACATACATAACATTTAACAGTTTAATAAAATAGTAACTATACTGCGAAAAATATATGTCAATTAAAAATAGAAGATAATGGAAACAGTTCGGGAAGTGCAAGTCAATTTTAATTATAAATTGTTTAGAATTACAGATATTGAAATTTGATAAACTAAGTGCTATTTCAAATAATGTCACAAGTAAAAAAGAAAGAAAAAAAATGTATTTTTTTATAAATATGTATATATAATAAGCATTTTGGATTAAGCGATATTTTAAACTAATTAAATTAATTTTCATGAATAAATACACTTCATCATTCAAACACGAAAAAAAGCAAAGTTAAAAATATATAAAATCACACAACAGTTGCAAACAAGTTTAATTAGAAGGTTTTCCTCGTTTTCCCAAAAGCAATTCAAGAGAAGATTTAGAATAGGGCTATTTTTTTAGCCAGTGAACTCTGCGCAGGCACACAAGAAAAAACGTTATTTGTTCTTTACTTCAATGGATAAACAAATTCGTAAACTATTTGGAAGAAAGATAAAGGCCTGCTGTAATCATTAAATTCAGTTCATTCGTTCAAACGAAAAACTACTATCTAAAAATCAATTTAAAGTGATTTAATTAAAATTTGTTCTTTTATATTACCATTGTGACGGCGGTTTCATATATAAACATTTTGGGATAAACCGTTTTTATCGTACCAATAGAAAAAGAAAAATCAATTGTACTTTACCTTTTTTTGTAGCTAACACAAATACCAGGTTAAATTAATTTAAATACAAAAAAATACTATCTTATGAGGTTATCTACCGAACATGTAAAGTACTTAACATTTGTTTATTTGAAATTGAAATACTTTATAAACAAGCAAATTGCGTCTCTTAAACAGGAAACTTAAAAAGTTTAAGGTTTATTTAGTTTTTTTTAAGGTTATCTTAACCTTTTGTGAAAAGTACTTACTTTTCAAGTCGACTTTATCGCAATGTTTTCTTTCTTTCGAAGTAGAAAAAGTGCTTGTAAGACTGTTTGAAAGAAAAATACTTTTACGTTTGTAAATGTTAATGTATTTTTTTCATAAAATCAAATATTTTTCTATATTGATATAATGAAAATAAGCTATTTTTTATTTCGGAAAACGTTAGTTTTTTTCCCAGCCCATTTTTATTATCCCATTTTAAATTAATAGTTTGAAATTGAGATACGCACAAAAATATAAAAAGTTGCGGTTTAATATTCTGTAAAACGGATATTTTGTCAAACTTTAGCCTTCTATCAAGCAAAATTAAACTATTCTAGAATATCAAACGCAGATAAAATGTTATATTTGATTATCGCTGCGTACAAAGAGCTATTGGCGATTATTCGGGGTCTACCTCGAACAAAAGCCTCATCAATACTAGCGTAGATCAATCTATTAAGCTGCATACGGCTCTTTAAATCTCACTATTATAAATAAATGATTTTAATTTTGATAATTTGCTTATTAGAGATAATTTGCGATTTTCTGTATGATAAAGCAATCGAATTAATCTAAATATACTTAACTAATCATAAAATATATTAGTTAAATTAAATAAAAAATAGATTGGGCAATGTTTGATTTTTTCTTAAATGAGGAGTAAATATTTCAAACTTGCTTTGTCCTCTTACTGTGATTCGAAGGAATAAAAGCTATATTCCTAATTTTACTGACTCGTATACACATTCCAATCTTTTTCGTAGTTATTTTCAATAAAACAAAATGTATTTTGGACGAATAATTTTTTTATATAGAGAGAATATTCGGTACCGTATTCCGTTATGTAATTATCTAATTTTCAGAATTTTTGGACAAAACACGTTCCGAACGTATGCTCCTCAAATATGTGTATAATAAGTGTATAATATTTCAATTAAAAATATATATAATAATCGTCATAAATATTTAAAATTGATGTTTATAAACAATCAGGAAATACAACAGAAAAAATTATTTTTCTGTAATAGAAGCAAATTTCAACAAAAATATCAAATTTACATTTCCCTATGTGTAAACACTACTGAAGCTCGTTTACCAGAACAACTTTTGAAAAACACGTGCTCCCCTATTATGGTACTCACAGCATCAAGTGATGCGAATAATAGAAGAAAAAAAAACTTCGAAGGATTTGCTTGAATGATTTCCAATAGTTCTATTCCAACGGTAAACGGAGTCAGAGGTTTCCACTGCCGGTTCAGAAGACGTGCAGTTAAGTGCGCAGAATCAGAAAACTATTCCGGTAGTTCTTTTTTTCTAACCATTTGTGACCTTCGTAGGCTAGCATGGACCGGTTTCGATTTCAAGGAGCGTTTTAATCATTCGCATTGTTAGCGAAAAGGTGATTGGAACCGAGTGGAACCGATTTCATGTTATCGACATTCGTTTGAGACAGCTTGGCATTTTTTCCCTTTCAGTCACTCGCAGCAATTAGCGCTGTCAAAGAGAACGCGGCGTGTTTTTTTGGCGACTGGAGACGTAACAATTGCAGAACCTTGCATTTGTTTAATTGCACATGTATATGGTTTGTTTACAGCAATTTGGATAATGTTGGTGATGGTAGATTTGTATTTGAAGTGTGTGGTGGGTTTATTTCTAGAGCCTTTCATGTGATAGCCAATTGCTGTAACCGTTATACCAAAACGATCGCCAATGTTCATATCGTCTATACTCTATTTTAAGCGCCAACTACATATTAATTGCTTCTTTGGCGCTTTCAAACTCATTTTTTTAGCAATATTAAATTTCGTAATGAACGATAGCATAAAAAATGCAAAATAGTTTTTAAACGAAATTATGTTGTGGTGTTTAAGTGTATTAGGGAATGCTGCAGCGTTTAGCCATCCTTTGACGTTTTTATATTCAAATTAATAATAATTTTAAATCAATAATATTCTTTTTAAATAATAGCTTGGTGAGAATTTTAAAATGGGTGACGTAAATATGTACGCGATAAAATATTTTTTGAAACTGTTTATTATTTTACAAGTCAAGGCAATTTAAAAAGAAAATTCGATAGTTTCAGAAAAAGCAATTTGTACTTGTATTTTTGCGAAAGCTAAATATTTAAATTAAAGTTAGATCTATGATTTTGTTTTCAAAGCAACTAACCATTTTTCTCTAAAAGAAACTAAAAAGGCTTTAAAATATTAGAACTATAATTTAATGTATCCTAAAACTTTAATATAAAAAAATTAAATTATCTATGAAGGCAATCCTTACAAATGTTTAAACTTACGAACATGCTATTTTTTGCATCATAAAAAACGGAATTTGAAGATCTACAAGATATTAAATTTTTATTTTCATTTGCAATAATTTTTAAAATATATTTAAGCAATTAGCATACATAATAAATTTCCCATAACATTTTTGTATATTACTCTTTTCAACGCAACACATTATATACAAAAAGTTGAAAGCGAGAACGGAGAAAATATTGAAAGTAAAATAACCGAAATTTTAGACAGTAAAATAATTTGAAAATACTCCTATATCGTAAAGTCGTTATAATTGTAAGCGTTTACATATTTATTAACAACTTTTGATTATTAAATTAATGTAATAATGTAAAAAAGATACATATATTTTTAGACTAATGTTTAACTGGAACGTTGGGTATATATTGTTTACTCTCTATACATTTAATTCCTTAATTTAACTCGATTGCATGAAAGTAAATGCTTCCTTTTATAAACTAAATCAATTCATTTTTTAATGGATAATTCTTTAATAAAAAAATATAAAATTCCTCACATATCCTTATTAAAAAATTTGTTGTTCTTGGATAGTTTTTTGGTATTAATTAACAATAACCATTTTTAATGAGATTTACTAGTATTGGATGACATGCATATTACCATTTGGACTCAGTTTTAATAACGTGCAAACGCAAAAGTATAATCGTTATCACCAATCCTTTGTGAAATTTTATCGCAAAAATTCATTAAAAGGGCGAAAAACTCCAACTGAAAAAATACCATTTAAAACAAATATCAGAATCCATCATCCGTTTCTAAACTCGCGTCTCGGTTTGTAACAGGCCAACCGAAATACTGACAAGGACGCTTCTCGCTAGAAAAATAAAAGATGAGAACCTGAAATTAGCCGTTGGAAAAGGCGAAAGAATAAGAATATTCTTGGTCTAATTTCCAACCTTTCTTTTGTTTTTCAACGTACCTTTACGAGTTCAAGGCTGCTAGCCTCGAGCGCAAACGGTTTCAAGGACAAAAAAAAATCTCAACCTTAGATGAAATCACTTTCCAAAGCGTTTCCAGGCTCTCAAAAAACCCCTGTACAAAAGATTAGTTACTGATATCTGTAGTGTTCTTTGGGGCCTGGTAGAGTATGTATCCAGATTTGCATGATTACATCGTTCTCAAGTTCAAGGGTAAAGTGTAAGTTATTCGCCACCCACCGCGAAAGTTTCTTTGGCAGAAGAGAAAAGCAACAATTCATTATTCTCTTTTACTATGCATTATAATCATGGGTTAGAAAATATATTTGAACAGTGACAGACTAACATGTTTCTAAGAAATTCAGAATGCATGTTAGTGAACTTATCTTGGACTTGAATCTGGTTAACTTCTAGATCATAATTAAAGATATAAAATATCTTCTTAAATGTAAATTTACAATTTAATTAAAATTGAGAAGAAACATTACTTTGAACCTTAAGTTTCAAGAAACAATCTTAATGTATTAATCTTAATTAATTCTTCGTAATTTACACATTACTTTAACATCTTAAATTATTAAATATTTAGACAAGATTTAAGGAACACATTTTATTCTCTGTAATTTTTTTTTAATTGTTGATTACAAATGTTTGAAAGAAGTGCTATGTTCTATGCATTTGCATTGCGATATGTTTAAAATGTGAAGAGACCAAGTATGAAAAACGATGACAGTCCATTATTTGAGTGGCTGAAATGGGGAAGACAGCAAGTCACAAAAAGTAAATTTTACAGGGGAAGCAAAAAACGGGTTTTACATCGTAGAAAACGAGAACTCCCGTCGCTCATAGAAACTAAAACATTTTGCCGATACTGTTTATTCCATGCCATTGGCTTGAGCGTTTACTGTTTTCTTCCGTGAAAAAAACGAAAAACTCGAAATTTGTGACTTAATGTCTTCCCCATGTCAGCCCCTCATTTGTTGAAATTGCGATATCAATGTCATATTTTGACTACAGGGTTTAGATGTCATTGTACAAAGTTGTAAAACAGGAAGAACCATTTAAGTTCGTCTAAGTATATGTTAAAACACCAAGACATGAAATTATGTTTCGTTTTCTTCACAAACTTCCTGAATGGACTGAGCACTATCATTCCTCACCTCGATTCTTCGTTAGTGGGTTAAATCACTAAACTTTCTGCGACAAATGGATGTTTGTATGACATTCTGCTCAAAATAAGTTCATAACCATTCATTTACCTGGTATAGTTCCCTGTCGTCAAGTAAAAAATAATTTATAAAGTAATATATATATATATATATATATATATATATATATATATATCTTGTTCTTTAAAAAATAAAAGTCATGTCTACCGAAACCATAATCTGTTAACTCCAGTTTTTTAGACATAAATATTCTATATATTTTTTCCCATTGTATTAAATGCGACATATTTATCAATTGGCTGTTCGCCAAGTGGGGTAAGGCACTTAAGTCCAAACGTTTACAATTGCTATTTACCATTACTAAGCAGCTAGATGTAATATTTGGGCAAGTGGTGTGGGCAGTGGGTTCTTGTTCAATAGGTTACCCAATAAAGACTCGATTATCATTCTACTTAATGTTGTAGCCAATTCGAGTCGCTAACTATAAACGCTCTTATCTTAGGGCTGTTACAGTCAGAGCGGTTGGGGTGAAAATAAACCTGTGAATCTGTGATTCGAAAACACCCACCGCGTGGCTTGAATTTTCGAATCACAGATCCATGTTTCACGTTCTCCGTCTGTAATATCCCTTAAGAAACTGTTTCTGAGCTCACTACGCTTGCCAACCAATTCTCCAAAATATAAAAGATCTTCATTTACTAACTAACAAACTTCCCATCATGGTAATCTTTTGGTAGCAAATTACACACAATTACACGCAAATTACAATACACTAACTCTCGTATCCGCGTAATGAAAATTGTCACTTATGCTCAGACATTTAAAGACAAACCAATAAATGCGTGGATGCACGGAGTTACACATGTCATATTTATAGAACAAAAAATTACCAAGGTGATTGGTAGCCGGAAATATTAAGCAAACCAGTCCGACAACTGGTGATAAATTCCCGGCCTTCGGTGGACGTCTGCAGCCCTGAAACACGGGCTCTCGGTATCTCTTCTTCAAAGTTAAACGGTCCGTTGCTGTCCAAGGTCAAAGTCTTCTATAATTAGTCAATTTTTATTGCATGTAAATTAGATTTCTCCGTTTTTAAACATGCAGGTAGATTTTCTGTAATTAATTTAATTAGGTTTGCAAATGAAATTGAAATTTCGCTGTGTAAAGCATTTATTAGTGGGCTGTGTGCAGTTAAGTTTCAATGGCTCTGATTTATGGTGGCTTGGATTAGACGCGGCACTTGTTGAAAGGAATGATCTAGAATCAATTAATAATTTGCGTTTTCTGCGTGTTTTCCTTCTCGCGTTGTTTGAATTAATTAAATTTTATTCTGGCTTTTAAGTTGGGTTAATATTTAATCCCGGAAGCCTTTTACAAGATATTGAATAACTTTGTAGAATTTTGCAGATCGAAATAAAAAACGAACCCTTCAATAAATTTGAAAACAAATATTTAATTTTTTATACTTTTTTATCATTACTTACTCCAATCATTTACTACTACCAGCACCAGGAAATAAATAACTTTCACTATTAATAGTTACTTTGGGTAAATAAATATTTTTTTAATGTAAATTTGAATTATGAAATTAAATAGAAAGTTGTATATGTAAACATTTATTATACACTAGCTCTGGTAGGGTTGATAATTTTTTTTTTTAATTTTTAAATGAATTTTTTAAAAATAACTTTTAAAACAGAATTTTCATAGACTTTTGTGCTGATTGACACGAGTTATTTAAATGGGATAATAACACGTGATAAGCATCCACTGGAGTTTCGTGACAACCGATCCCGATCGGGCATTTCAGACAATTCACGATTTAATGGGAACATCATAGAGCATAAACCCGAACATTGATACAGAATAATACTAGAAAATAATTGATTGATTTCATTGAATTTAGATAAAATAACCAGAATTAAGTATATTGTTCAATAAATACTCACAGCTACAAAACCCCCAATAAAATCCAGATAATAGTTGCAAAGCACTTGAAATTAAGTATACGCACTGGAAAATATGGAAAAATTCAGTATTTCGAGTCTACAAGATAGAAACTCGTCTTACAGAACTTTGAGTTAAGAATATTAAAATACAAATAGAACGTTAAAACTTCGATATAAAAATGCATAAAATTGACATATTTCGAGATATATTCCTCCCTTCATCAGCAGAAAAAGTTGATGAAAGCAGATGTATTCTGCTGATGAAGGGAGTTATATCTCCCGAAAAATGTTTAAATTTTATGTATTTTTATCGAGTAGTTTTAACGTTGCATTTGTATTTTTATTTTAATATTTCGAGTCTTTATTACGTTGTAGCAGTCATTGAGAATTTTGACGAGCAACAATCAAATCTTGTGGAAACCTTCTCCGGTTTCCCCTATTTGGGGTTATTCATGTACTACGTTACGCACTGAATGAAGGGAAGGGGTGCATTGTGAGAAAGGGTGCAGTAAACCGAAGTTTAAAACACAATTATGGAAAAAAATAAACATTTTGAAATATAATAATATTACTTCACGTTGAAATATTTTTATTTATTAAAAAAAACATGTTTTTTTCCTCTGTAATAATAACTTGCGGACATGTATTTCTGAAAAAATGAAACTTTGACGCAATATGTGAAGCTGCTTATTTATTGATAAGAATTGTCTTTCAAACTCGAACACATTTCAAAACTTTTATTTAACAATAAGGATACCAAAAGAGGAAAAATTTACTTTAAATCTTAAAATAATAACGTTTAAAAAAATGTATCTCGGAAATAATAATATATCTCTGAAATATATCTCTATTCTTAAAATATTTCATTTTTAAAACATTGCTATGATTTTTTTACTGTTACCATTTATCAAATGAATAATGTCGATTGTTTTCTAACTAGACTAGTATATTGTAACAATAAAGTTAAACATCGTTACAAAATAAAGAAAATCATGTTATATATCCTTGTGCTAAAATCAGGGAAAACTAGTATTATTTCAATTTTGTAACATATAGGCATGTAAGCTCACAGATTAATGTCATACTTAAACTAGAACACGGCAAAAGAGATTTTTAGTGTAATAACGTCTATTTTTCTTTTAAAGATATAACGAGAACTAACAAGGAAATGAATTGTTTCAACCGCATAGTTCCTACTTTGTGAAAATGCTCTAGGTTTCCTTGGCAACCAAACAACGATTCTAAATCTTTAAGAAAACTTTGTAAATATTGCAAGATTCGTTTCGCAACGGTTTATTTTATGACTGTTTCTTTGTTAAAAAACAATGTTTCTTTCCGAATTAGAAGAAAAGCTCGTGATTTCAGGAAAACCATTATTTCATGTATTAAAGTGTTTTTTTTTTAAAGGTGGTACATTTAATTGTATTTATGAGAGTTGTTTGACCAAGTTACACAAACGTATAAGCTCAGAAATGTTAAGGGTGCATGGCATATCCTATTTGGAGTTACACTGAGAGTCCGCTTTGTATATCGAAGAAAAATTGCGTTTTGAAAGGTTATCATATTCGTATGTTATTCACCTTTTTAAATTTTAATAATGTGCTTTTGAATATTGATTTGAATAATTTTTCCACTAAAACGAAAATATATAATTTTAAGTTTTAAATGAATAAGATATTTGTTAAAAATTGATCGAGGGTTCCGATTTTAATATGAGTGATAGAACGAGAGGTGATGGGTATAAATTAAACAAATTATATTTTAATCGAAAAGGAAGAACGCACTATTTTATAATAAGGTAATAACCAAATGGAACTATTTACCAGTGAATATTGTTAATTCTATAGGAGTAATGGATTTTAAGAAGTTAGATATTCATTAGGAGATAGGTATTAGAAGATACTTGACTGAACCAACCTTGACTGGCCTTTAGCCTATTATTGGTTCTCAATATATGTATTTGTAATATTTCATTCTTATAAATAAATATGATTAATGCAATTTATACTCGCTGTACGGATGTTGTTCATATCAAAATGTATTATATAATTAAATCATACAGTAGTATTGTATAGTTGTAATTTAAGCAGTTATTTGTAATTTTAAATACGCCGATACATATTAATAAGCGTATTTATAATCACTAATATTTTTTTTTTTGAAAGGCGTAGTTTTTAACAGTAATTTACAATTATTAATTTGTGTTTATTGTCATATCAATTAAAATTACCAAACGATTTTTAATGTTATATCAATTAAAATTATCAATTTATTTTTATTCTTAAAAAAAATTAGTAATAACATCTTTTTAAAATAACTGTACGAACAGTTATTTTTCATTACAAATATTTAGTTAACTGTGACCTTTAATAATACACTTTAATAAACAAACTGCTAAAGAGGATGTATAAAAAAAGTGTTAAACATAAATGTTTAAGATATCTATTCGCAGTTAATAGATAGAATGAAAACAACAATGCTTGCACAAATGTGTTAAATAACAATTAACTAACTTTTCAGTACAGTCACTTGAGAATTTGTAGTATAATTATAAGTATGAAACAAATTATGAGTGATAGACTCTTAAGATGTTTCTGCTAATTAAAATAATTGTTATTCAATTACTACTATTAGATACTATACATATTACAGTTTGTGGATTCAAATGAACTAATACGTTACCATATCATGAAAAATGGATTTAACACATATGCACTAAAACAATGATATGCCTAAAATTTAAGACTATATCTATGAAAGAAATTGTATATAGAAAAAGCAATGGAAACTAAATAATGTCATGTTGCCTTAACAATTTTATAGTACATTAAAAAACATCAGTTCTTTTTTAATCATATTTTGTACTTTGGTTGATACGACTCAAAGTCCTAATATTCAATACCTGCAATTAATGCATTTAATATGTTTATGTGAAACATGTGCAGCGTAATTCCAGCGTACCTATAAGTTCTAACGAGATTAAAAAAAATTTGTTTGAGAACCTGCTACAATCCCCCTCCTTCAGAATAAAAACACCATCTCTAATCCGCCTACTCTCGATCTTCAATCCAGATGCTCTAGAATTCACTTAAGAAGTTACTTTTTCAATCTCAAAAGAAGGAAGTATTCCCAACTAACAAAAAAAAACTATTTTCCTTACTAAATATATAAAGAATCCAGGTGCGCGACTGAGAACAATAACATATTCCACTTCCATTAAAAAAAAAAAAAGACGAAAAAAAAAAATCAGCAATGAGACATCGCCGATTACCATGGACGATGGCGATCTCTCAAATAACCGGACATCAACGGATAAAGTGGAGCATATATATATTCTCTCCATTCCCATTGTGTTATTGTTCCCCCCCCCCCCCTCTTATAAGCTCGAAAGAAAGATGGAAGCTGTCGATATTGATGGCGCTGGACACTTGACCGGTTCTGGAAGGGAAAGTCATTGATATTCAGGTGGCGTGAGATGATCGAAAGGAAAAACGCTCGGGCAAAACAAAAAAAGAAATCAGTTACAGCCGCGATCCGGTTTCCCGCCAAAAAACCGCCTTGAGCAACCCCCTCCAGTGGCGATGATGGTACGAGGTGTTACCAATGAAACCGTGTGTATGTAGATACGCACGATCAGCAATGGGAAATGTCATCGAAAGTCAAGATCATTAGGGGATGGGAATCGCAATTTGGGATCGGAAATTGATCATCAGGAGGATTTCATTTGGTGGTGTGTTTAGGGGTTCGCCGTTTTATTAGATGTGGTTTAGGTAAATGGATTCTCGTTTCGGTGATGACGAATGGATTTTGATTCGAATCCTCATTTGTTGGGAAAGATACGTTAATGTAATTTGCTTCATTAGAGGCCATATGCTTCATGGGAGGAATCTCTAATGATAGTTCGTAAATGAAAGAATTAGGATTCAAGAAACTTCTTTGGGATCGTAAATTCGCAATTTGGTTGGTTGGTTGGTTGGTTGGGTTTTATTGGCACAAGGGCCAAATATGGCCAAGCTGCGCCAAACACTAGATTTTATACCAACAATAAAATTCTAAAAACACACATAAACAAAACTTAAATTTAAAGAAGAGGTAAAAATCCTGTGTAGTTTAAAAAGATAAATAGTGATGAATGAGGTGGATGATTTAATAAATAGGGCAATGTGGGAGATGAAGTATTAAAAAGACGATGATATAAAAATTTCGCAATTTGGGATCGGAAATTGATCAACAGGAGAATTTCATTTGGTGGTGTGTTTAGGGGTTCGCCGTTTTATTAGATGTGGTTTAGGTAAATGGATTCTCGTTTCGGTGATGACGAATGGATTTTGATTCGAATCCTCATTTGTTGGGAAAGATACGTTAATATAATTTGCTTCATTAGAGGCCATATGCTTCATGGGAGGAATCTCTAATGATAGTTCGTAAATGAAAGGATTAGGATTCAAGAAACTTCTTTTCTGGTAGGCTGGTTCATTTCGTTGAAACTATCGCCTGGTAATAAAAACAAATCGTCTGAAACTTTCTTAGAAGATTATTTCATATTCAGTTTAATTTAAATAAACTTAATAGTTAATGCTTTATTTAAATATTAATTTAATTATTTTTAAACTTGCATTAAAACATAATTTTTGCAATACTCTCTTTTTTCTCATTTGGTAAATGTTTCACAAAAGTTAGAAAATATTTACAACTAATTAAAAAATAATTATTTAATTGAGGTGTAAGATTTAACCATTTTATATGTAATAATATAATTAGGTCAATATGTTTAATTTGGTGTGAACTGGCACAATTTGAAAGTCGGCCAAGGGAAATATAGCAGTTAAGTCCTACATTAGACATTATCAACAATCATAGTAACCCTTAACACTGCACCCATGACTAATGCAGTACACACGCATTTTTATATATATATATATATATATATATATATATATATATATATATATATATATATATTGAGATTTTCATTGATTTTCTCTGGTTTGTATAAACAAGATCGTTTCAAATTAAGAGAGTAATATTTGTTAAAAACACAAAGCTATTTTCAACCAATATTATTAATACTTTACAATCCATTGATTTCATTAGATGCAAATTCAAGGTACAGGCTTATATGTACTTGGTTTATATGCACTAAGCTTATATTATGTATGTATTACTTTCAAACTTGTATGTACTTATATTACTATATACAAGTAACAATATAATTTTGAGAATAAAATTGACTATGTGAGATTTAACGGTAGACCTGTACAATGTCAGCCAAAATGAGATTATTATTGTTGCCAGCGAATCGCAAAGGGTCGAGCTTGCTAACCTAATTGTGCGCAAATTATAAAACTAATGCCACTTCATCACAATTAAAAACATTTTTTTGGGCAAGGTTCGAATTAACTGGACATTAAAGGTAATGAGACTTATTAAGATTCCTAAAATTTTACAAGAATCTGAGGTTCCCAAAAATGCCTCTGGTGTACAATCACACTCGATTACCACTTAAGACACTATCAAGAAATCCTGAAGGAAAACATATTCATCTTTTTCACCTCTTATCTGATTCAAAGAACAAAATAACATTAATAATTATCCAAAATTCTTATCACCGTGCCCATCTGATTCACGTGTCACACTTTGGAATGGATTTAATTACTCCTTAATACTAAACGGGCTAACACTGATTTATGGTCATGTTTTCTACAATAATCTTCGTCTTTCGTCGCTAATAATGTTGGACTCGTGTCATTTTGATAACTGTATTTGAAGGAACCGTGAAAATTAAGGTACTCTTCTCATTTTGTTTTTATACTGTTTTTAGAGAAGAATGATTAGGTAACTAAATATAAGTTCCCGCAGTTTCAATTTTTTTTATATGAATCAAAATATGTTGTGGTTCAATTTATCAAAAGATATTTTCTTAAAACTGTGCTTTTCAATCTAATATATTATAATGAAATTGAGGACAAAATCAATTAAAAAGGTTAGAATGTTAGTTTCGTATAATGAAAAAGAACTTCTAAAATTACCGTTTATGTGTATTTAACCTATTAATTAAGATGGTTATTTTTCAAATCAGCCAAATCGTCTGCTCTAATATATTCTGTTCGTTTTGTTTTTATCAATCAAGAACTAAATTTGTAACATTATTTTAACC
This sequence comes from Troglohyphantes excavatus, assembly GCA_963932185.1. Taxonomy (NCBI): domain Eukaryota; kingdom Metazoa; phylum Arthropoda; class Arachnida; order Araneae; family Linyphiidae; genus Troglohyphantes; species Troglohyphantes excavatus. The sequence continues at coordinate 28,915,950 of OZ010669.1, read as the reverse complement.
TGTTTGATAAATTATTTTTGTAATTTTTTCTTAAAACAAATAAATTCATTGAAAAACATTTGCGATACATTATTTTAAAAATTTGAAATTCAAAACTACATTCGAATTGCAACTGAAACGCAAAAAAAATCCGTTTGATCCAATTATTTACAATAACGTTTCAAGCGACTCTATTATAATTTTAAATAATTTAGATTCAAATTTCCATTGCAGCAAGGAAAGTAAATACATTTTTATACTGATTAGTTAAAATATTTGTTGTAATTCTTTCCATAACATTTTTCTTTCGAAATCAAAGGTCAATGTTTCCAATGAAACCTCTACACAAGAAAAATTACGAGGACATGTTCCATCACAGCTTTAAAGTAGGGCATATGTCCTTTTAATTTTCCTTCATAGCTTCTGCTCCGAGACACCAGACTGGTCAGCTGATTGACTGAATTGACCAACCGACCAATCTAGCATCTCGAATCAAAAACGTAAGCGCCACATAAAAAAAAAGTACGAAGGCATGTTTCCGGCCTTTAGCGTACAAAACATGTCCTAGAGTTTTTTTCTGTGACGGTTACGTTTTTACACCGAGGGTCTGGATTAATTGGTTTGCTCCTTCAATCAACCAACCAACAAATCCATTATCTTGAAAGGAAACCGAAACAGGAAAATAAAAGTCGGGACATGTTCCTTACCTTTAGAAAAACAATACAAATACAAATATTGACGACCAACAACAAGCTCAAGAGCCAACAAGGTTGGTCCATCTAGTACCTCTTAACTATCCCCCAATGCATATCTAACTTCTTAAAATAACGTTAAGTAAGCAGTTCTTCAATGCATCACTCTTCTCCAATACATCACTCCATTCTACAACAATGGAATAACTATTGCAATAACTGTAAATTACTTATATGATAAACAAAAGATGCACGGGTGGCCCACGGACATCCGACAAACCGTGAAATTGTACCATTCTTCGTTTCACTTGATTTCCCTCAACCCCCAACGTGTTGCGTCTTCTACAATTTGTGAGGTCCACTCTTGTTTTTTTTAAATGGTAATACCTCCCCAGAATGGTAATGACCTTTTCCGTTATAAAAAACCGGGGCCCATAAACATCCTCGTTAAAGCCACAAGTCGTTAAGGCTTTGGAGAAAGAAGTTGCAAGTTTGTTGGCGGTATGGCCTTTACTCAGCATGGTTCCCAGAAGACGGCAGGGATTTAAGTATGGTCGGCGCATTTACTACCACTGCATCATGAGATAAAGATATTAAGGTTTTCGTTTAGGATGTGTTGTCAGTACGTCAAGCTGGGAAGTTTTGTGGAAGGAATATGAAGAAAATTGATTTTTGTTTTGTTCAAATAGTACTTATTGAGAATGCGTTATAAACGTAACTAAATAATATATTTTTAATTATAGTTCTAGTTGGGTATAAGATAGACTTTGTTTTGTTCAAATAGTACTTATTGAGAATGCGTTATAAACGTAACTAAATAATATATTTTTAATTATAGTTGGGTATAAGATATACCTTGGTATAGATACTATAATATATTTTTTAATGGGAATTTGTTTTCAGTGTTAAAGGTAAAGTCTGGTTTAATGTTTTAATTGTAAGTTATAAAATTTCATCTTCATCGGTTATTTTACAAAATTTATAATTGTGATGATGAAAATGGACATACAAATGTATTGTTGAAAAGTATCCGAAAATAATGTACAGCTGCGGAAAAAAAAAACCACCAATGATTATTTCGTTAGTTTTTATAGTAGAGCTAAACTTAATGTACCATTTTGTATGGAATAAAGTCTACTACACATTGATATACAAGAAATTTGCATAGGGGACTATCTTCATATTAAAATCCTCACCAACTTTAAAATTTCCAATAGCAACACCCAATTTTGATTCAATATTTAGAATCTACAACAAAATTCATCGCTGAAAATCAATTTGCAAGTAATTTGGTTAAGTAGTTTTTTAATTATGAATTTCGAAAGTTTAGAACTCGTAAGGTTAAATGAATTTCTTAAACTTTTAATCATATCTTTCGAAATAATAATTTTATTAAGCTGAAATATTTATCCGTGTTACTTCTAAACGACCCAAATAAAATACACTAACTTTCATTATTTATATGTATATTTTTTAATTTTATTTAAATTAGGATACTAATATTCATAAAATTTATGAATAGCAACCATGCTATATTTTGATAGTGATGGATTCAGAAAAACGCTTTATAACCATATATAAAATTTCGTGATTTTCCTCTTAGTAGTTTTTTTGCTATTATAAAATGTGTAAAAAATGATCACATCAGGGGTCATACACAAATTTTAAATTAGCAGAACTTAACAGAAATCTTCACTAATTTTGAGAATAAAAAGCGCTGTGATCGCGTTGGCATAAAATTCTAAATTCTTATATAAAGGCGAAGGGTGTACGGGAGTGGTGCACGTTAAATATGATCCAAGTCCAATGTCCTATCGCCTACTGAAGTTGAGTTGGGTGTCAATTCATACGTTGTTCTCGTCATCTACCATGGTTAAAAAATATGAACTTGATTAATTAACGTTGCACTAGACCTGCACAGTGGGCTGTTGGCGACGGTTCGGGGCCTATCTCGAAGTAAAGATCCGAGAACGATGCCTCATATTTTTGACCATTGAAAAATTGAGAATCATTGATTTAAGTTGATCATACTACATGTAAATATTTAAAGAATGTGAATATCTTAGTTCATTATAACATTAGACAACAAAACGATTCTTCCTTAACAACGGCTACATAATAACAAGGTTTCTCTCTACTAAGGTTTACTTTACTATTATAAGGTTTACTTAAATTAACTGGTGGAGTAAAGTAACCCCAAATGTTGGACTGGAATGAGGTTAGTGAACCAAAAGATTAGTAACCTGAACTAGAAGAAGAAAATAGATTTTATACTTTTAAATTCTTTCATAACAGAAATGGGCACTAACCTTATACAGGGTACACGTGATTATGTGAAAAATACAACTTTTCCACTGGAAGAAAACCCGTGTTATACCAACACCGGTGTGTTGGTAATACATACAAAACACTTTTAGCTGTAACGTTCCCTAAAGAAAGAGAGGGGGAAAAAGGCCAACTGTTGGACAGCAGAATTGCTAATCCTCACGTGAAAAATATATTACTGACTTCTTTCGCTGAATGCACAGCCTTTTCTCAAATATGAAACTTTTTTTTAAGAGGTGGAGTAAAGTTACCCTGCAAGGTGTAAAGTAACCCCTTTGACGGTAACGTGAAAAACAGTTTAAAACACAATCAGTGTCACTCACTAATTGAAAAGCCGAATTGAATTAGAGCGGCAATTGAAATTACAAATTTTCTAATATTTCACATAGCCGGATTGGACACACCATATGTGATTATATTATTAAACTATTTTTTTTAAAGATGCAAAAATTGTGTGCACATTGAAGTGGTCTAAATGCTGTTTAAGAAACTTCAATGCTTTCTTTATTAAATCAAAAAACCTTATGTGCATATTTTTGTTTTTTAAAGGATTTTTAAAAGCATTAAAATAATTTTGGACCACCCTGCATAACTTAAGACAAGCACAATCTTATGGAAAATGAGGAATTACATAACCTCAATTCAAACTGAGTTTGTAATATAACATTTGCAATATTTCATTTAGATACAGAAATAAAAAAAATGATATTAATTTTAAAAGTAAATCATTGGTATATGTATTTTAAACTTTGAATAAATAATTTTTTAAAGATATATTTTAAAATTAAAAAAATTTCTTACAATATTAATTTTATTATTTGCCTATATGATTTCAGAACATCTTAAGAATACAAACGATGAAATTTGTCGTCATCAAAAATACTATATACAATCACATTGAAGTAGTAACATATCTGTAAGAATAATACATACTGCATCATATTATTTGATCAATTTATATGCTAGCAATATCTTATCTCTGATATGACCACGAAAATAAGAACCACGGCTATCACCAAAACATTTTCTACCCGCTTTATTCATTTCTTAGTTCAACTTTTTTAATGTGGAGGTAGCCCCTCAAATATGATCGATACATATTGTATAATATATGGTAGGAAATTAACGAGAAAACTTGTATTTAGATTATTTTGAGGGTGGGGAACATTTCTGCGCTATTAAAATTAGGTGTTGCTATTGAAAATTTTAAAGTACAGCCGCGAAAAAAAAAAAAGAACCACCGATGATTATTTCGTTAATTTTTATAGTAGAACTAAACTTAATATACCATTTTGTAGGGAATAAAGTATACTATACATTGATATACATAAAATTTGCATATTGGACTATCTTCATACTCGAATCCGCACCAACTTTAAAATCTTCAATAGCAACACCTATTTTTGATAGTGTAGAAATGTTTCCCTCCCTCAAAATAATCTAAATATGAATTTTCGTTAATTTCCTACATTTATATGCAGAGATATTAGACAATATGTATCTATCTTATTTGAGGGGCTACTTCCACATTGGACAAAGTATTAGTGAGACTTCGAAATGAAGTACGCTGGTAGAAAATGTTTCGGCGTTAGCCGTGGTTCTTATTTTCTCTTGGTCATTCATTCCCCCACTCCCGTATACCCCTCGCCTTTATATAAGAATTTAGAATTTTATTATAACGCAATCACAGCGCTTTTAATTCTCAAAATTAGTAGATTTCTGTTAAGCTCTGCAGATTTTAAAATTGTGTATGACCCCTTAAATGATCATTTGAGGCACATTTTCATATAGCCGAAAAACTACAAAGAGGAAAATCATGAAATTTTAGATATACATATAAAACGTTTTTCTGAATCCATCACTATGAAAATATAGCATGGTTGCTATTCATAAATTTTATGAATATTAATATCCTAATTTAAATAAAATTAAAAAATATACATATAAGTAATGAAAGTTAGTGTATTTTATTTGGGTTGTTTAGAAATAACACAGATAAAAATATCAGCTTACTAAAAATATTATTTCAAAAGATATGATTAAAAGTTTAAGAAATTCATTTAACATTACGAGTTCTAAACTTTCGATATTCATAATTAAAAAACTACTTAACCAAATGACTTGCAAATTGATATTCAACGATAAATTTTGTCGTAGATTCTAAATATTGAATCAAAATTGGGTGTTGCTATTGGAAATTTTAAAGTTGGTGCTGATTTTAATATAAAGATAGTCCCCTATGCAAATTTTTTGTATATCAATGTGTAGTATACTTTATTCCCTACAAAATGGTATATTAAGTTTGGCTCTACTATAAAAATTAACGAAATAATCATCGGTGGTTCGTTTTTTTTTTCCGCGGCTGTACATATACTTCATTAAGTCATTTCAATTTAAAGGAGTATGTTCATGATATCCATTTATTCGGAGAAATAATGAGAAAATCTAAAAATTTGCTATCATCATTATTAATTCAGTACTAAAGATCCCTTTTGTGGGTCTCATACACAACGGATCTTAACATTTGAGATATAAAAAAAGGAAATTTCCCGGAGCATTGACGAATTGTACTTTTGGTTCATGAATATTAACGAGTTTCTTTTTAAATGCGTTAAAAAATAATTAGTTTCCAAGCATTTTTTAAACGAGCCGTTGGAAGTGCTGTCATCTATAGGTATAATTCTTTGAACGGAATGACATTTATGACTAGTTACAACGACTGTGTGTGTGAGGGGGGGGGGAGGGTTGTACGTGCGGTAATTATCGCACGGGGCATGATAGTAGAAGCATAATTATACAAATCATTTATGCCTGATAGCTACCACACGTTATAAATATATTAGCGATATTTTCAAATTATGACAATAAAAATGATTCCTTCAATTTTTTTTTAATTTCTTTCATTAATATGACCAAGTTCATCGCGGTATAGACATAAGAGTTATTTACTGTCTATTAGAGTTATTTACTGTACACACAAAACACGATTTTGTTATCCAGAAGCCTTATATAACTTTCACCCTTCCAAGGTCACAGCAATTGGGTAGTTGCTTTCACTTATGAGAATAACATCCAACAAATGTCAAAGTGAAAAATTCTTACGTGTAAACGAGCCTTAACGGGTTTTAAATATCTTTGAAACGTTATTGCCTAACCAAAACAAGCATGAAGCGAAAGTTTTACATTTCGATACCTTCCACAATTTTCTTCGAATACTTTACAATTTGTTTTGTTTTACCAATTGTTTTAAAATGTACATTTAAAGTTTATCAGCAGAAGGACCTGTTTTTTGAAAGTCTATTCATATAACAAAGAATAGAATCGCAAAATTTAAAAATAACTTTTAATATTTTATGACTTGATCAAAAAAATAACGAAAAGTTGACAGTTATATAAGAATAGAAACAAAGTATATTTGTCTAAAAGTAATGTATTTCGTTACAATCATTAGAGCGATGTTTATTGACCAAGCGTTAGCGAGGTTTCTGTTTTAACTCGACCTTTCGGCACTTCGTCTGTTTGTATATTTGTTTATTAAGCATTTACGGCCAAACGCGTTGTTCGATTATCTTCAAATTTAGCATGGATGTTGCTTGAAGTCATTACAAATCGACGTATATGTTTTTCAACCGCCAAACTCGCGAAGGAAACAAGTTATCATTTCGACATGATTTCTATTTTAATTCAGATATTCGGATACTTTTTTATTGTTGTTCGATAGGAAATGTTTCACTTTAGACCTTTTGTAAAGCATATCCGGTTATCCGGCATTTTACTATCCGGAATTCTCAATGAACCGGACTCTGATATTCGGGTACTTTTTTGTTGTTGTTGGATAGGGAATGTTTCACTTAAATCTTTTGTATAAAATATCCGGTTATCCGGCATTTTACTATCCGGGATTCCCAATTAACCGGACCGCAGAATTATCTGGAGACATTCAAGGCGTCTACTGCTCACAGAGCAACTAGTACAATAAGATTTAATGCAGCTAATATATTCCGGTTCTTCTCGAACTGCTTTAAGATTAGGTTAAAATAATTTGATTTAAATATTTTATTGGTTTCAGAAGAAAATAGCAGAAAAATTTTACTCCGAATTCTTCATAATTTATTTCAGTAGGGTTAGATTATCGTATACACGATAAAAATCCATAATAATATTAACCAAACTACAGTGAGAAGAAAAAAATTTAACTTGATAGATTATTCTGCATAGTAGAGTGAAAATTTTAAATTTCTAACCATATTCTTCTACAGCACTCAGTTAAAAATATATATACGTATTCATAATCCATCCTAGTAGAACTTAATAATAGGTATTGCGTCAATATGACCCCTTCCACTACAGCCAAACGGATGACTCTCAAAAACGCCCCGTATTAAATTAAAATTTAGAAGTCAAGTCACTTTAAAAATCGGTTGACGTGGAATTTCATTTGCTAAAGGATGATGACAGACTGCGTCTGATCCATCTTGTAGCAAACTGGCCGCCAGCAGACAGTTTGTGTGTCAGCAAGCCGAGTGGCTTGTTCGGGGCGTGCATAGACCATGTGTTTAATTACAACTTGATGAATGCGATGGGAGGGTTAGATAACGCAGATTCCGGGAAAGGATTTTCTCTTCGGTAGATGGTACCTGGAAGTTGTTTAGGACATTACTCAATTTACCTGCTGAACTAATGTTTTGAAATTGTGTTAATAACTCTGCAGATTACCCAGTTTGATTCTTGTAGCAAGCGGGTTATATGCTCACTTACAATTTAAATTAACCGCATTTCATGTGATAGTTATAACTGCTTTTAAAAAACATTTCATGAGTGCTGACAAATTGGAAAAATGTAGATGCGTCATTAAACTTCGTTAACTATGAGTTATTTCTATAATTCGAGAAGCCATACACGAGTCGCCGCTATTCCGAAACGTCTCTTGGTAACTTTATAAAACTTACGAATAAATCCCATTTTTTTTTCGAATTAAATTTTCTTTTTTCATCTGTAATTACGCATAGTATATTGTTTCACACATTAAACAACATACTTTGCTTAATTCCAATTGTAGAAATAAAATTTAATCCGGAAAAAATATGACTTGGCAAGAAGTTTTGAAGTTGGTCGACTCAAATATTGTATTTGAGATAAGTACTATTAAAAAAATATTGCTAGTATTTTATCATGCGTTCATATTGCATTGCTTCAGTTGTTAATAAAATATTTGTATTACTTAAATTTCTAATAGTTTTGGACGTCTATATACGTCCATACTTTTCCAGTTTTACATCACTGCACATAGACTTTAAATTCATAAAAAAATTCTATGTTGAAATACTTTTCAAATCTAAAGCTTTGAGGGAGCTTTTTGAAAGCCTCATCTATTCAATTAATTAAATATATAAATATACAGTAATGGAAATATAAACTACACTATTTTGCAAAGAAATCAACTTTACAATTTTGATATTTTCCTAACCACTCAGAGAGTTAATTGTAATGTTCTATTTCAAAACATAAATAAATTTTTCTTAGTTTTCAAAATACAAATACTAGTTTTTACCAGTAAATACATACATTCCCAAATTATATTTAATGTAGACTTTGTAACACATTTGTCGAAAACAAATTATGAATGTATTAGATGTGTAATTCTTTTCGGTGTCGTGAAAATTAAACAGAATTCAATTACCCAAATGTTTAATTTATTGAGGAAAACATGACCACAGATAAAAATGCAGGTAAAGCCTTTAATAAACCGAAGAAAACCGAGATAACCAATTTCAATGGAAAAACATCAACATTCTCATCAGGTACTGACCACGCATGACACATAAACAACTACCTGGAAACATTCAATAAACATTGTAATTTAGTAAGAAGCTTCCTTAAAGTGAATGTGTAAAGTGTATATTTTTACAAAATGTATACATTTCCCTATTTGGCACATTTATCACTAATGCTGAAGATGACCCATCAGCAGCTTTGAAGCACGACTAGGATAATCTAAGTGTCACGATGGTCGATTGATTATGTGTTAAAGGTATGATAACTACTGCTTTATGCAAGTGTGGAGCTCTAAACATAAATATTCAAAGAAAGTGTTGCAGTAATTTTGTCGAACTGAAGTAGCAACAATGTCCAATTATAGTTTCATTTCACTAAGTTATTCCGCAGTGTTCGATTTATTAGGTAACGGTAAGGTGAAATGCATTAAACATTACCTCGAAGAATTTTAAAGGTTTTTTTTTTTTTTGAAAATTAGTTGATATAACTAGATAAAGTAATTGAATAGGTAATTTGAAATATATATATACAACTAGCTGAAATACCCGTTCAACGCACGGAAAAGAAATAAATTACAAACTTGGCGAAATAATTTTTATAAATTTGTCGAATTTTTTTTTGTTCATTTAGCGACACATTGGCGATATTTAGTTATTAGCCAATCAGAATAGGTTATATAATATTAAAATATTCCATTGTTTCAATCTAGAAATATTGCGTTGTTACATGTCCTCCATGTTAACCCTATGGGAAGGTTTTTAAAAAATCGTTATTTTGGCAGTTCAAGTTCGAATTTTAAAAAATCCTTTCTTAGTGCACCCCTAGGGCCCAAGATGAATATGTGTGCTAAATTTCAGCACTCTAAGTCTTTTGGATCTGTAGATATCCAAACTAACGTTCCTACCTACATCGAAAAAAGGGTTTTACACCCCCTTAAATCCGTTCGATCGGGACAAAAATAGGTTATTATTCCTATTTAAGGTATAAGTAACAAATTTGCCAAATTTCTTCTTCATAGGTATACGGGAAGTTGGAGAATTAGTGATGAGTGAATGAGTGGGGTTTTCGCATTTATATATATAGATTAAGTTTTCATGAAAAAAAGGTTTAATGATATATGTATATAATTTAAATAGTATATTTTAAACTTCTAATTTTATTTGTATAAATGTATTTTGTTCTTTTAGTAGTAAGTAATATTGTGTCTCAAAGGAACACATGCAACTCTAATCAAAACTAAAAATACATATTTAGCATCGATAAAAATGTCGTTTAATAGTTTCCTTATAATTTTATGCAAATTATGTATTTATTGTTTGACAAATGCTTTATATTTGCTTTTGCAATCAAAATAACCAAATATTTAGATATCGGAGTTTTCTGAAATATCGTGTAAAACGTATTTAATAAAAATGTTTTTAAAAAAATTAGAAAAATAGTAAAAACACATAAGTATTTACTTATGCAACTTTAGATCACGAATCTCAAAAAATGACTCAGGAAAAAGAACCACATTAAATCATTCAATTCATATCTGATTAAAGTTGAACATACAAGAAACCATATTTCTTGGGTACTTTCTTAAGTCACAACATAATAAATAACTTAAGTAGGTTAAAAAATAGCAACGATCATCACCATGGCTCCTACGCGTTTTCAGTAAAATTTAATCTGAATCTACTTCTTGAAACCCCAATGATTAATAACCTCCGAATCTTTTTTCAGTTGTGAAGTTGCTCAGAAGATAGTTATCAATCATAAATCCAATTCAGTCCTATATCTACGAGTTTTGTCGTAACCATTGCATATGTAAACTTTCGATTTTATCGAACACGTTTAATGGTTTCTCTGTGTAAATATTATTGTATGGTTTTATTTTTTAAGTTTATGTTATATCTTTAATTTTCCTTAAGCTATTACTTTTTTTCGACTCAAAAACATTTTTTAGCGATTGATATGTTTAACCACAAAGATAACACTCTATGGATATGACCACAAAATGCTTTCTTTCCATCTCTCACTCTTTTCTCTCTTTCTCTCTTTCTCCCCCCCTTATATTAACGCTTAACCTCTCTGGTAATTTTCCTTAAAGGGCCAGTGAAATAATAACGTTCTTCTGTTTGAATCAACGCGCATATGTTTAATTTCACGCTTAAAAGATATTTATGCATCTGCGGTCATTAATCATAAATTAACCAAATTTTAAAAGGTCTCTGTTAGAGAGTTTAGATGATATGTCAATAAAATTAATTTACAAAAAATAATGAAAACGTATCTATTCTTAAAGATATATCGTTTAATTTATTATCCAATAAAAACAGTTTGAAAATTATTGGTAAATAAATTATTTCTATGAATTAAAAAATGGAGTGTATATTGTTCAGAAGGTTAAAAACAACATGTTACTGTCAGTATTAAAGACATTTTTAATGTATTAATCTTAAAAAAAAAAGTTTAAAATTTTTTTAGGTTTCCATGAAAATAATTTTATATGTAAAATTAAAATATTTTCCTTTAATGTATACTAATTACTGTGTTAGAAACCATATTTTTACTTGATTATCGTATCATATTCATTAATACTATAAATAAATATATATTTATTAGATTATATTTTTATTAAATTATATATTTAATAAATTATATATTTAATAAATTATATATTTATTAAATTATATATTTTTATAAATAACTTAATGGCTTATTTTGAATTCCTAACACTTTTGTCAGTAAACTACTGTTTGAACAACATTTCTTATTAAATGTCTTTATATAAAATTGTATTGAACTATTAAGTGTAATAAACTCGTATAAACTCTACTTTTCCAGGTAAATTTAAATTTAAAATTACTTTTATTTCCTGAAATCTTTTCTATATATCCCAAACAATACTTTCAATACAATATTTCTCATTAACTATGCAACATAACTTAAATTCACATAAAGCGAGATTCTGAAAATGTAATAAGCCATATCTTTATTCTTTCACGCAAATATAAGTGCCCTTTATCGCAATTCACAAACTTGATTTTCTACCCTTATTTGATCACAAAGTAAACACGTCGCATTTCCAAAAAGCGCCAATAACAATGTTTGTCAATATTTTTAATTAAATATTTAAAAATTGAATAAAGTTAGCAACTGACTGCTATTGGTTTTCCAAAAGGTAGAAATATTTGGGATAAAAGTTATAATGAATATATAATTCAGTTTTGTTTTCTTAATTACAGCTTTCTAATGATATATCATATAAGCCTGTCTTTATGAGTCGAACATTAAAAAAAAATATCACTAATTAGATTAGCACTATTTTACTATTAAATCAGCACTATTTTCATTATTAAAATACAAATACAACGTTAAAATACGCATTAAAAGTCCATCAAATCTGGACATGTTTCGGGAGATACATCTCCCTTCATCAGCAGAAAATGAAAAGTCTGTGTGTAACTGTGTGCCATTACACAGACTTTTCATTTTCTGCTGATGAAGGGAGATGTATCTCCCGAAACATGTCCAGATTTAATGGACTTTTATTGCGTATTTTAAAGTTGTATTTGTATTTTAATATTCTTAACGCAATGTTCTACAAGACGAGTTTATATCTTACTATTTTTATTAAACTAAAATTGATTATAATTGAAATAAAAATATACATGTAGTAGAAAAAAAATTCTACGTGTCAAAGAAATCCTCACATAAAATTAATCTATCTGACTTCCTACACTTCCATAACTTGTTCTTTAAACATAAATAAAGATAACATCGGTATAATCAACAACTCCAATACTCCATTTCTGACAAGATAAAAAAAAAACATCGCTCCATAATTTCTCGAATGTCTCCATACCAACCCCACTTAATCTTCACCGGATGAGACAACCCCACGTTCTTCGCACGCGTTTTCAATGCAAGACACGCTCCAATACCTAACAAAGCAGGTGTACACACACACACAAGCCACAGGCACTTAACAATGCCTTCCCCAGAAGAGCTCTTTTATGGCCGACGAATGTAAACAGTCGGCTTTAATATGTTTGCAAGCGGGACGTATACAAGGGCTTCAACAAAGGACGGTTTTTCACAAAGGCCCGGGCTCTCTCCTCAAGTTCAGCCATCTTTGGGGAAAGGGGGGCTGTTTGCAAAGTTTATGCAATTGACGCGAGGTCAGGCTTCAAAGGGAATCCATTGAGTGTTGGATACGGGGAATTTTTTTTATTGGCAAGGATACGACCTTATGAAGAAAGTATTGTTTTGTGGTGTTTTTGAAAGGTTTGATTCTAAATTGGACGTTTCGCAGTGTTTTTTTTTAAAAAGATTGCCGTGAGGTGAAGTAATTAGGAATTCCGACTCTCCTTTGATATTTCGAACCTTGGATTGGGGGAAAAAAATTGTTTTGTGTTTGAAATAAATCCGAGTGACTAGATGTCGCCTTGTGTTTTCAACGTGAATCAAAGTGACGAAACTTTACAAGGTAAAACATAGCGCACCGTTGTTAGGTGTGTGAACTCTATTGGTTGTAAAAAGATTGTTCAATGGTATGTGAACAATAAGATTTTTTTTTATTCGACTATTAAATTATGAACAAATAAATTCTAATTAGTTAATCCTCATATTATAATTCCGTGATGATACACTTGGAAGCGTTTTTGAAAGCTCGTACAAGAAATATGTAAAATCTATTGATAACAAATGAATTTCTTAAGTAAACTGCGTAAATGTTATTTTTAAATTTATATTAAAAAAATAGTTCTAACATAATAAAAATCTTGAATACCGGATTTTTAAAGGATTTCATAAACCTAATCTTCATTCCTTAACAAGAAAGCCATCGTGTAGGATTTATACAAGCCCAACCTCCTAAAAGAGGTTCGACTATGGACTATTTTGATTTTGCGAAAGAAACGTTTAACTAAAAACATAATGTATATTTAACCATTAAATATAAACATGTATATCCATTAATATATGGGCTGTTTTTTCAGCAATGCATACATTTTAAAAATGAATGAAAATTTATAATTTAAAATATTTTTCAAATTTAAAGCATTGAGAAAACTGCCTAAACTCTCTTTACTAACTACTATCTACTAAAATCTCAAATGCGCTATAAAAAACATGCGGAAAATGTTAAATAAACTCATGAAATAAGAAACATATTTAATATATAATATCTCTATTTTGCTCATTCCACATAATGCTAACTTAGTTAAAAATATGTTATATAATTTCTTTGCACCAAACAAAAGATGACAATATACACACAAGGTTAATTTAACACATTAAAATCACTAAAATCTGACGATTTAATACTTTTATGGAGCAGAGTTTTGTAATTTTTTTTATTAAACACACGAATAGAATATGTAAATCGAATTTTAATATGCATATATCCGGGTAATAAAATGCATAAAGGCATCATTTTCCTACATGAATTAATGAACGTGCTGAGTTTCGTTCAATTTTTAACTTGAAGAAATGTAAAATAATTTTATTTGCCATTTTTTTTCTAAAGAAAATTAGGTGCAAAATATATAAATATTTTTTAATTAGGAAGTTAGAGAAAAACAATTTTAAAAAGCAAAACTACCCCATTGTAGAGTTTACGTTAACAAGTTACAAATAAAAACGCAAATAATCCTGGAATACAAAGACTAAATTATATAGTATATTATAATCTTTTTTAATATTAAATATTAATAAATTAATCAAATATAAATCAAAATAACATCCTTCCTTTATGCCCATATTTAAACTTCTATTATTTTACATTTTGGTAATTTTAACGCTTGATAAAGTTACCAATAAGCTAATATTTCTATAAAACAATCAATTATTTTCCCATAAACTAAAAATAAGTAATATTTAAAAACATAAAAACGATATATTTTAATGGTTATTTCCTAATTTATTTTCAATATACATTAATGAAAATCACCAATGTACAATCATTACGAAAATAAGTTCAAACAGCTGTAATTTCCTGCACCCTTTTCATAATTGTAATTTACAAAATTGATTACATTATACACCCGATAGCATTTTATTTATCAAGTCACATTGACATTCCATTGATCTAGCTTAATGCATAATTTATAAGTCAAATTTAATTTTAATACGACATTTCTTTTATCGTTGAAGATAATCCAATCGATTTATTTTTAACACATCCGTATTTGTGGTCAAACATTTGTATTTGGATTCAATGCCATGTATCTCTAATAACAATCGCCAAAAATATTTTTTTTTTTAAAAACCTGAAGGCTTAATTTTAGTTTAAAAAAATAATCATCCTTGTGTCCTACTAAGATCTTTAAATAGATTGCAAAAATATATAATAAATTATATTTAAATGTATCACTAAAAAGATAGCGTTTAAATAATATATCATTTGGATAATCATTGATTTTGAATTGAATGCCTCCATCAATCATTGTGAGGATTTTCAAGAATATTAAAAAGTTAATGTGAATTGATGGTTATCTCCAAGTTTTTTTATCACGTTATGTGATGTTTAAATACATTTTTATTTGCAGGTTTTTATATTAAATATTTTATAGATCATTTTAAAATATTTCAGAATACTTGGATTTGCATAAAACAGAGCATATGAGTTCATTCTTTAAAAAAATATGCTTAAAATTATATCCTATATAAATATTTAATGTGGGAACTATTTTACTTAAGATTCTTCTTTTTCTTTTATAAAATAATGAGTAATAAAACAATTCATATCAAAATTGTGGAGTCACTTTTTCGATTCAAACGAAAAATTTGGGGGTCTGAATAAATACATTTTTTTTATGAACTTCTCACAAACAAATATAAAACACTATAAAAAGAGGAGCTTTAAGAGAGAAATCAGTGAAATCTGCATAGCAATTTATGTTATAAAATTAATTTTTTGCCCATATGTTTTCAAATTCGTAGCAAATGGACTACCTACACTTCACTAAAGAATGTCCAAATACTCAAGATATTTCATTTGGAACAAATTGGTTAGTTGAAAATACGTAGACTATTAGCACTGGTTCGGGATCTATCCTGAAGAAAAGACCCGTACACACTGCGTCGTAATTTTTAATCATCGTCAAATGACAAAGATAACACCTAGCTGGTACTCTCGTACCTTATAGAGACGTAAGGACTTGACCTTAGTCCCCTAAATAAAGCCGATATTTTTTTTAGCGGACGAAGATGAACGAAACTGCCAACCCCCCAATGTAAAATTCTAACGCTGAAATCGCAATCGTGTAAAACTCCTTCCGTTTCGTAGTTTTGTAAGAGTAATGTAACATTGAGAGATATTTCACACCACACCATCATGACGGAAGTTGCTAAATACATATTTTGCTCGAAAGGCTTTCTAAGTATGACTTCCCATTCCCATGCTATTTGTGACGTGATTGTTAATTGTAGGTCGTGGTCTCTCGGGTGTTCCTGATACAAATCCATTACAGAAACAAAAGACTAAGAGATCGTTTAGGAAACTGTCATTAAGACATCGTTAATTGCTTTTTAGAAATGAGATCTCGATGAGTTAACGCAGAACAAATAACTCGGCATACAATACAGGATGATATTCACTAGGTCTGAATTAAATAACTCGTATACAAAAACCGTTATAGCTATTTTTAACTGTTTTATATACTCAACAAAAACACTTCATAACCAATTTTGTTACTGTAGAACATTATTCTGGAGAAAAAAAATTATTATTCAAAAATAAAAATATTATATGGCAAAAACTAAAGCTATACTGATGAAGAAGCTCATAATATATAAATACCATTTTCCGAATTAATCTGATTCTTACAGCATTTTCAAACTTAGTTAATATTCATTTTATAAGTAAAACTTTTTTTTTTATTTTGTAACAGATAAAATCTTAATCCCAGTTACGCAAATTTGCTTTGTTTTAATTTTTTTAACTCTTTTTCCGTTGTCAGAATTTTTGAATTAATTTTGTAGTATCAGGTTTCAACAGTCCAAAAATACATTAAAATTCAAAAGCTCATCTAAAATTGGACATTTGTATCTGCATTACATGAGTAATCTTACATGCATATTTTATTACAGAGTATATAATAATCTATGAAAACTTTTTTGAAAATTGTTATATCAGTAGCATTTGTTTAAACTGTTTAGTTATTTTAAGCAGCAACAAGTTTTAAATTTATGTCAGTATTTATGTTTGAACAACACGCGATTACAACTGAAATAGTTTTTTATGTATTAAAATGGTTATTAGTTAAATGTTAACTTGAAATAATTATATTTGACAGTTTGTTGATTTCCATGGATTTTATAAATCAATTACATCAATCTTCCAATTAATCAAATAAATGTTGCTGGTAAAAGCTACTTAAAGATACGATTAAAAAACTTAATTTTATATGATATTTACCTATAATTTCTTATAACAAGAAATCTGTTTACACACAAACACTTTTAAATTAATCAATATCTAAATATATGCATCTAGAGGTTTGCTAAATTATAAAAGCAAGCGACTTTGAAACGTGATTAAAAACTGCTTATTACAATATAATTAACTGTTTATCCTATTTATATGTAAAATCACTTAAAAACATTAAATTAAATATACATTTAAAACCTAATCCTAATTCAAACAGTATTCCTTTTTGTTTGTTGTTTTTTTATTAAAATGTTCCTGCTCATTTGTTTTTATCAACTTTATCAAAACTTATTGGAAACTATATAATGCATTTTTATCATAATGAAATAAATATTTTAATGAGATTAAATAGTGTAATCTCAGCTTTATTCTTAAAACAACTTTTAGCCGATGTCCTCAATAAACTTTTGTTGGGCATTTAATAAAAATAGTTTTTAATAACTTAACTAAAATAGTTTTTAATAACTTAACTAAAATAAGAGTTCAATAACTTTTAATTATAAAGTTAATAGACATTAGCAATATAATGATTTTATTAGATTAGATGCAGGTGAATAGGGATCTGCATTCTAGCTTATCAATTGAATGTTCGTAGTTTTTTTTTGCTACTCTTGCGATAGTAATTGTCACATAATATTAAATAGAATATACTTATCATAGAAAAAAATTACTTATTGGAATTATGTCTGTCTCAAAGTATGTTTTAATATAAAATTAAGTTTGTCTTACGTTAGGTTTAATACACAAACACATGTAAATATCAAACAGAACAAGCAAAATATAAAATTTCTTTATAATATTCTTCTTTCTTTCTTCTTCTTTTCTTTATAATTTCTTTATATATATATATATATATATATATATATATATATATATATATATATATATATATATATATATATATATATATATATATATATATATATATATTAAATTAGGGCACAAAATTACCCATATCCAAATGTGTTCCCACATAAAAATCTCAAAAACAATAATCTATTTCTATTTCAAAAAAATAATTCTTTAACAATAAATGCGTTTTTTAAAAGGGACACAGTACAATTGTGAAGTTCTTGATTTTTTTTTATTTATTAAAATTATAGTTTGGTTTGATTAAATAACGTCGCAGTAGAGAACTGTGCCTATGTTTCTTAATGAGTTGCGTAAGATTTTATGCTGGATGACCAAACAGAAAATGAAAGGAACGAAAACTTCAAATGGTTTTTCCTCTGTGTTATGTTTTCCTTGATATTAAGTTTTTCGGAACGTCAAGATTTTTTTAAAATTATTAATAGAGATATGTATAATTTTATCGCATACTGTAAAATATATGTATAATATAAATTAGCATTCCAATTATCTCTATAAAGAGTATGATTTTTTTTAATTACTAAAGTAAAAAATTTGAGTTATAGGCAGAATTTTTTTTTTGCGTTATTATGAATTACTATTTATTTAAAATCAAACACATGTAGTATACAAACTTTTAATGCAAATTTTTATGTATTATAATTTAAAGGATCCTAGAAAAAAATTCGTAAAACAATATATATATTATTTTTAATTTTAGCGTTATAAAACAGTTTTAAAAGATTTAAATAGTTTAACTTTTGAAAAATTACAAACAATTATAGAATTTTTAACTGAAATATTGTTATCTAATTTAAATTAAAATATACATTAAAACTTCAACTCAAAAATAAAAAGTTAAGATGGTACCTGTAACCTAAGTACTCTAATACCAATAAGTTAACATTTTAAGTAAAACTATAAAATTATGTTAGTCGAAAATAGTTTTAAAAGTACACATTTAACAATTTAAAAGAAAACTTAATTATTTTATTATTTAGTCATATTCACAACTTTGTTTGTTCTCTAAAAAATAATTAAACATAATACATTACTAAAACTTAACATAACACATTAATTAAACAAAATATTAAGAAAACATTTGGGATATTGACTTATTCGTAATGTTTTCAACTAAAAAAAAATCTAGTTATCTTTTCACAATTCAACCCCATTCACCTCTTTTGCTTTGAGTAATTATAGAATTATCTAATTTACATTCAATTTATTCCAAAATGATTGCTAATTTAAATACTTAGCTATAAAGCCCTGAAAACAAATAAAAAAGGGACTCGCATATTTATTTTCTTTTGAATTCATTGAAGCGATACTGGATTAAATATTCTATCCCGAAGTCAAGTTGTTAAACATTTAATTTTTTTTTATAGTTATTCGGTTTATTTAAGCGATTTTTTTAATAGTATATTTTGTTATTTAAGATTAAAAATTTAAAAGAGTATTTCCAGAATGAAAGTATACATTAAACCTCAATTAACAAATATTAACTTTAATATGCCGATCTAATTGATATGAAATAGCTTTTGATATCGCATAAAATTTAAACTGAATTAATGAAGAATTTATATTTATCTATGTTTTATACTTATTGTATAACATATATTGCTTTGCATTATGTAATATTATACTCAACTTTGGGTATATTTTACGATAGAATAATACAAGCAATAGCATCGGTACAAATTTCTTCTATAAACTGTACAAAAATGCTTTACTCATAAAATACAGTAATTAGAGTGTTTTAGTATAATATGAAAATAATTATTTTACTGCCATCTCTTACTTTCAAGAAAAATATAGTTATTGAAAAAACTAGTTTTTAATTAAATATTAAAATGCTAATTTAATATACTAATATTACAGTAAATATTTTATATACATAATTTTTCTTTAAATATTTATATATGTGTGGCTTGGAGCAAAACCGATGAATGTCAAAATTGATAGTTTTGAGAAAAATGGTTTCAAAGTTTAAGGCTCATCCTCGTTGCAATGTTTCAGAAATCACAGAATTGTTTGATTTGAAGGAATAGAGATGCCTATGGATATTGGTGCCTATTTCAAAAGAAGTTTAAAAGTGATATATTCAAAATAATTTTTTTTAATATATATCATTGTTCTGATTATATGCCACAGATATAACCTAGAGACTATTCATCTAGTACTTTTATGTAATTTTATCATATTTTTATCCATCGAATAATTATATTATATTCTTTAATAAAAACTTATTTCATTCAATAAAATTCCTATGAAATATAAGTATAGGGGGTTTTAAAATAAAATCCTTAATAAAATGTAAAATAATTTTAAGGTTCTGAAGACAACATGTCTATTCAATATGCGCCTTAACCATCTGGGTGATGTGGAAAATATTATAATTGTAAACTGATTTTCACTGCAAAAGAGTTTAATTTATATTTACAACAGGTATATTTAAAATATATATATTTTATTAAAAAGTAGAAAAGCTATTAAAAATACCTTAATGCCTTAAATTTGAAAAATAAATAAAAATGAAGTATTTTCATGGATTTAAAATTTATTGACCTAGCGTTAGCGTATCGTTATATGTTTGTCTGTTAATTTATTTGTTTGTTACGCAGTCTCGACCAAACACGTTGTCCGATTGTCTTCAAATTTGGCATAAATATTCCGTGAAGTCATTAAAAACGACGTATAAGCTTTTCGTTGTTTTAGATTTTTTTTGGTCACGATATTAACTGTTCTAGAACTACTAGTGTGTATTTCTGGGTGAACTGGAGGTACATTGACGTTAAAAATCCGATTGTAACAATCTTGAGGTTGAAATATCAATGAAAAAGTTAATTCAAGAAGATTGGGTCTTTTGTTTTTAATCTCAATGTTTCATATTTAATAAAAAATATATTTAGCACAAATATCTCTAAGCGAATTTTGACGAAAGAATACAAGACGTGACGGTAAAAAAACTCTAAATAATAAATTTTTCCACACTAAATTCAACATTGTTAAATCTTCAAATGCTTGGAAACAAAACTTTAAGATCTGAAGGCTACCGATAACACAAGACAGTTAAGTGTAGTACAACTAATGCATCACAATAAGCATTATTTTAAAAACACCGAAAGAAACGTAGGCTAAAAAAAATTACCAACACCAAAATTATAGACATTAAAACCCGTCATCAAATGTGCCTTTGTTTTTCACAGAAGAGTATTCCCACACCAAAGTGGTGCCCTTAATTCTATTACTCGCCAAACCACGCTACACAACTCCCACCGTCATTAAAATTAAATTGAAATTCACACGGGATTCAGCGCCATTCATCAAAAAATCCCATTTCCCAATTCATAAACCACTCTCTCACACCGCTCGATTTTCCCATGCGATTTGTAGGGCAGCGTAGACACCTTCCCCGACTTCAATGACACAAGAATCCCATACCACTTTCGTCACTCCATTCCTATTGAAGAAACCAGTGGGAGACACCAAGCTAATTTTTTCCAATCGAAACTGGAATTCCCACCATCCATTGACACAGTGGACATAAAACTAGTTCGATGAAGCAACCAGGGAAGACAATTCCGAAAGTCGTGCCTTTTTCGGGTCAGACTTTTAACTATCTGCCTCAGTCCAGACAGTTTCTTCAGTCATGGAGATGGAATTAATAAGTTTTTAGTTTGTGTCGCGCGGAGACGGGTGTGAATCCCGACTGGAATTTTGTGTTGTTTGTTTTTTGGTACGTGAGTTTGGGCATGCTTACCTGGGGGAAAAGTTCAGTTCGGAGATCAATACCCTCCGCTCCAGATCGGGTTTGGGATTTGGATCAGGAGTGTCAATGGGTTCATGCATAATTTATTCTTTAGTTACGGGCTGGTTTAAATACTCTTCAAGACGAATTGTTTGTTTGATTAATTAACGTCTCACTAGAGCTGAACAGTGGGCTATTGGCGACGGTTCGGGGTCTATCTCGAAGGAAAGACCCGGGAACGATGCTTCGTATTTTTGAGCCAAGGTCAGATGACGAAGACAACATATGAGCTGGCACCCGATGCAACTTCAATAGGCGTCAGGACATTGGTTTGGTTTGGTTTGTTTAAATAACGTCGCACTAGAGCTGCACAGTGGACTATTAGCGACGGTTCGGGGCCTATCTCGAAGGAAAGACCCGGGAACGATGCCTCGTATTATTGAGCCACGGTCAGATGACGAGGACAACATATGAGCTGGCACCCGATGCAACTTCAATAGGCGTCAGGACATTGGTTGGTTTGGTTAATTAACGTCATACTAGAGCTGCACAGTGGGCTATTGGCGACGGTTCGGGGCCTATCTCGAAGGAAACACCCGGGAACGATGCCTCGTATTTTTGAGCCACGGTCAGAGGACGAGGACAACACCTGAGCTGGTACCCGACTCAACCTCAATAGGCGACAGACATTAGACCCCGATCAGATTTATGTGTACCAGTCCCGTATACACGCCCGTATAATTTGTTAGATGTTATGGACGACTTTCTAGTATTTTTGTATCGAAGCTGGCAACCCTTCGATCCCAATATCACTACTTTTTACTTTTCTTTGTCAAGTCCATCGCACGCAATCCTCTGATTACTAGCTGAACGCCTCTATCCAATGGGGGCCTCAATATTAATTAAAAGTAATGCAAATAAAAGGGATGAACGGTAAATCTAATTATATATATTTTTAAAGAAATTCCGTAATGCTATTGCCGATTTCAAATTATTGTTTAAGTAGGCATGAGCGATGTTAAACATTTCCACAACACGATGTATCGTTAGTCAGTCATCGATATTTACCGATATAAAAAAAAATGTGTACTAAGCAATAAAAAAAATCGGTGATTCTTTGATACAAATGCCCTTTTTATGCACATTTTACTTATATTGTCCCACGCTAAATTATCCAATCGAAATCTGTCTGCGACAAGACACCGCTGTCTAAGAAAATTCTTGTTGATTCCTGAAGAAATATCGGAAATAAACTTTTTTCGATGTTTCTATCGTAGTCAGCAAAATTAAGAAGTAGGTAGCGAGATGTCGGTTGTTTTTTACAAGTGTGTATGTATGTATGTATATATATATATATATATATATATATATACAACGATCAGGCCAATTTAAGGCATTTAACGAACCTTTTCTTCTTTTTTAAAATATCATTTTATAGATATTTTAAGCTACTATATAATCATGTTTAAATTTTCTAAACAACGTAAATAGGAAATATTACGTCCTATTAATATTGCGAAAACGGACATTCTTTATACAAATACAAATATACAAATACAAATTTTGACGACCAACAACAGGCTCAAGGCCCAACAAGGTTGGTCCATCTAGTACCTCTTAACTATCCCCCAATGCATATCTAACTTCTTCTTAAAATCCGTTACTCCTTTATCTATATTACTAGAATTTTAATGACGATATTTCAATTAACTGTTAATTTCGTGCATGCAATGGGTTATTATTTTTAAAAAAAACTCAAATGAATACATTTTTTAATATATTTTATAAACGTATTCTTTGGACCACGTTCTATGTAAAATGCTTTCTCATTCTTTGTAAAACCCATTAAACGCTAGTTACGAACTAATGAGAATACTTATATTAAAAATCCTTGTTATATGAATCGGATAATCAAAGCATCTATCCATATTTTTGAGGAGAATTCAAAGATGTAAATAATGATTAAAAAAGGTAAATATCTAGTTTTTAAACATATTTTGAAAATAATAAGCATTGGAATCCAAATGACTGGCATTCTTTTTAAGATGGATACGTCTAGAAAATTAATACTTCTAACTTTAAGTTACCGGCATTGGGGTATCTTCATTTGAGGCAATTAAATACGAAAACACATATCGTTTAAATATAATAATAATAAAAATATTATTTAATCCTGCCGACAATACCCAATTTTAAAGTCATTAAAACAACTAAAATATCTGATACTGCATTTGACTTATTTTCCCAAGGAGAGATAGGCATTTCATTCAGACATTTCTCTATTATAATTCCTTTGATTCACTCCGAACGAGGTCAACGGATATTTCCCTTTCTGATTCATTCTTAGAATTTTAGATGGGAATTTAACTGAATATTTTCACTCCTTCCCGCTTATTTGTCTTAAAAATACAACTTTTGCGTGAGACTTGAGTGGGGAGTAAAAAAAAAGAGACAACTATGATTGTCGATTTCTCAAGACGGAGAAACCGCGGGTTTTTAAGCTTTCGCTCAATTATTATTTGATTTATTTTCTGAAATAATAAATAAGTAAGATAGTAGTTGAAAATCTGACACATCGATCATGACTTGACGGTGGTTTGATGCCGGCCTTGTCACAGGTTGTGATTAGATGACGTTTTGATTTTCGTTTTCGGTTGTGGATATGGGAAAATCAGGCGTGGGAATGTTTTGTTCTGTAAATGAAATGGATTCGTATTTCAAAGTTCCCGTGGAACTTGATTTTAAATGCATAGCGGCGTTTTAAATTGATTTTTATCTGAAATATTTTTAACCGGAATACAAATATTTGTTTTCGAGGTGAAACCGGCTGTTATTGTCGGTTTCTAGAAAGGCAAGCGGAAATTTGTAAATGAGATTAAATTGTTGAATTTGTATCGTTTCATTCAAGTTGGTGGTTAGCTGTAATGTCTCCAAGGAGAACTTGATGGTGCGTAGTGGG
This sequence comes from Troglohyphantes excavatus, assembly GCA_963932185.1. Taxonomy (NCBI): domain Eukaryota; kingdom Metazoa; phylum Arthropoda; class Arachnida; order Araneae; family Linyphiidae; genus Troglohyphantes; species Troglohyphantes excavatus. The sequence continues at coordinate 28,891,201 of OZ010669.1, read as the reverse complement.
AAAATCAAGTATGATCAATCAAGTATTTTGATTCTCATTAGCGAAAAGAAAGTTTATTTTCATTGATAGGAATTCTACAACAGTTTTAGGTTTATTTTCAAGTATGTGAAATTCAATGCAATATGCAACTGTATTGGCTCAAATTCTATTAACATGATTCGGGTGGATTTTTTTTTTTATGATAAAAGGGAATTTTTAAATCAACAAAAGGAAAAAGTGTCTCATTTCTTAATTAAAAAAAACATTCTGAAATCTAAATACTTTTTTTTAATTTTCATGAAAATATCTTTCGGAACAAAACGGTTATTTGAAATGTCTAATTAAATATAATTGAAGAGGCAACTGGGAGAACGAGTTAACCAGAAAAAATCCCTTTCCAAGATAAACAACTTTTTCACTTAAACCAAACTAGAAGAAAAGGGTCGCTTTCCGTTGAGCATCCACTATTCGTCGCCAAGGGGAAAATTGGCACGATGCTTTTTCCTATTCATCGTCCGTGAGCGTGATTAGTGATGATAGGGTAACAAAATTGGCTCATTTTCGCAAATTTGGCATTTAGGCTCGCTTATGAAATCGAACCATTGTAAATGAAACATACTTTTTACTGCTCTGTATCTGCCTAAATGAGTCAAACAGAGCCATAAATTTGAGTGAAGACGCATGTGTACTAAAAGCTTTCATCTACAGCAAAATAGGATTTTTTTCAAAAATATTAGTTAACCTTTTCTTTCACTTCCAAATTCAATTGTCACTTAATGCAGTGACAATGTTCAATGTACCAAATTGCTTTTTTGCTATTATTAATCCACTCTTAACACTGCAAGTGACTAAACAGAGCCTAAAATTTGATTGTTCATAGTAATTATGCATATTAAATTAATTTATCTAAATAAATGTTTCGATTAACTGCCGAACTCTTGAAAAGCGAGGGATTTCTATTCTATTATTTTCTGCATAAGGATTCAATACTAAACAATACACAAGAACACGACATTCGGCAATTGAATATATAATTTTAATAGTTATTAGAAAAAATAAATTAAATTTTTACAAACATGCGAAAGTTATTAAGCAGTAAATTAAACTTTTAAAAAAAAATTAGTTCTTCTTAAAAATTGGGTTCACTATAAAAAAAAATACTTAACTATAGATTGACCCATAGTTCCACCTCATACTTAAATAAAATATTTATTTTCTGATTATGCTTAGGTTGGTTGAATTTACGTCGCACTAGATCTGCAGAATAAGATATGAACAATAATTCAGGATATATCCTCAAGGAAATACCATGGAACATACCTCGTAATTTTGAAGCAGTCCAACGTGAATTATATAGCAAAGAATTTGTTGGTTTTTCAAATACAAGACAAATAGCAAGCTGATATTTCGTTTTTACAAGAACATGAAAAGTAGTATTTATGAACATAGAGTCTATTGAAATAACCTTCTACCTACTGAACTGTAAATGAAACTTCTGGAACGCTCATAACCAGTTCCTTTTATGGACACGGTTGAAGCCATAAAAGCATGTAAACAGCCATACTCTACCCCCAACTAATTTTTAAAAGTAATTTTATTGGGATTTTTTTTCTCAAACCGTTATATAAATGTTAAATATATTCAGATATTTTATTTTCTATATATGGAACCAATTTGTATATATCCATAAGTATAGTTTTTCTTTTGCTTATCCACTTATTATTGGTTAAAATAAATTTCCAAAAATAGGTATTCAAAATTAGTTACAATGGAAATTTTTTTAAAAATAGGCGAAAGCGCAACACTTTTTCATATTTTAGCATGAACAATATGCAAAATATAGAGGTAGAAAACACATATGGAAGTGGGGTACAGTTTAACTTGGCTTCAAGTCAACAAACTGCCTTGCCCAATCCAGAAGTTGCAGTTAGAGATCACTGCTACTACCTCTAGGTTTTTATTTTAAAACAAACAATAAATTAAATCAATCTTTCAAACTAGGTTCTTTTAAAAAAAATTAACTACTTAACAGGAGATAGTATTTTAATACTTTCCCGTTTAGTTTCACAGGGAATTTATTTAGATATAAATAATAATTGCATGTTTGTATGCTTCATTTATCATTTGCATATTGACAGCACGATTACGATGGGTATTGAAGACATTGCTACGAATCTCGTACGTGGGTAGCGTATACTTGTTGACCGGCTGCTAAAAAGGAAAGGTAAAGCCGCTAAAAGTAGACCAAGGCTACCACAGACTTTATTAATGACAACAAATGTCACACTTCCTTCAAACGGGATCAAATATGTTATTTAGCTTAATTGTTATCCAATTTGATATTTCACTTCTAAACTTTAGTTGTTTTTTTCAATATGATCAATATCAATTTGAATAAACAGATTATAATTAACACGAACGTTTAGATTGGTTTTAAATATTCAAACTAGTACAGGTTTCTTAAGTAAACTTGGTTTTTTTAAACTATCATTTGCGAGTAGTTAGTGTATTAAATAAACAATTTGTCAACTTAATAACTACATACTGTTTTAAGTAGTTTGGATTTTGATTCGGAATTTTTATTGTGTTTTCCTTTTTATTATTTTTATAAATAATTCGTAATTAGTTTGACCTTCCAAATTTTAATAAAACCCTATTATTGAATGGTTTTACACAATTTCCTGACCGAGAAATGAGTATACTGTAAAAATACTTTTAAATAAGATAATGATTAAAAACTTTAATCTGAAAAAGCGATTGAAATGTGATAAACTCCAATGCTTTTTTTTTGCTGTTTATGTTGCGGAAGGTTACAGAAAACTTTATACATTGTGATTTGGTTACAACCGAATATACTTTAAAGACAGTTACAGACGGATCGGATGCGGTTAAAAAATGGATTTGTGATTCGAGAATAGAAACCACGTGATTTGTATTTTCATATCCGTTTTTCACCAGCATCCACTCTGTCTCTAATAGCCCTAAGCCCCCTTTATAACGACCCCTTTGTTATAATGAACTCTTCGTTGTAACAACCACATCTAAAATTTCCAATGAGTGTATTAGTTTGTACGTTATTTTTTTAACTCGTTACAATAATTTTTTGTTACAACGACCAGCTCGTTCTGGTTTCATGGAGATCGTTAATTCAATGGAGCACTATACATTTATTATGAAATATCATCCTCCGTCCATAACAGCCCTAAGTCTCCTTTACAACACCATTTATAACGACACCATTTATAACGACCCCTTTGTTATAACGACCTTCTTCGTTATAATGAACCCTTCGTTATAACAACATCTAAAATTTCCAATAATTATATTAGTTTGTACGTTAACTCCTTACAATAACGTTTTGTTACAACGACCATCTCGTTCTGGTTTTATCGGGGTCGTTAATTCAAGGGAGCACTGTACATTTATTGTGAAATTTCAACCTAAACCATCTAAGGAATATGACGTGTACATCAGTTATTGTATTTCCAATTTCCTGGAAATACATATAATTCAAAAGTTCATGAAGATTGCTCTAATTTAAAAAAAAAATTCAAATTCAACAGACTGGAAAAACGTTTGAAATTCTTCCGTACCAATATAGTTTAAAATATATTTTCTTAACCCTTTGCACTCCACGAACACTTTGCGATTTGTGTTCTTTCTATGGAACAGTTATTCCTCTTTACGTTCTTTTCCAAAAAAAAAATTATACTCATAAAGGGGGAAAAAATCCTAATCTGTTTTGAATTTGCAAGAGAACAAGTTGCAAAAAAGATTGATCTTCTAAACACAATATCCTGATATTCTCGTTTATTTTAAAGAACAGGGAAACAAAAGAACTGGTCGTTATGTTGACGCCCGAGAGGCGTCTTCGGAGTGCAAAGGGTTAAAAAAAACAGAATGCGTTAAAGTGTAAATTAAACTCTACTGCAGCGAAAACGAACTTGCAGATTCGATATTTTGCTCATTCCGCAGTGGGTTTAAGATCCCCGCGCATTTCCTTTCGCTTGAAAGCCAGACATTCGACTTGCTTGGGACGAGACCAAAAATCCACTTCCCCAAACTGAGCGTCTGAAAAGATGGTCAATATTTGTTTACCCCCGGAACTGCAGAGGAAAGTCTTTTAGACAGCGGAAGTCATTTAGAATCTAATGAGTTTTTCTTAATGGAATACGCGGGATGGCATTCCCTCATGAAGAATGAGAACGCATTATTTTCGTTTTGTTCTGCATATAAATGAGTTGTCTGCGCATATTAGTTCTTCTGGGGATGTTTACAATTCTAAAGGTAGAGTGGATCAATTAGTTCCAAATGAAGATCATTATTCTACCTTAATGTTATACAGCTATTCTGTTAGGAAATTCGAAATTTCAATTGCCATATATATATAAAATAGAAATTTGCATATATGCAAAATTAAAAATGCTAACTTCCTACTGTCATTATAAAAAATATGACAGATTTTTCATCGTATGATAATTATGTCACTTTATAGAAATAATGAATGGTTATTATTATAATAAATGGTATTTAACTAATATTGTTTTAATTAACTATATTTTACGTATTTGCGCTCATTGTTCTGTTTAGCAGCTTCTTGTATTAAAAACTGTTAAAATTTCGTTTTGTAAATATCCTATTTGTAAAAAACCTATTTTATACAACTTTCAATTGCTTAAATAGAAACTCAGTTATTACAACTCAATTATCTTATTTCCCAATCCTTTGGCACACCTTTTTTAACATTTCTTCTGTTTATAACTTCTTAATGTCGACTTGGTAGTGTAACACATAAGTCATTGAACTACGGTGGTGAGGTTCCGGATTCGCTTACCGGTAATACTTATTTGTAATTGTCGATATATATTGAAAGTGATTTATGAAGGCTGCCTATGTAGACCAGAATCTACTCATTTTTAATCATTGTACTAATTTTCGAGTACATGTCTTTTTCAAAATTGAAATCCATGTGTTAGGAACTATTATAAGCGTGGAATGATATTAAAAATGTTTACTTATTTTTGAGTACCTATTTTCAACTTTGTACATGAACATATTTAATTTTACTTAGATAAAATGGGTAGTTTACATTACGATTCTAATTATTATTATAAAAGAGAATAATAACAGAGTTAAATATATTTTTTAATAAATGCATACTCAAAACTACTTTTTTGTTTCAGATGTGGCAAGACATCGAAAGTGTTCTACTAGGAGACATCCACCCTTCTGAACATCAAATGAAATCACCGATGTGCTCCATGAAACCAATTCAAGTGCACCAACCATCGATGGACAATGTTCAAAAACGGCTGATGGCCCCTCCTCTGAACGCCCACGTGGTGACAGAGGATCCGTCGCCCGCCAACAGATACGAAGACATCGGCATCTACATGGACTTTGTTTTAAGCAGTTCCTCCAACAACACCAACAATGCGCACTCAACTGTGATCTACCCCGACGACGTCAACTTCGACGACGGAGTCAAACAAGAGGTGAGCAATCCGGCCATCGACGTCGCAGACGACATGATGGACCCCGGCAAAGACAGGTTCTCCCAAATCGGCAACTGTGTTCCTCAACAGAGCAACGGCCACGTGGTCGCGCCATACTCCGCCACGACGCAGAACATGTGGGTGGCCTACAACAACAGCAACGCGGTGATCGCGAGTCAGATGTCCCCCCCAGCGTCCCCTGAACGGACAGGTCAGCAGCTGGCCATGAAAGCTGGTCTGCTGGTGGATGCCTTCATGTCTCCGCAGGTCATGAACCACACGCAAACGCAGTTCGGGCCACCGCTGGTCACCATGCCCGGTCAGCAGCAACAACAGCAGCTGGGTCTTCAGCAACACCAACAGCCACCCCCGCACTTAAGGATGGTGACGCCCCCGTCGTCGCCCCACCTCGCGGAGTTACTCAACAACAATCGTGCCACCACGGCTGTCGGATTCACGGCGGCCGCGCCCCATCAGACTGTCTTCGCCAACCTGCCGACCGAGATTCCCGACCAACAGCAGCAGCAGCAACAGGGCGGGAACATGGTCGGGAAGCCCAAGAGGGGACGCAGAAGCTTCGGGAGGAAAAAGATCACCACGCACACCTGTTCCCATCCCGGCTGTTCAAAGACTTACACCAAGAGTTCTCATCTGAAAGCCCACCTGAGGACTCACACGGGCGAAAAACCGTATCAGTGTAACTGGAAAGGTTGCGGGTGGAAGTTCGCACGGTCTGATGAACTGACGCGACACTACAGGAAGCACACTGGAGACAGGCCATTCCAGTGCAGACTTTGCGAAAGAGCCTTCTCCAGGTCGGATCACCTCTCTCTACATATGAAAAGGCATACAGCTGTGTAAGAGACACAAATTGTTAGCTTCTGGTTGTTGCGCGACGAACCTGCTGTTCAACGTAAATGTACACTAATTGGTCGGATTATTGAAAACTGGACAATTGCCCGCTTTTTTTTCTATTGAATTATCTCGCAAATGTTATTTTAATTTGTTTTGTTGCTTTCTCAACTGAATGATATGGAGTCAATATAAACTCGCATTGCAATAAATATCAGTTTGTGGACAATTAGCTAAAGACCTACACTTCATGAATATTTCAAATGGGGAAAAACATCTCTCTGAAATACTATTTTGCTGAAACTTACACATAAAAATGGTTTAAACTATTTAAAAAAGTTATATAGCATTTATTTCCGTTATACAAATTCAAGTTTTATTATATTCGTAAAAAAGTTTTGGAATTTTTTTTAGAACGTGTGTCTCACTTGTTTTATCTTTAGTCCTTAATAACTTAATTATACAATAAAATGTATACAGCATAAGTGTATTTTTTAAAAAGCGAACAAGTCATTTAATGAACAAAACATAAGTTCTGAACAAACAAAATTATGTCCTAGAAAGAAACATATTAATACAGTTTAGAAGATTCATTTAACCAAATTACTGGATATTTTTTTCTAATTAATAAATATAAAGTAGAATCTCAGACTTAACCAATCAAATTTCTAGTCCAACTTCGAACACATTCCTTCAGTAAAGTAAGGATATATATAAAAGAGTTATATTAAAAGATTTTTATAAAGATTTAAATGTTAACTATAAATGTTTTAATTTCATTTTATTGTACATTTTCAGAGTTTAATTTAGATTTATTTGTGACATATAGTATATATATTATTTATGTTTGTACAAAACAATTTTAGTTTATTTGTTAATTATCATTTCATATTTCATTTATATGCATATTTTGCTTACATTTTGAAAACACTATTTTAAGCATTTTATGTACTAAATACAGTTTTAACTAAACAAGTGTATATTTACTTTACACCAAATATTTATTTCAATATAACCTTGAAGTTTTGTACTGATTCATCAAATTATACTCTTAGAGCAAATTATATAAGTTTTTACTTAACTATTTTCACTCTCAAACTTTTTTCTATATATTCCAAATGAAATATTCTACCAAAAATACCGTTTCACCTTATTTTTATTATTTACTTAATATAATTCTAGATTCTAACTGGAATCTAGATTAGTTCTAGTTCGAATCTAGAACTAATCTAGATTCCAGCAAATAATTTTACAAAATCATGAGATTTTCAAAATCATCGTAAAGTAAAAAAAACAATAATTTCAAACGATTTTAAATTTTTATTATATAATTTTAAAAATGGGGTCATTGATTTAAAAAATAAATTTAAGTTTCCAAGCTTTGTTTGAAAATAACTTATTTCATCATTTGCTGCAATCAAATAGGATCATTAAGTAAGCAACATTAACGTAATGTGGGAATTTTCTAGTTATTCAATGAAACCCAAATTAGAATTGCTCAACTAATTGATGTATTAGTTAAAAATAATTAAAAATAATTCAGTGTGCAGATTCAATGTAAAAATATAACCGTCTACTTGACCCTACCTTGTAGGCTTAAGGGAAAGATTTAATAGTATTATGTGTGTGAACAAAGTCGAAAAAGGCAATCTGTAAATTATCTTAAATAGGTAGATACAAATTAATGTTCTATGTTTTGTGAATTGAAATTTTTAAAAGAAAATTAAACACATCTTGTAAAAAATGTACAGTAGTAAAGAAAGTGCACTACAGTATTATCACAATTTCTTTCATTTAATTGTAAATATAAACAATTAAAAACTTTATTTGATTTATTAATTTAATATAAACTGAATTATTAAGCTGAAAATAAAAAAAATCTTGCTACTATTTTTAAAACAAATTTCATAAGAATTCGCAAGTACGTATCTTTAAAATGCTTCTTCACATTTTACCAAAGTATGTTTTTAATAGTTTATATGCATAAAAATTATTTAAATAAACAAATTGGTGTCAGTTAATGTCTTCAATTTTATTACAATAATAATCGATATCCAAGAAAAATATTAATTGTATTTGTACAATTGCTTTCATAATATAGAAAAAATATTAAAAATATTATTTAAAAAATCTAATACATTGACATTACTAATTCCGGTAAATACAAACAAAATTCTGCCGAAAAGTTATTGATTTATTAAATTATCAGTTCAATTAAGACCAAATTGTCGATAAAATTGACCAAATTATTATCGAAAAGGATAATTAAATTATCACTGAAACTGATTTATCAAAGTATCGTAAAAATCGGTTATCAAACTATCATTAAAATTGCTTATCAAACAATCATTAAAATTTAATAACAAATTATCATTAAAATAAATTATTAAATTATGAAAATTAGTTACCAAATTATCATGAAAACTCATTGTCAATCTTAAAATAGAGTATCAAATTAGTAATTGTCTAGTGTAAAATTATTTTACTACTGTACATTTATTCTCTCATATTTTTGCCAATTTGTGAAAGATGCTGTATAGGCTTGTACATAACACAGATGTTTCATGTTTTTAATTGATATATACAGTTATCTAAATAATCAATTACTATGTGTACTTATATAAATAATATGCGTAAATCAATGTGCGAATACAGAGTATTGATAGTCGCTGCGCTTTGTGTGCCCTTCAAATGTAGAAAGATATTATCTATAAATTATAAGTTCTTATTGCATCAAACACGTGTGATTTATTTAATGGTGTTACGCTCAATACATATTATAATAGAAAATACCTCATCCAATTTTTTTTTGTACTATAACTACTTATAAATAGGTTGAATTAACGTCGCACTAAAGCTACACAATGGGTGATTGGCGACTAGTACTCAAAAACTCAAAAATATCGATTATTCGACCCCCCCACGTATACCTTTTAAATCTTGATTGGTTACTTGTCTTACTAGTCTTGATAATATACATGATGCGATAGGATAAGTTTAATATATTGATTGAGCTGTACTTAGCTATCCTATCTCATCATATGGGGGCCGGATAGCCCAGTGGATAAAGGCGTCAGCTGGGAATCGAAGAATTCCCGGTTCGATCCTGTGCGACGGGCTTGATTAAGAAAAGTTAAAAAGTACTGATCTTGTGATCGGAGGGTTGCCAGCTTCTCTGCAAAATACTAGGAATATTGTCCAGAACATCCACAAAAATTATTGGCGTGTATATGGGACTGGTGCACGATAAATCTGATCGGGGTCCAAAGTCCCGACATCTATTGAAGGCGTTGGGTGCCAGTTCAGGTGTTTCCTCGTCATCTGACCATGGTTCAAAAATACGAGGGCATCGTTCCCGGGTTCTTTTCTTCGAAGTATGCCCCGAACGGTCGCCAATAGCCCACTGTCTAGTGCGACGTTAATTAACAAAACCATATACCTTTTTTTAGATATTGGAAACAAAAAGCAATGGCTTATTTCTCATATCAATGCACTAAGTCTGAGGGGGGAAACAGGTTAGTTAAAGTAGTAACAAGTGTCATATTGCTATTTGAAATCATTTTATGTCAAACGTACAATTGTTAAAGCTTACCATTTCAAGATTTCGATGATCGTAACTAAAAATATTTCCATGATCGCGATTAGAAGACAAACTTATTTAGCTTATACAAAAAAAATTAATTGTGTGCATAATATTTCAAATTTCGCAACGAAAAAAAATCATTCAAGAATTATATAGATGCAAGACAATAGTATGAAAAAAAAATTATTAGTAGTACTAATATATACTTCCAGAATATCTTAAGATATTCATTCATGAGTACAAGTAATCTAACCTGAACGTCACTAAAATCATTAGAACCCAAGTGTTCCGAATTAAATGCCAATTATGTGAAAACTAAACAACAGCGATCAAACTCTTCCAAAGTTTTCCCTATTTCAACACCTATCTATTTATTTTGAAAAGGTATAAAGTTTAATTCAGGTTATAATTTGACATTTGTGTGTATTTATATTTGTCCTACTTTATATACTTTTGTTATATTTCTAAATTCCTACCGATGAGTAACAGGTATACATGAAAGACCCCAAAGTTTCTGAGATTTTTAAAATAACTTTTCAACAAAAAGCCCTTTGGAAGTGTTGTAAAAACGATTGTTATTTTAGCAGAAACCGGTAAATAAATTATATACCTTGAATTCGGTGAAATATACCTTTTATATATATAAAAATGAATTACCGCTATTTTTGCGATAATTCAAAACGGGTTAGTAGAGTCGAAATCAAACCATACCCTGACCATTTGCACTAAAAGATTTTTCGCTGAATAAAATAAGTATAGCTTCTAGATACAAATAGTCCTCGTAGTATGAAGACAATGACTATCCATTGCGCGCATTTTGCACTGTTTTTTCCAATGGTCCAAGCTTCCTCTAAAGAAACACAATAGAAAGTCACAGTGCAGATTTCTAGGAAATACCTAAAAAAACTGACCTTAAGGTCTTTTTAAATGGCGAAATGCGTCAAAATTGGGAAGTTCCACAAAGAAAGTTTTCCTGAATGAGTTCCGAAGAAGAAGAAAAAAAAGTATTTCTTTGCTCTGATTCTGAGCAATTTTCTTTCTATTTACTTCCGACGTACTTATCGGATCTTCGGTCATCTTAAGGTGGAGGAAATGGAAAAATAAAGTGATAAAATTTTCGTTATAGTCGAGCGATTGGAATGATGGCGAGGTGAAATTGGGTGAAAATGTACCTAAATAACTGGATTTCAGCGAAGAGCAGAGGTTTAAATGATGATTGTGTGAAAGTTGGTTGGGTAATACTGGGTAGTTTTGGTCATTACGAAACAAAGGATTTTTTAGAACGGACCTTAAAAAAGACAAAATGACTATGAATTATTTTCCAGTGTTAAAATAATTTATTTTTACAATCGATGTCTATAATCGATTTATTCATGATTTATTTAAATATTAGTCTAAATATTTTAATGTTATTTAAAAAAAAAGTTTATACATAGTCAGTCAGAATTTTTAAAATTAAATCCCAATGTTTGCCTCAGTTTGAATAAATTGAATTTAAAAAATAAATAAAAAAAAATTAAATACATTTTAAACATTTAACGTACATTAAAAAAAATCTGAAAATATTGTTTAGGAAAAAATATTTATGTAAAAATCCATTAAATTTTAAATAAGAAAACGCGTTTAAACCTAAATATTAGTTTAAATAATGTAAAAATACGTAAATCATCAAACAATATTTAAAAACTTTCCTCTAAAGAAACACAATAGAAAGTCAGTGCAGATTTCTAGGAAATACCTAAAAAAATACCATATAACATTATTATTCATAAATAGCAACGAACGCATTTAATTTTTTTTTTTTGTAATCATTATAATGATTACAAATTTTAGATCCTTTATAGTAATAAAAATTCAAATTGTACCATGGGGAAATTAATTAAGCTATGCGTTAAATAAAATTAAACAACAATAAAACTACTCAATATTTTACAACTCTTTTTTAAAAGTAATATTTTTTTTTAATTTTTTTATTTAACTTTAACTACATTTATATGCCTATCAATTAAAAATATTAGCTTAGTTTCATTGTTTATTTATCATAGTTATTAAAACGCATACAAAGAGTGTCCAACAAAAAAATTATTATTAATTTCTCATATCTTTTAGAATTCAACATGCAATATCCCTGCAGCATAGTTCTATACAATTAGTAAAATAACATAAAAAGGCTACTCTTTTAGAATGGCCAGACGTAAGAAAGGCAATATTGTCCATGGTTTCATTAATAAAGCTACAACTGTTAATGAAGAATGAGCAAATACAAACTGAAATTGTTATTTTGTTAATAATTAAAAAAAATCATCCCATTTATTAAGAGATTTAAACTTGCAGAGGCAGGTACAGAGTAGTTCGTTAAGGACATCTTTAATAGTCTTACAAAAACAAAGTTTTTTTTTTTAAAACTCTACATGAATAAATGTACTATAGCAGGTAATTATAAAAATTAACCATGTTCCAGATTATTTCCTTAAATTGAGAAAAAGAAATTTGGTTTTGGTACCACAGATCAGAGAGCTATGACAATAATGAGAGAATAGCTTTTACTTAAAAACTTTCACTAGTTTACAGTAAAACATAAATAAAAAAACACTTCCTCAAATAAAGGGCTTCATAAAATGGACACAAATATCATAATTTGTTCTTCTTTATTTTGGTTCCTTTTGGAATCTATCCCAAACAAAAGAAACCCCAAATACTTCCACGAAACTAAATTTGGTGTCATGAGAACATTCGAATCGAGGACGGTCGTTTAATTCAAAAATAATTGACCATCATCGCAAACTTCCTTTTAAAATAACTAAAAATTGAGGGCATCGGTATTATCACCTTAAATTATCCCCCCAAATTATTTACCAATAACGGTTTCCACTGAATCCGTACCGCTAGTCAATTCAGTGGAACCATTGTGACCTCTACTCCGATTGTTAACAGCAGCATTGCGCAATCCTACGCTTGGATCCCCTTGTTGGGCAATTTCTGCCATTTTGCTCTTCGGATGGACTGTCGATACGCCCCACTTATTTACAAACTCCGTTGTGGTTTTGACAAAAGCGTAAGGGGGGGAAATATTTTTTTCTGGACGAAAAATGCCCCTTTCTTTATTTAATCGACAAAAGACTTGTAAAAGGGGTTCTATTTCATTCCGCTCTACAGAAGGAATAGAATGGAACGAGAACGTGAATAAAAATGGCGATGCTGCCTTCGACAAAAGGAACTTTCTTTGGTCTGTGAAGTTGTCGCAGGACATTGACGCTGGGTTTTGTTAAGATGGAGTCGTATGTCGAGGTTGAGCGAAGACATTCTAGAATTCTGGAATATAAAAGGCGGCCTTGGATGGCAATGAGAGCATATTTTATTTCCAATTGATATTTCGGTGTGCGTTTTTAATAGATTGTTTTCTTTTTAAGTTGAATTTATTTATATCCTATTTCGCAGTCGTATTTGAAAGCTACCAATAAAGTAAACAAATATAGAGAATAGATTTAAAATTTCAAAAAGCATCTACTATTTTTAAAGGAATATGAGTATAAACTGCCAGACCAGAGCAACAAATAAGTCATCTGTTCCAAGCTTTATAAAATAAATTCAAAATTAAGTTACATTTGTATGATATGCGTTATAAGATACTATTTACCATTCATAATTGAGGAGCAAAAACCGAATTGTCACCCTAAGGTGAATCGTACAAAAAGCAAATAAATTTTGCTAAATACATTCTTCCAAAAAATCTAAACTTTGCAAGAGATTTGAATAAGTTTGGTTTGGATAATTTACGTCGCACTAGAGCTGCACAGTGGGCTGTTAGCTACAGTTCGGGGTCTATCTCGAAGGAAAGACACGGAAACACTTACATATTCACACACACATTCATACTGCACCTCGTTATTTTAGAACCATGGCCAGATGACGAGGAAAAACTTTAACTGACATCCAACGCCTTCAATAGACGTCGGTACTTTGGACCGCGATCAGATTTATCGTCACCAGTCCCGTATACACGCCGTTAACATTTGCGGATGTTCTGGACGACTTTTCTAGTATTTTGTAGCGAAGCTAGCAACCCTCCGATCACAAGATCATTACTTTTTACTTTTTCTTTGTCAAGCCCATCGCCTAGGATCGATCCAGGAATCTACGGTGATTTTAATAAGATAAATTCTGTTTTGTATAAATAAAATAGGTTAGTTCTATATAAGCTATGGAGGCAAAATCCGTAATATAGTAATCTCATTTTCAGAAACTTCCGACAAATCACGTTTTAAACATTTGCTAAGCTGTATATTTCAAAAAATTATACTTTTAATTTAAAAGGATAGTATAAAAATTGAAACTATTTCAAACATAGGATACTTATGAAAAATTGGTTTTAAACGTTTGCATTTTAATCATACTATTTCAGTAGTGAAAATCCCATTTGCGAATTTCGCACATTACGGATCTTAACAGGTGAGGTATTAAACAAAAGGGAATTTCGCGGAGAAGTGACGAATCGTACTTTTGTCTCGTGAATATTAACGGGTTTTTTTAAAAATGAGTTTAAAAATAATTAATTTCCAAGCAGTTTTTAAACGAGTCGTTGGTAGTGCTGCCATCTGTGGATATAATTCTTTGAACGGAGTCCTATCTATGAGTAGTTACCACAAATGTGTGTGGGGGATTGATATTTGTTCATACGATAATTATCGTAAGGGAATGCTAGTAATAATATATTTAACTAGTTTTGGAAAAAGAATATTTAAATGCAAAGTCAATATAAATCAATTTGAAGATGACATGCGCAAGTTAATGCCACACACACTCATACAAAATTAAAAAGAACACCATTATAATTGTACTTTATTCCATTTTATTTACTAAGAAAATTTTTCAACAAAAATTGCGCGACTGTGTTAAACAATCTCGAATATTTCTAAAATGGAAACGGAGCAAGCAAATAGTTGAAGCAACAGCGGCCTATAAACTGAAGAACAATGATTCACAGTTCCTTCTCACGTCAGACAGACCTGTGCAAGAGTTATTTACTTTATTTTATAAATAAAACACGGATGGGAAAACGTTTCGAAAGTATCCTTAATTAGTTTGCAAAAATATTGATTTACTAACAAATAAATTTCATACATCGTTATACTGGATCCAGTTTTTAATTAACAATAAAAGGTTTTGAAAGTGGTGTAAAAGTGAAACGAAAAACAATCTATGAAGTATGTGTGTCAAATAGGTAGTATAATATTTTGCGATTGTTCTATATCGAAATTTAAGCGATCATTTTCTAAAAGAAATGGGTCTCTTGTAAATGACAACTTACTACATGAACCTTGACAATGTTATAAAAGTTTAAGAAGGCCAATTTACTTTAGTCGTTTTTGGTTTTATAACACTTAATTTTGATGAAAACTTTAAATGGGTATGAGTACACAAACAAAATTTAAATCCTTTTTATCGCGAGATATTTTAACCATTTGACGGCGCTGAATGACATATACCGTCCGCGGATGACCAAATTGTTTTAGCAATACACAAACTTTAAATTGAGAAGAATATTCGATGGTGAGATATTTTTCAAATATAAAGCGTTGGGGGAGCTTCTTGGAGGCTACATCTATTAAAATTATACACATTTTTAAAATTGTTATACATTGAATTATTATACTTTCTATTAATTTCATACAAAAAGTATAAAGTAAACAATTGAAAAAAAAACCCGTGCAATTTCGAAAATTTCCTAAACGCTCAAAGGGTCAATAAGATGCGCATTTATATAATTTGTACGTTTCAAAATTTAGCACAAACTGTATTACATTTTAAAGATGCAAGTATAAAAATGTATAAAGAACAAGTATAAACAAAATACTTGTATTAAATTTTTTTTTAAAGTATACGTTTATTCAAAACCATTTACATGACAAACGATTTAAAATAACACTGGGCAATAAAATTTCAAAACATTTCTGCTTCCGAGATTAAAAGCAGTTTCTTAATTGATTCAATTTGCTGTATACAAACATAACAAAGACAATTTTGTATTGTGTACGAATTTTTTGTAATGTGTACGAATTATGGAGATAAATATTATATATGCCATGCGAGACAGAACGCAGAGATGATGGTAGGATGGAATTCAACTATCCACTTCTTTTTCTTGGTGATCCCTCCAAAAACTGGTGGTGGTACCTTGCAGAAATAAGTCTTATGGTTTACTCCTCTAAATCATGGGCTCAGCAAATGGCATTTCCCTTTATTTGCCATTAATCTACTGTGAAATATTTACTGCACAAGTGCGGCAACATATGTGTGAGGCCCAATATTTGTCCTGATCGCCTATCTTGCAACCACAATACAATTGATACGCTTTCTTAAATATTGCACTTATGGCATTTTCTGTGCAGCAACGGTCTTTCTCTGCAACGAGAGCCAATCAACTTTTTTAAGGTGATATTCATGTTCAGCACGTTGATATTCAGGATTGGGTTATTTCATCTAAGAAGTAATTTCACTGTTGACCAGTGTAATTAAAGTCGGAAATGAAAGTTTGCAATTAAATTTTTTAAACACTTCAAAATGTAATTTGAAACACGAGACCTTCCAAACTTTTTCGTTTACATCCGCATATTATTAACTCTAGTAAGGCTTCATAAATATACGTAAATAAATACATTTGTCAAATATTAACAAATTAAAAGTTGAGTCTTTTCTAAAATCCGCATTACGATTATAAGGTCAGCACTATATACTCATATATTAAATTTTAAAAATATATACATATTAAAAGCATTTTTAAATTAACATTTTCAATGCTGGAAGTCTCCTTACATCTGATACAGGTGAGTAAATTTACGTACTTGAAATCACCCCAGGAAGAAAAAAAAATATTTATCTCCTTAGACGGATCCTATTATAGACACATTCAATTATTGGAAGGTATGATCTCGATACATAAAACAAAATGCACAAAAGCCTTACACTTGAACCAGTTTCATTCACTCAACCCCCACTTTCCTCCACCAAGAACTATAAAAAAATAACTTTTTTCCCGAAGTTGTGCCGATTGTTAAGGGTTATGGAAGGGGAATAAAAAAAAAACGGAAACCCGAACTGACCTCATCCACAAAAGAATCGGAATTGACGGTGCGAGTGTAAAAATGGGACAGGTGGAATAGGGAAAAAAAAAACCAGACGAAACTGAGCGAAATGGAAAGGTAGGAAGACAGGTGGGCTCTGTTTACACTTGGCGAGGGGCAAGTTCGGAGACCTTCCTGCGATTGGTAAACTCTCATTTCCGGATTGAACTATAAAAAGACGAATTTTCCGTTAGACACACCGAGCCCGGGTCTAGGGCCTCCTGGTTTTAAACTTTAACATAAAATAGCTTCTAACTTATGTGTCCTAGTAATATTAAAGATGGATGTATCTTATTTTTTAAACATTTTTCGACAATCTCAATGATAGTCACTTTCGACAAGCGAATCAAAATGTGAAAGAGGAAGGGCGATTAGATTTTCCAACAGAGGCAATAGTTTTATTTATAATTAAATTGAGTTACAAAATTTGAGGACACATCACAACAGACAGTGTGAGTTAAATAAAAGCATGTAAAAAGGGTATGCAATGGAAATATCCGTTAAGTTCTCTTGCAGTAAAAACATATTTACAGCTTTATCATTTCGTTGGTCTTTCAGAATTTAATTACAATTCGACCTCTTATACTATTTTTTACTTGATTTTTGTTTGATATACATAATAAATTTTATGTATGTTTCTCAGGTTTTAATTTTTTTTTATGGGAGAGGATATTAATGATACATTGCAGATAAAGCCGAAATTTTTTAATCAGGACACGGTATATTGGACGTCAAGAACAAAAGACAGTGACAAAATTTGTAGCAACAGTAAAGTATGTTTATTTTCCTGATAATCACCATATATTTCTGCACATCTTAGGACAATAAATAATAAAAGGACTTATATTACGTAAAGGCATGTTTTTATTAAATTCGGACGTTTCAAATAACTAATTTAAAAATTGCACTAAAAAAATACAGATACTGATACAACCCAGAGCTCTGTATAACGCAACAAAAAAAAAAACCTTGGCCTAAGGAATTTTCTTTTAATCGTAAATATAATCTGTCGTTTAAGCTTGACACAACTCTAAAGATGACAAGAATAACAATTTCAACTAAATGTGTCACAAGAAAAGGTTTCATGGAAAAACCTTCCACAAAATCCAGGAAACCTCAAGAGTAAGCGAAAACAAAATCCGCCAATCGCAAAGATTGTCTCAAAAATCTTGACGTTTTACCACGACCTGTGAATGGCCGACTTGCACTCCGCAGTCGTGGGCGGCGAATCAAAGGAGGGGAGTAATGCACCGATGTAAACGCTTCATTGCATTATCGATCGGGCTAGTCAGGCAAACCATTGAACACTCTTACTCGTGTTTATCATATTAAAATCGACGCATGCGCAGGTCGAGCTGCCGTAACTATGGCGAGAAGCACGTAATGCAGATATCGATTTATTTTTCGCGTGTAGAATCCGATGTGGGGGCCTTCAACAGGAGAATTCCGTCATGCGATTGTGAAGATATTTCTCTGTTTTGAAAGAAGGTTTTTTTGGAGGCTAAATTTCACTGAGTTTGTTTTGTTTTTATGATGCTAATATGATGGAATAACGTTCCAGTTTTACTTATATACACCGCAAAAATACATATGTTTAGTGCTACTTGCAAAGTAAGAAGTATATTTTAATACAGCTTAAAATATCTTTCTAATTGGTCAATTACAATATCAAACAATTCAAAATTATAATGTAATTTTACAAAAAAAATTCAAAATAAAGTATTGTTTCCTGAATGAAGCAGTGTTGCCAGTGCCATCATATATCCCGAACCATCGTCAATACCTCATTGGACAGTTCTGTACTCGGGAACAACCTAAGTTGAGCCTAAAGCAAATGAGCATTTATACATATGATAGCTTCCGCTATAGGTTCAACTTAGGTTGTCCCCGAGTATAGTGCGACCTTAATTCAACCACTATAAAGAGATATAATGGATAGAGATGGGAGATTCACACGTCAAATTCGAAAGATATAAGTGCTGTAAGCGAATCCTATACGTTATTCTGACTTAACACTCCAAGTTCCCAATGCAATATTCAGTGTTCACGTCATTTATAGGCTCTAATATTTAAAATATTGCTAACAGTCAGCTTTGCTAGAGATTTAGTGACTTCTTGAGAACCCTTGTACAGCAGAATAAATAAGTTAAGTTTAAATTATTTTAATTAATTTTTAATGGCAAGTTTTGTTCTGTCTTATTTAGAAACCTTACTCAGTAAAAAAAAGTTAGCATTAAAACCTTCATTGAAATTGCGAAACAAAAGATTTTATGCAGGAAAACTGCATTTTTTTCGAATATCTATTATATTAAAGGTTTTTGTTTTATTATTCTTCATAAAACCTGCATTTTGAAATTATTGAAGGGAAAATGTAGATTTTTAAAAATGTCATGCAGGAAAATTAAACTTTAAAAAACATTGCAATTTTTGTTTCAATATCCTTTATAAAACCTGCAAAAACAAAACTTCAATTTTACAATTTTGATGAAGTTTTTATGCTGACTTTTTTGGCTGAGTTAGAAACTAAAAAGTTAAATATATAATTGCTGGGTCCTAATTGGGAACTGCAGAGTTAAGCTGGGGCACATGTCCCCGCGTTTTTCATCCGCAGACGCCGCGCTTAACGTCAGAGACACTGAGAGCAATCATTCCAGTTGTCTCAGACATCAAGCGGGGCGTCGACGGCTGAAAAGCTCGTTAACATGTGTTTTAATGTGTTTATGTATTTTAATAATAGTCTTCTATGAAATAAATGTTTTTTTAAAAATAATATAAGCTAGGATGTTTCACAATTATTGAAAATTGAGTTAAAAATTATTCTCATATTTTAATTACAACTAACCACGTAATAGGACGGAACTATCAAACTTATTTGAACTCTCAACGAAACTTCAACATCTTTTATGTTTAGAACATTTACATCAATTTCACGTAATGCAATCTCTAAAAAAAATATAATAGAACAGTTTTTTTCTTAGCAAGTTATAATAGTTTAAATTAATTGCGATGCGATTTTTATAAAAACTACAAAAATATTTTTAGTCTGCATTTAAAAATAAATTAAAATTGGCTGATTATATATTCGAATCATCGCCTTATATTAATCATCAATAGGTCGGGTCAAAAACCCTTTTCACAAATTATCGCACACTTTCCAACGCATCTGATTGAAGAAAATCTTTAAGGAGGATGTTATTCTTCAAATGGGATGATCAAAATTTCTTTTAAAAATCGTGCAATTCGTCACGACGCGCGTTCATAATTTTATCGATCATAACAATAGCTCAAATAAATGAACGTAAATTCCAAAATGTAAAATGAAGAACAAAAAAAAAATCTTGATTAATGCAATCTATCATTAAAGCGTCCTTCTTTTGTGCTCGATATTCATGAACGATTAAAGCGATTACGATATTTTATTCTTCCATCAAAACCGGTTCAAACCAGCAACAATAGATTCCCGATTCGTTTCGAATCATTTTTTTTTTTGTTCGAATCGGTTATATTCGATAACAGATCTCTCATATTTTTGCAAAAAGATAATTACCGCCGATAAGGAATATTTATATGCGGAAATTTATCAAATGAAAGAAGCGTTTTCGAAAACAGTTTTATTTCTTTAAGGTCGTCCCCCTTATCTGCTCCGAAGATCGCACTTTCCTTATTTACCGAGATCGTGCGCCATTTTCAGACGGCTCTGATGACCTGTCATCGATATAAACAAATTTTGAGATCAGATCTAATAGCAAGGTTTTGTTTCGATGTTCCTATCCCGCAGTTTACTATTCTACACTACATTTGCATTTGTTATTCTTCAGCACGCGTTATAATAACAATGTTTTCGGATAATCAACGTTTAACAATAGGTTTCACTTGACGACTCTATCCCGTATAATTTTTTAGAACACGAATAGAAGTTGTGAAAGAGCAAAGAAATGAAGCACATAATTAAATATTTTTTTAGACCATTATTTTATCCAAGTTGAAATGCATTATAGCATCAGATGGTGTAATTTTCGTCCAACTACAATTTTACTAATTATTGTGGTCTTGTACCGAGAATTATTATTATTTTTTAACGCGATTTAATTATAGAACCTCGATTACCCGCTCCTCTTTTATCCGGAACTGTCTGTAAACCGACCGTCCTCTAGTCAACATAAAAAAAATCCCCAACGATTAAATAATTTGTCCATCTCAAAAAGGAATCTTTTCCATTAAATTTTTCCTTTACTCTTAAGTTTTGTTAGCTGTTGTTTGGTTTGTTTTGGTTAATTAACGTCGCGCTAGAGCTGCACAGTGGGCTATTGGCGACGGTTCGGGGCCTATCTCGAAGGAAAGACCCGGGAACGATGCCTAGTATTTTTGAACCATGGTCAGATGACGAGGACAACACCTGAACTGGCACCCAACGCCTTCAATAGACCTCGGGACTTTGGACCCCGATCAGATTTATCGTTCACAAGTCCCGTATACACGCCGTTATTTTTTGTGGATGTTCTGGACGACATTCTAGTGTTGTGGTAGCGAAGTTGGCAAGCCTCCGATCGCAATATCACTACTTTTTACTATTCTTTAGTCTAGTCCATCGCAAGGTTTTGAACCGGGGACCCTTGGATTCCCAGCTGACGCCGAATCCACTCGGACACGGAGGTCTACTAATTAAAAGAAGAAGTATAGCAAAATAGTATATTATGATATCAATTAATGATTCATTTATTTTATATAGAATACGGTGTTATAATAATGCTTTATTAACACAGATAACTTAGAATTAAGTAATATATTGTGACTCTATGAAGGCCTCCTGTTAGCTGTTGCAGACAAAGTAGATGGTGCAGATGGATCTGTGATTCGATTATATAAACCATGTGATTACCACGTGATTTTTATTCTCGAATCACATATACATTTTTTACTCGCACTCGCGTCCTCTACGTATGTCAAATCTCTAACTGTTAACAAATCCCGTAAGCGTTTAACTCTAAAAGTAAAAAGCTAACTACAAAGGACTGCGTTTAAATGATTGGAGATGCATGGTATTCTCTTCCCCAGTATACTGTTCAGAGTAACTTGCCCCTTACTTAACCAGAGCAGAAAAGGGGTCCTGTTTTTAAAGAAAACGTCGATTAATAGTATACTAGTTTACTATTTATTGATAATTCTCTATTATCTGGAATTTTTTATTATCCGACCTACCTCCGGATAATCGATTATTATTTCCTATAGGTATATCTATTAGATCGGATATTTGAGGTGCTATTATACGTTTTCAAAAATATTTTACGTTTCCTGAATTTGGATTGATATTGCAATCAACTTTGTTGCAGTCTATAAAATTCCCTTATCAGAATATAAATACGATCAGATTAATATTCGTATTAATATTTTAAACAATATATATGCTTGTAAATATTAAAATAAAACAAAGTAAATTATTATGAAGCAAGTGTATAATTCCTTTTTAAAAAAAATTTTAAGTGTTTGCAAAATAACAAAATCACACACTAGTTAACTTAAACTCAAATGCTATTTCTAGGGAAAAAATTTGGTAGGCCATCTCTATCTAACAAGATGGCAGTGTAACGTCAAACTCAATTAGCGGTACATTTTTGCTTTTTTTCCCGAACAAACTGCTATTGCAGCATGGCCAAAACTGGCCTTTGCGCCACTAAAATCTAACCAAACAAACTGCTACATGCTTTATACGCTGTGTCTCGTTCCTACAAGGATGTTTGTGAGTATCAGATAGGAATGAAATTGATGCAACCACCTTAGCCTTGAACTGACAACTATTGGAATTGCAAATGAACGATTTAGTTGCATGCAATTGAAAAATTCAATCCGCTCTCTCAGCAATTATAGGACATGCAACTATCGCACAAAATATTCTTTCGCTCGATATCGCGCTAACAAGTTTGGCAAATGCAATTTGGCGATTTTATATGAATTGTGATAATATGATTTGAATGCAATTAAAATAATCGCCGGACAGTTGCTGAGTGATTTTTTAGTCACTCGGTTGATTATCGCCGAGGGATAGTTGCAATGCGTGGCTAGCCTAAAATGGTCAACTTCTCCGTACACACACTCCCTACTCGGAACCGATTTTAGAGACGTTAGACGTCGAAAAAAATTAATTTTCAGAATAATCAAAACAGAATTCCATCGATTGTCTGTAGCTTCAAATTTTTTGGCGCGGAACCAGAATCGCCAAATTACGATTTGGAGAGACTGGGAAGTGCAACGCTGGCTGGTGCACGAATTGTTCTTCAATTATTAATCTTAACATGACGCGAGCGCCTGAATTATAGATAATTTAGAGATAATGAATCACTCACAGACAAAGAGCTGCACATTGAAAGATGGAATGGTTGTAGGTCATTGGTTTTCTTCAAAAGAAGAGTTGGCTTTGCAGGAAAAGCATCGTTGAACTCGGGATTTTAAATGTATTTTCGATATTTATCGCAATTTATAATGGACTCCGTGCTATAAAATAATGTGCTACATATTATTTTTCAATAAACATTTAAATAATTTTAGAATAATCAAGAGCTGTTTTATCTTAGATAAACGCATAGTGAAAAAAAAATGATAAGTAGTTTTAAAAATAAACTAATGTTAAATTTTTTATAAATTGATTTATTTTATGTATACATTTTGAATCTTTTTTTAAGAATATAATAAGGCATTATAAAATATTAAAAATCTAACTTTAGTTTTGGTTAATTAACGTCGCAATAGAGCTGCAGAGTGGGCTATTGGCGACGGTTCGGAGTCTATCTCGAAAAGGAAAGACCCGGGAACACATGCACACACACATTCATACATGCACCTCATTATTTTAGAAGCATGGTTAGATGACGAGGAAACACCTGAACTGGCACCCAACGCCATCAATAGACGTCGGGACTTCGGACCCCGATCAGATTTATCGTGCACCAGTCCACGCCGTATACACACCGTTAATTTTTGCGGATGTTATGAACGAGTTTTCTAGTATTTTGTAGCAAAGCTGGCAACCCTCCGATCACAAGATAACTACTTTTTTTTACTTTTCTTTGTCAAGTTCATCGCTTAGGATCGAACCAGGAATCTTCGTATTCCCAGCTGACGCCTTTAACCGCTCGGCCACGGAGGCCTAATCCAACTTTAGAAGTAAAGGAAACTAAATAAAATGTTAATCTAAAAAAAACTTTTTATGTTATGAAACCTTTCATCCTTAACACAGGTTTGGTTTTGGTTTTGTTAATTAACGTCGCACTAGAGCTGCACAGTGGGCTATTGGCGACAGTAACACAGGAGGGAATTTTCATCATATAAACCAGTACCACAAAATCTATATTTGATTAAAGTATTTTCTTCTTAGTACACCAAAATAAATGCTAAACACGGCATTTTTTATATTTGAGGAGCGGCAATAATAAGATATTAAAATCTATTTATAATTAAATTCAACGACGACATCAATAGTGTACAATATTACACATACTAATTTGAATAACAAAGAAATAAAGTGCAATTTGAGAAATATAATCTATAGCAGTATGAAAACCATGCAATTGTAAAAATTGATCGAAGATAAATTTTGATTTCACTCTTTAAATCTCTAAAATATCCCGCAATTAAAAAATATTTTTTTCTGGTTATCTTAAACAATACAATTTACAAAAATAACTCATTGAAACAACATATATATAAAGAGCGAAGAAATATACAGTTTTCTGAACTTTACTTCCACTTTTTTTTTAAGTCTGTTTTAATTTCAAGGAAGCCAATTTTTACAAACTTGTTTTCAGCCAATTACAAATACCCAAAGGTGCTAGAAAAACATACCCAACCCAACCACCCAACGAACCATTACTGGGTTTCGACACGGTTCCAGCTTACAACTCAATTTAATTGCAAATCAAGTGTCCAAAAGATTGCAACGGGTGGTACACAAAACAATTAAACACCAGTTCCTCAACAAAAAAAAACACAGCTTCTTCCCAATTAAATCACATTTTAACCCACTAATTTCCACACGAACGCCCCCACCAAAATGGGCAGTCGCTCAGTTACAGAAATCCCAAACCATGTTCCAAAATCCATCATTGGGCAGCCGATTAATCAAACTGCCCCGCCATGTGTCGGGCAAGAGATTGAAGGGTGACTACATTCTCAATTTGGTTGGCTTCTGCCCTACCCTCTTTCTCTGCAGCTAACTAAGCTCTTAAAAAAAAACATTCCGGAATCTTTCAAAATTAGTAATTGGATCGGACTTGACCTCAGCGCAATTTGGGTTCCAGCTTTTGCGAGGAAAACGTAACCCGTTAATGTGAGAATGCAACTGTAACAATTGGGTGTGCCACGCTCGCGTTATTGTTGAGAAAAGCCCATTAGAGAGATTACTACCGAAAATGCCATTACAGATAAAAGTTTAATGAATTAATCTGATTTTTATATTATTTTAAGTTTCGTCATTTAAAATTATTTCGAGTAAAGTTCTTCAATCTACCACTTGGTTGTAATTACAATACATACTTTATATTCAAATTGTGTTACAGACAAAGTCTATAGCACTCAACTGCTATTTAAAAATAACCTTGTTTATTCTTTATATAGATAGTTTTTAAATTGTTTTTGAAGACAATATATATTTAAATTTTTAACAGTATTTTTTTATGACCATCAGAAATGTGTATATTGCTGGAAAAATTCCGATTTTCCTGAGGGTTGTAACGAATTCCATTCACAATATTTATAATTATAACTTTAACAAGAATTTCAATGTTCATTTATATATTTAAAATAAATTGTTATGATCACCATGAATTATTTCATACTAATAAATATCCAGTAAAAATAAATATTTTTATATTTGTAAATTAATTTATTAAATTCATTACTAACAATTTATTCATGTTATTAAAGTTCTGTAAAAATTATTATAGATACAGAACAAAAAGAAATATAAATTATTTTTAAATTACATTCAATATTTTAATATTTTTTTAATAACGAAAGACTCGCTTTCATACATGCATCTCTATCAATAGTGCTTTTTAATTTCTTACAAGTAATCCTTTGCAAGTAAACTCCCTATTTAATCCTTTATAACTAAATCAAACATAAACACTTCAGAATTTTGATCAAGTAATTCCAATTCACAAATCCTTATATTTATCTTTAAAAGTAAAAAAAATCTCCAATGCCTTTTAAGTTAGAGCATAATTTAAACAAGTAAGAGCCATAATCGTAAGCGTTTCATATTTAAAAGAATATTTTTGTTTATTAATCCCACTTTAATCGTTTAATAAAAATATATTTTATGTAAAACAATTGCAGGGTAAAATAATCTTAAGCATTTTCAAGGATGTCCCATAAACAAATGCACTTCTCTTTGTTACTATAAGTATGCAGATAATTTTCAAAAATGTACATTTCCAATGGAAATCCAACGCAAATCTTCCCTTTTGAAAATAAACTCCTCAATATCCTTTTCTGATCAAATTAAACCTAATTATGTCTTGAAAGTCACATTAAAAATTTTTTAATTAAACTTTGACAATGTTTTCATTTATTACTTCTATACCTTTTATTCTGATATTTTTATATATTGTTTGAACTCCTCATACAGTTAGCATTATTTTGTCAAATATTATTTTTTAAACTCAATCTGAAAATTTAGAGAGAGATAGACGCACTCAGGAAATAGAATACTGCCCAAAGAACGGAATCCAACTTCCTTGTCCAACCAGTTCGGTTACATAATGGACGTCCACCATTTTACGACTTTTTAAGATCGATTTAAAGTAACCATTTCATTCCAAATAACAAAACCATCATCTATCATCCCCTTTCATCACAGCCAACAATTAGTGATAATCTCCGTGTCATTACAGGTTGACCAAGCTGAATGTCGCCCAAGTCGTTCGGGTAACATCGCAGGCAAGGACCCTTTCCCAAAGGATCCCCATATCATTTTCCAATAACTGTCACTTGGCTTCCTATACTCAACACCAATTAATCAATCCTTCTGATTCCAACCCTCAGAAGGACCCTTTTTTAATGTTTCTTCAGCAACGACCAGAAGTCTGACTGCGCATTCGGTTAGCTCCGGCTGTTGGAATTTGTTTATTTGATTAATTGTGTTGGATTCAATTTACGAATTAGCTCAATCAAAGAAAACATACGTTCTTGGTCTGAATCGGAATTGACGTAAGTGCTTAATGTGCAGCCTTGTCAATGAGCAATCACCAGCCGCAGGCAACGAGCAACAGTTGAGGATCGCTGGGGAAAACATTCCGATATCAGTATAACTAAGTAGGTCCGGACCGTAGGAATATATAGAAGGGTAATTAATTTAATCCTCGAGGAGATTTGTCAAACGGTGATGGTACTTTTCAAATGGTAATTTCTTCCTTTCTTGTATTGCTTGGGTTTGGATTCCGGGTTTTGACAAATGAAATACGAAGAATGTGGTGGTAATTTGAATTCGTTGTTTTCAAAACAGGATTTGTTATTTGGCACTTCTTTTAATATGTTTCAAGTGATAAAAAGGCTCATGTTTGTTGACATTACGTGATTTGAATCCGAGCTCGTTATTTTCAATTAGATTACAAACGATTGTGAAATTTGTATTACTTATTTGTTTTCCATGCATTTTAGTTTGTATAGCCGTATTTTATTTAAGATGAATAAATGTGATAATTATTCGTTAACCCTTTTGAACATTAAATACTTAATTTTAAATATAAACAGGTTTTGAAAAGAGTTTTCCCAAAAGGATAAACCTCAAACTATGAAGATTTGAAATTTAAACAAGTTTAATATTGAGTTTCATATATTGTATGTAAAAAGAATTGAAGTATTTAAAAAATCATGTTTTTTTTATAATAAATAATAAATTTATTTTTGTATCTTTCAGAAACTTTTTGTAACTAAATCAATATATTCAGTCAAAAGTACAATAGAATATTGTAAAACATACCGATTACAATTTGAGAATATTTGAACTTATAATCTTTATTATTTTATGCAATTAAGAAGTGAAATTTAAATTAAAATGTGTGTTTTCCAGTTTGCAAAAACGATATATAACATCATAAAATAAAACGAGTTTTGTAACCCCATATTCTGAACTTTTACTAAATAATTCTAATAGTAACTACAACGCATGCAAAAAACAAAAGTTCGTAGACATTTTATTATTTCATTGAATTGAAATTACAACTTTGCTTCATTCTACGAGAACGATTAAAACGCGCGTGAGTTTGTTGGGGATTCAAGAAATCATATAACGTAGTATGAATTCTCGAATCAAGAACCTCAAGCGCGTTTTACTCGTTCGTGTAGAATAGGCCTAAGTATACGAAAAACTCCACAATTGCTTTGACATCATTTATACAACTAAAAATTTTACTTAGGTTATCTGTACTAAAATTATTAAAAATACCATTTGATTCGTACAACACTTATTGTGTATATGAATACATATTTTAGAATTATATGACGTTCTAAAATCATATATTATTTTAAATATTAAAAGTATGTATAACTATATTTTAAATGCATTGTAATTCAATGAAAAATCTTTTTAAAAAATTACTTACGTGAAAAGAAATAACTTGCTGTTAGTAAGACGTACTAAAACAATAATATTTTCTTCTTGCCGTTTGATTGAATTAACATCACACTAGTTGCACAGTGACGATTCGGAGTCTATCTCAAAGTAAATAACCAGAAAATACTGTCTCGTAATTTTACAATATAGTCAGATGACGAGGTCAAAACTCAACACCACGCACCAAAACTCAACACCACAGCCATCGTACCGATATTTTCGCACAAATTAAATTATTTTCGATAATTTAAAGCACACCAGCACCTTCTTCTCGGGTGTGTCTTGTGAATTTCAAATGTGAGGTTTGGTTTGGTTAATGAACGTCGCTCTGGAGCTGTACATTGGGCTATTGGCGAAGGTTCGCGATCTATCTCGAAGGAAACACCAGGGAACAATGTCCAATATTTTTTAACCATGGTCAGATGACGGGGACACCACACGACATGGCATCCCACGCAACCTCAATTGGCGTCAGGACATTGGACCCTGATCAGATTTAACACGCACCAGTCCTGTATACACGCCGTAGATATCGGTTTGGTTTCTTTGTTTAATTATCTTCGTATTAGAGCTGAACATTGGGCTATTGGCGTATTTTTTAACCATGGTCAGATCACGAGAACAACACCTGAGCTGTCACCTGACGCAACATCAATGGGCTTCAGGACATTGGACACCGATCAGATTTAACGTGCACCAGTTTCGTATACAAACCGAGGGCCTTTAGAGGCCCAGTGGATAAAGAAGTCCACCTAGTAATCAGAGGATTGCTAGTTCGAACTCGTGTGATGGACTTGGCAAAGAAAAGTAAAAAAGTAGTGATCTTGCGACCGGAGGGTTGCCAGCTTCGCTACAAAAACTCTAGAAAATCGTCCAGAACATCCAACAAGGCCTCCGTGACCGAGTGGATTAAGGCGTCAGCTGGGAATCCAAGGGTCCCCGGTTCAAAACCTTGCGATGGACTAGACTAAAGAATAGTAAAAAGTAGTGATATTGCGATCGGAGGGTTGCCAGCTTGGCTACAAAAATACTAGAAAGTCGTCCAGAATATCCAACAAATTATACTGGCGTGTATACGGGACTGGTGCACGATAAATCTGATCGGGGTCCAAAGTCCCGACGTCTATTGAAGGCGTTGGGTGCCAGTTCAGGTGTTTCCTCGTCATCTGACCATGGTTCTAAAATAACGAGGTGCAGGTATGAATGTGTGTATGAATGTGTGTGTGAATGTGTATGTGTTCCCAAGCACGGAGTAAAGAAGAAAGTGGAGTTGCGAACAAGTCTAAAACCGGTTTGCAATGTGAAGCAAGCAATCGCTTAAAAAGTAGGAACTGGCGAAGTATTTGGCGCTATTCCAAAGCACTACTTTGTACCAGTACTTGGCGTAGAAAAACTACTACCTCGTAGAAAAACTACTGCAAACTAGGTTTGTTTGTGCCTAGTTTGGGGTTGCTAACTTACGTCTCATGAAATCTCGCCAAATCATCTCCACCTTTTTCGTTACTCCGTGGTTCCCGAGTCTTTCCTTCGAGATTGACACCGAACCGTCGCCAATAGCCCAGTGTGCAGCTCTAGTGCGACGTTTTTTAAACAAACCAACTAGTCCGCGCAAAGGTTCGAACCGGATACCCTTTAGATTCCTAGCTGACGCCTTAATCCACTCGGCCACGGAAGACAACTGTTTGGGCGGACGACGGGGAACAAGACTCGCAACCCCTCCGATTACGACTTCAAAGCATTCATCAAATGAAATTAAGTCAAAATCTGTAATAGTCCAAATGTGGTCCAAAGGGCCTCCAGTTGCCCAGTGGATAAAGGCGTCAAGCTTCAAAGGATTGCTAGTTTGAATCCGTGCGATGGACTTGGCAAAGAAAAGTAAAAAAATAGTGATCTTGTGATCGGAGGGTTGCTAGCTTCGCTACAAAAACATAGAAAGTCGTCCAGAACATCCAACAAATTATACTGCCATGTATACGGGACTGGAGCACAATGAATCTGATGAGGGTTCAACATCCTCATTCTGCCTATTGATGTTGCGTCGGGTGCCAGCTCAGGTGTTGTCCTCGTCATCTAACCATGGTTCAAAAATACGAGGGATCGTTCGAGGGTCTTTTCTTCGAGATAGGCCCCGAACCGTCGCCAATAGCCCACTGTTTAGCTCTAGTGCGACGTTAATTAATCAAACCAAAAAAAACTCGAACCGGCTTTCTATGTGTATTTTGGTATCACGGTGTCGTATCACTGAAATCGTATGCGATTTATCGGTGTCGTGTCGTTAAATGTAGAAGCGGCCTAAGTAATAACATTTCAGTATTCATCTTTATCGGCTTACCTCCAATTCGATTCCCCTTGCATTTAGGAGTGAGAGCTCTGCAGGGTTAATAACCTTATTCTAACAACCCCAATCCAAGTTCCGAAACACCATAAACGTTAACAGTACATATGATTTTCATTCATCAAATGTCACATTATCCAAGAACTTATAAATATCACATTATCTAAGAACTTATCAATAACATTGTGTTGTATTTTTTTTTTGATAAAAAATAACTTACTTAAAATACAAATATATTATTCTCGTTCATTCAGATCTCCAATCACTTTTAATTCTCTTTAGAAAGTCATAATTGACAATTAAGTTCTATTTTGCGTCACATTACAAAATAATAGAATATTTTGATACGCTGTTGATGCATACAAGAAAAACTTTTTAACAAATGATGCATACCCTTCAAATACGGTGCCTGACGTGCCATTGACAATGCTATAAAACTCTAATGAATGCAACAATGTTTTTAATTAATGTATACAATGTTACAAAGCCTTTAACTCTTCTCCCAGCATCTTCAGTGGAGGTAAGAGTTCTTTCAATTGTATCTGAATTTTTTTCGCATATATGGGGAGAGGGGGGGGGGGTAATCGACCAGTCAATCATATCTGTCAATATTGTAATTAAAAAAATATGCCCCGTGGAATCTGTAAATGAATATGCTCAATGTCTCCACATTTACGTACGTGACAGAAATGCTTATGTCGGGATAAATGTGCTGTTGATTATCATGGAAATCGGGTTGACGGTTTATGGTATTAGAGGAGAAATTATCATATGTGGTAATTAAGGGGGATTATTTGTTTTCACCGAATTTGTCTTTATGCTAATATTATAGCATCATAAATCTGAGCTTTCATAGAAAGAGTTAAATAGTAAAAAAATACGAGATTAATTAAAGAACGTGTTCTCAATGCATCTATACAAGTACTATGAGGAGCTTATTTTTAAAAGAGAAATTTTCGTGCATGATATTCAGCAGAGGGGTTACTTCTAAATGAGCAATCAGGTAAACTAGAAGTGAATCGCTTGAATTTTGTCGCCAAGCAGTGTTCGCTAGGGCTGTAGTCAAACAAATATTCTCTTTTAAAAATAAGATCCTCATATTAGCCGACAAAAATAAGTTTGTTTATTTGTATGAATACTGCACATAATAAGCATGCCCGCTGAGGAGCTTGCATAATATCGAAGTTGTAAATTGGCATTCATTGTAAAAGAGTTAAGATAATTTCCAACATAAACTTTTCCAGATTTGAAAATATTAAAAAAATTATTGTTATAGGAGATATGACATTCAAAAGTTCCTCTAATGCTTTTAAAAGCGAGAAATGTTTTCACATCGAGTATTTTTATAAATTAAAAAAAATTGTTAATGTTGAGAAAACTAGCCATACATATAAGGACGGATAAATGAAGGGATCTACATTGGTTTTTACCTAACTAAATTGTGGGATTTTTACTTAACGAAACTGTGGGCTTCAGAATTTTATTTAAACAGCATATTACAATGCCACATCAGTAAATAGATTTAAATTGGGCGTTGATAATTTTTTATCAAGTTGTTTAGACTTTAAATAAATTAAACTTGGGTATAAGATGAACAGACGAGCAACGTTCATGAAACAAAACATAGCAAGTGTTTTTGTTAGCTGGCAAGCATCGATTGTTCTACAGAAATCAGTACTGTGCAACAAGCATAATATAACTAGTTATAAAGTCACCGCGTGCAATAAATTGTATGGCCTGTGACAGGCACGTAGGTATAGATTTTTAGTGCGGGGGGGGTACGTTCAGGGACTTGAACAACTGATTTCTTTAGATAGATTTTCATGCATTCGGTCCTGATATGTTTTACATACATAAACATAAATTAGAAAATCCCTACCTCATTCTGAAAACAATTTAGGGAATAAATAATATAGGTTAAATTCATTTATACGACTCTTTTAGGCGGTCTTTTCCCTTCATCGCGTTGCCAAAAACAAAATGCTATATAATCAAGCACAATGGCGTCAGGTTAGGCTTAGTTTGAGATAAAAAAAACCTCAAAATATTTTGAAGCCCTTTTAAATCAATTATTTTTAAACGGGAAGACACTCTTTCTCACAGGCGAGTGTTAAAATAGATTTTTCATGGAGGTTCAGTGACTGAATAACGGAATTCTTTAGGTAGCTCTCCCCCCCCCCCCTAAAAAAAATCAAAAAATTTCCCCCACCAAAATTTCAAAAATTGCAAGAAATTAAAAAAAATCTTATTTTTAAAAGTATTTTGTATAATTTTTACTGTAATTCGGTTTTTAATTTTTTTTTTTTACTTGACTTTCAATGGAAGGGGTTTGACCCAACCTGAACCACCTTTATTATAAAAATCATAATAGTCGCTACAAAAAACTTAATTGCAAACTGTGCAAGGGCGCACTTTTGGGAAATGAAAGTGGCGATACAGAAGTTCTAAAAATAAAACCCTAACTTCTCGTAAAAAAATCATAACTCAACATAATGAATATGTCCAAAATAAATGGTCATAGCACTGGACACATAACTGAAGGGTTTCGAGTTTGAATGCCGCTGAAGGTTCAATTGGTCATGGTGCGGAGTTTATTGAATGGGGTGCCAACTCAGATGTTGTCCTCGTTATACATGTTCTTCCATTCTGGATAGCGCATGGATAAATAGTTATATAATTGGGAGGAGTTGCCAATAAGTAGTATTATTCGGCCAGCACGTTGATTTTGTAATAATAATTAAAAAAAATACGTGTATTTTTATGTGTGTTTCCTTAAAACACAAATTTGTGAAAACGTTTCGCTAAAAATTCAAAAATGCATTTGTATTTTAATGAAATTGATCATCAAATGATCTTATGAATTTTAACGATCTGTATACGGCGAAATTGCCTTTTTTCAAAAGTTCAAATCCTTACAAATTAAAATTGTAATGAAAGAAACTTCTATAAAAAAAAGTTAAACTGTATTTGCATAAAAGTAGAAAAAGCATATTTTGAGAGCCTTTTAAGGAATATAAATTTGATATGAACCTCATTTAATTTTTATTTTTATTTCACCAAGAAAATAAGTTTATGTTATTAGAAAGAAGTACAACAAAAACGTAACGAACCCGCAGACACAAAATGACCTGTTGACAAAAGAAATAGATGGAAACTTACAAACACAAAAAAAAGATAACAATATACAACTTAAACCCATTGCAAAATAAAATAGCAAATGCACAAAGAATGCTAAAATAAAATTTTAATGGTTGTAGGGAAAACAGAATTAAACTCATAAAATGTCTATGCAAGTAAATATCTGGGATTCGATAATACTAGTAATCAATTCTCGGGCAGAAACTTCGATAATGTTAGTAATCAATTCTAACATTAAACGAGAGTTAGTTTTTAAATGAAATTAATAAGAAAAATACTTGAAATTGTCCGGTAAAGTTATTTTAACTGAACATTTTTGCAATCAGGAAACGAATGTTTTCTTTAATTATACACTAAACGGAAAAGCATTGTTTGTTTTTTTAAATGCATATAGGAAGTTTGTGCAATAAATTGGTACTGATTCATTTTTAAAATGTCTTTGAAAAATGTCAACGCTAAAAACATTGTAAAATTTAAAAAAGCAAGAAACTTGCAAATAATTAGATATGTTCAATTATTAAAATTAATAGAACTTCCATTTTGAGATTATTATTTTGTAATGACGTGAAATGCTTTTTAAGAAATAATAATTTTTATTTCTATCAATTTTGTCTCGTTCATCAATTCAATTGTTTGTCTTTTTTGACAATTTATACACCAAAAAAACCATTTTTAATACATGTACATGTTTTTAAGCTATAATTTGGTTTTTAATCACCTTTTCAAATTAATATTTGTGTGGCATCATTATTTAATGTGGGTTATTCCGATTTTATGAATTGCGAAATTTTATTTTAACAAATAAAGAAAATTTAATTAAACTATGTATTATTTTTTTAATAGTACATAGACTAAAAAAGAATATATTTTGTAGAAGGAATGCATGTCGTTATGTCTAGAACTTGCACACAAGTAGAAGTTCTGTAGATTTTTAAAAATACATTTTAGTTGTCTTTTCTCAAAAGAAATTGATGTTCATTAAACTCAAGTTTTTCTGATTTTACATAATTTAATAAATTATGTAATTTTTTCATTGGGATACAGACTATTATTCGATTGATTTAATATACATTTATAAATGGAAAATAAATTTAAATTGTTTCTCCTTTAATTCTTGCTTAATAAAAAAGTTTTTAAAAATCCTTTTTCGAAAGATCCTTTGTATTCTATATAAAGACTAAAAAACACAGACTTAAATAAGTGAGCGTTCTGCAAATATAAATATTACACAAAATTCTTTTCAGCAAACCTTTTGGAGCGGGCTTTCAACTGGCCTCAAACAGCAAAAATTGTGTGTCTATGTCGAAGCATAGCCAGAAGGATTTTAAATGAAACGTACCTTTAGCAGATTATGGGCATATGAATGGATATGACAATAGTATTAGACACCAACGTAAACTTCTCCAATACAAGCAATTAAACAAGTCGTCTGACGCCGCAGGTTTCCATATAAACACCATATTGAGCTTACTGTCAAGTCAATATTCTACACGCATTGGCGCCAAATTTTCTCCCAAATGAGATCACATGTATGCCATTTATCACTGAGTTATAGTTCCAGAATGGATCACCCTAAAATCGTAACATGAGTTTTATTATTCTGATTCACCGTGAATGATTTTAAAGACATTTCAAGACAAAATCTCTCAAAGCTTAGGATTTATTTTTAAATACAGGATGGACGCAAATTAGTTGTGCAACAACATTATTTAGTTGTATATTTACGCAAACCTACGCCATTCCTTTTGCCCAACTGCTTTTTTTTCACTCTTTATTAAAAAAAATCATTAGAAAATATTGATATTTTTCATGTGTAAAAAACACCGGAATAAATAAGTCTCAACACTGTTGGAAATGTATTCTCATATTCGACAAAACTTTTGTCAATTTTGCCGAAACAGACCCCTACTATATGCTTCGATTAAATATTTCGCCAAAATGAGAAAAATCATTTTGCCATATTTTAACGAAATTTATTTCGTCAGAAATGAGAACGATTTTAAATAATATAAATAACTCAATATCGACACGCTTATCCGAACAATGGAACTCTCGTACTACAGACCAATGCTATGCCAACCGTGCTTCGGTTGAATTAAAGCAGTATATGTATAAGAACCCACGGAGTAAAGGAAAAGGTGGAGATGATTTGGCGAGATTTCATGAGACGTAAGTTAGCAACCTCAAACTAGGCACAAACAAACCTAGTTTGCAGTGATTTTTCTACGACGGATGCATTATTTTCAAATTAAGAAAACGCATGCTAAAACTTAAAAAATGACTATTTGTGCAGTTGTGGGATGCAGTACTAGTTCCAAATAGATAAAGGAAGCTATTATTTCCACTTTATAGATAAATTAAATTATAAAATAAATTATTGCCAAATACTGGTACAAAGTAGTGCTTTGGTATAGCGCCAAGTTCCTACTTTTTAAGCGATTGCTTACTTCACATTGCAAACCGGTTTTTGACTTGATCGCACCTCCACCTTCTTCTGTACTCCGTGATAAGAACCAATTGTGAGTTAATGCTCAATAAAAGGACCATAAAGGAATCTCAGTAAATTACTTTCTTTAAAAATTTGAGAATTCTTGTTTCTTCAAAAGTCACGTGATTCAACGACGAAACTATTGTCAAATATGACGAAAATAGCCTTGGCGATCGGCAGTATTTTCAAATACGAGAGTTAACAATGTGCAAATAACATTACAGCACCGCCATATCACGCACATCCATCAAGTAAATCCATCTCCATCGTTCAGGAAACAAAAACATTTTTATTCTTTTCAGCATACCCCTTATGGCACGCTTCCAGCTGGCGAAAACACATCCCAAACAGGCAATACGCAGAGCTTATCTGCCCACGTCCCAATCTCAATCTCCGGAGTTTCCTTTTCAGCAATTATCTCATCCACGGCGTGACAATCTCAACAAGAGAGAAAATCAGGCTGGTCTATCTCCTTGCCTTTTCTTCGGGACCGAAGAAGTAGGAAGATAATTCAGTTGTGGATCCCGCTGATTGACAGGTAGGGAACCGCAGTTACGATATCCTGAAGAGTTTAGGAACTCAGAACTTTTTTTTTGGCGATGACATTTTGGATTCTTTGAATTAATTGGCGGAGAAAAAAATGGAACGAAATTGTTTGCGCACGCTTCTTGTTGGGTAAAGTTGGTCCCGAATCAGTTTTAAGAACTCGAAATGTGTAATTAGGGACGAGGAAATGGTCAATGGCTGTATAATATAGATTTGATCACAGTAATAAGGGTTTTTGGTATTTAAATTTGACTAGTATGAATCATAGAATATTTTGCAAACACTGA
The DNA here is from genome assembly GCA_963932185.1 of Troglohyphantes excavatus. NCBI lineage: Eukaryota > Metazoa > Arthropoda > Arachnida > Araneae > Linyphiidae > Troglohyphantes > Troglohyphantes excavatus. The sequence goes on along the minus strand of OZ010669.1, from coordinate 28,853,769 downwards.
ACAATTTAATTTTTTCAATTAAGTTTTCATAATAATTGGTTCAAAAACGTGCCCAGGAAATGATTGATGTAATAATTTAAATAAGTAACTGATTCACGATTTCATTAAAAAGTATTTTATTTTATTAGTTAAAATAAAAAGAATTTTGCGGGGAAAATATAAATTAGCAATATTAATAAGATGTTTATATAGATATTAAACATAGTTCTTAAACATCGGTATTTTATATCGTGAACAAATATCTTTATTACTTAATTATATTTTAATTCGATCTAGTTTGAAAAGAATGAAAACATTGAAGAAGGCTGACTGTATACGCTCAGCCAGAAAGCCTATGATAGTTAATGAAACTGAAATTACATTAAAAGAAAATTTATAAAACTTTTTGAATACTTTAAATTAAAATTAAATGCATACTATAATTATGTTGTATACACATTTTTATCACTATCATTTTACAAACTACGTAGTTATATATAATTTTTAGAATAGTTTGATGCTAAATTTAATGATAACTAATAGTGAATCTGTTTCAGTGCCATTTCGAAAAGACCTACTATAGGATTTTAATTCGGAGGGTCAAGTTGAACTGAATTGATATTAAAATACAATATTTAAAAAATAGGCTAAGGTTGTATAATTAAAATATACAAATTTATCTTAATTAATAAATCTCCAAATTAAAGTTTTAAACAGAAAGTACGTTTTACATGCATGTATTACAAAATTAATGCCTTGTTTTACTATCACATCCAGACCTCAAAAAACTTCGACTTGGATACGTCTATATTATTTCATAGAGTCACAATATATTACTTAATTCTAAGTTATCTGTGTTAATAAAGCATTATTATAACACCGTATTCTATATATAATAAACGAATCATTAATTGATATCATAATATACTATTTTTCTATACTTTCCCTTTTAATTAGTAAACAATATATTTTTTTAATTATTTTAATATATATAATAGGTATTGAACTTTGTTGATTATGGTGAATTATGCGACTTTCTTTAACTATATGGTTTCTTAACTATATTTTGGGAAGAGTAGTTTGCATACATGACAGAGACAATCTTCCTTCCTCAAACTTTGAAGTTTGTGGTTGTAGGTATAAATGCTTGTCCAACTGCATATAGCGTCACTTGGCGTGGTGGCCCACCCAAGATCGTCTACCAACGCAAGGGTGTCAGGAGGTTTGGCTGAAAGTGATGCATCAAATAAAAGAGATATTACCGTTATTGACACCTGACAACCGGGCAATTAGCAGATTTACATCCTTAGGATGCCTGAGAGCTATTAATTAAACGCGCACCTGACGTCTGTGGATGAGAGAACCTGTAAAAATATATCTCGCATTTTATATAAGAAATTATACTTTTTAAACTGCCCTGAGGAATTATTTTCTTACTTTTGACTGAAATGGGTTTTTTAACGATAAAATATTGTGTGATCAGCGATTTGTGTTCTGAAATGTCTGATTTTTTTAAAAATAAAATCCCACTTTGAATTAAAAGTTATTTTGCATTTTTAAAAATTCGTGGATCAATTATTGTATAGAGTATATCGCGGTATTGCTTCAAAAATTGACACAACTCAAAATTATTGGGTCATTCCACAATATTTCTTCGTTTCGTGTTCCCCTTCTTCACAACGTTTTGATTTTTTATTTTATTATATGTTAATTAAAGTAAAATAAACCCATTTTATTAAAAACTAACTGAACTGAAAACTCAATTATGTTGGGAAAATGCAGGTTTATTTCACATAGTTTAATTTTTATATAAAATTTCATAATGAATACAATTAGAAAATAAAATTAAATTTGCCTTATACTTATAATTCCTTAATTATATTTATCTCAAACTCTCCTCTTTTTAGACGACAAGACACAAATGTAATAAACGTTCCTGCACAATGTGCCACTCAGTTGCAAAACTCGCTAAGCTCTATCCAGATTTTTTTTTACAGGTAGTTGAAAAAAAATTGTAGAGTTTATTTTTTAATCTAACTGTTTGAAATTTGGTTTTCAGAAATATTTCCCTCATTTAAAACAGTGTTGCCATTCTCTTACACAAAAATAAGTGGAAAATATTAATAGGAGGGTAGTAATATTAATAAAAACAGGGGGAGAAAAGAGCGAGGTTTTAACTAGTTTTTACCTTCGAGCGTGAATGGACTGTAGTAGAGCGAATATGACGTCATAATTGTGAAACCAACATCTCAGACCGAATGGCCTCAATCACGCGACTTCTTTTCAAAATTATGAATTAAAAAACGCTCGCGATTGGCTTATGAATTGGGAAATGTGTAACAGTGAAAATTTATGAATGGAATGACGTAATTAACAACGTGTCTGAGGCCATACATGCATTCAAATTTTGCAAGTTTCATGCATTCAAATTTTTTTTTGAAAGTTTTAGAAGCGTTTCGCGATTGTTTAAGTTACGGATCCTATAGAGGTTAGTTCAGTGAACAAAATGGCACAAAAATCTCGATTTCCGATATTTTTTTGGATTTAACGAGTTTTGAAATTGGGCCACTCAAAAATGAAATCTTTAACAAAGTAGGCTGATTAGTTAAATTAAAGTCGTATTAAATCCAAACAATGGGCTGTTGTGGAAAAAATCGGAATATATTAAGAAAGTAAGACCTGATAACACAACCTCGTAACTTTGGATCACTTAACAAAGTAAAAAGATATAATACCATATTAAACAGAGTCTAAAATCAGAAGCACACACCTGTAAAAGTTACATTAGGTTCAATACCTTAGTATCAAAGAACTCAAACCATCCAAACTTCAAAAATTCCAAACCCCATCTTTACTTCAAATCACATTTTTTTTTTAATTCCAGCTTTCTCTACAAAAATCGTGACCACGTCAAACAAGAAAATACGCAATTCCACACCAAAACTTATATCATCATTCCTCCGAAGTATCTAACGAGAAAATAAAAATACTTATCACCCCAACATTTCCATCCATGTACCCAAGCATCAAAACACTTTCTTTTCTTCGACTTTCTCTTGTATTATTATGATTACATATCTCATTGTGACACGCGAAATAGGTTTTTTTTTACTTTTGCAAACAAGTGCTGATTTTTCAGTCCCATGATAGCCGTCAAGATTGAGTCAACTTTTGCAACTTTTTATTTGTTGTGTTATTTTATTTCCCTCCGAGAGAGGCTGCAAGAAGGGGTTGGTTATTGACACACTTTCTCCAGCCAACAATAGCCGGTTATTACGGAGTCCGACAGAGATCATATCGCTGGCATTTTTATCCTCAGGTATTGGTTTTATCGCCAGCGCTTCAGACGAAAGAATCGCAGCCCAGACAGGTAAACCTGGTAATCTTTCCGAGAGAGATAGAAAAAAAAATCATTTATTTTTCGGCAAGGGAAAGCAAACCTGTCACTTTGGATGCGAAAAAAAGCATGAGGGCCACATTTTTTTGGTAAAAATTAAAAAAGTTTAAAGATAAATACAATCGCATTACTAAAAAAAGGATTATGCTACGCTAAATACCCTCAATTATTCTAGGTCATTTCAATTATTCTGTAATAATGAGAATTAATTGGTTCTTGGTGTTAGATAATTAGCAGTGGTTGGACATACTAATCAGGAGTTTTGTACACTTCTCTTTAAGCTATGATTTGTTACACCCAATTCATACTTGAAATTGAGTATTTTATTTAACACTGCATTAGTAACACCAGTCAAAATAACGGATACTTGCTTAGGAATAACTTTAGTAGTAAGAAGATGTTGCTAATGCAGTGCTAACTTTACAATAATCCACTGATCTCTAACTGTAACTTCTGGATTGGGTAAGGCAGCTTGTTGATTTGAAGCCAATTGAAGGTTAAAAAAGTCTACCCCGCTTACACCTTTATTTCGATATATTGTTCATGTTCCCCGGGGTTTTCATATGCCAAATTGTACTGCTTTTGGTTATTACTTTTTAAATTTTCCATTGAAACCCCTTTTGAATGCTTGTTCTTTGAAATCCATTATAACCAATTATAAGTGGATAAGCAGAAAAAATAAAATTATATGTTTGACGATAAACAAATTGATTCTATATGTAGAAAATAAAATATCTGAATATATTTAACATTTATATAACTGTTTGGGAAGGAAAAGCCCAAACTTAAAAATTAGTTGGGGTACAATTTGGCTGCTTACTATGGCTTCAACCGCTCCCATAGAAGGAAATGGTTATGTGCTTTCCAAAAGTTACAGTTAGAGTTCAGTGCAATAATCAGACCCATTGGTAAAAGTCAAAAGATAGGAGCGATATCTGTTGGTGTCAGAATTATTTTTTTCTTAACTTCGCATAGTAAAAATATATCCGTTTTATTAAGTTAATTTTCCCCAGAACTTGTAATTGAGAATTAAATACAAATAAAAATTGTTTTGCTTTTATTTAAAAAAAAAAAACAATTATTTTAATTAAATTTCCATGTTTAGAAAACAAATTAGCTGTATTCGTTAACCTTGTTTAAATAACCGTTATTTTATTATTGGAAAAGTGGTGTGACGTCTCAGCTGCCTAGGGCATCAGTCGATTCGGGGTCATGAGATTTAATCATATTACATTGCTATCAAATGAAAATATTTAAACAGTTTTACGTCAACAGTGTAAAATAGTTAAGAAATGAAAGAAACAAGATAGCAGATACTTGCTTTGTTTTAGACAATATTTTAAAACCCAAGGTAAAAGGCACTTATCAACAATAGAAATTATAAAAACAATATTTTTTTCAAATTACAAACAATGCACAAATTAATAGGATTTTGCTCTTGCAATTGTCAAGAACCTCACTTAATTCGGAATCATTTGATATTTCAAAATAAAGAATACATAATTGAATTCTTGTATTTTTAGCCACGTAATTACATTAAGATTTTTAATTCACCAATTACGAAATTAAGATTTTTAAGATCTGTGTACGCATTGCAAAAATAGGTGTACAACCACTTTAGGGAAAATTGTGTATGCGTGTGCGTGCGTGTGCGTATACGTGTGCGTGTACGTGCGTGCACGTGTACGTGTGCATGTACGTGCGTGAACGTTTGTGTGTACATGTACGTGCGTGTACGTGTACATGTACGTGCGTGTACGTGTACGTGCGTGTACGTGTACGTGTACGTGTACGTGCGTGTACGTGTACGTGCGTGTACGTGTACGTGCGTGTACGTGTACGTGTACATGCGTACGTGTACGTGCGTGTGCATGTGTCATCGTGTATTTTACAAATCTTCAAATCAAAAATATAAAAGACAAATAAAATGTCTAGTACAGTTTCTTTAACAAAGGGCTACTGAGAATAAATTTAAATGATTTTAACATGCAAGCATAACAATATTATAATATATTGTAATTAGTTTTGATGCTGTATTTAAACATTTATGCTGAGTACATCATTTTCATCACCTCTTTTTCAGATGAAAACATCAACGCAACGTATATAAATATATATCTTACTAAAAAAAAAATCTTAACTAAGAACCAGAAGCTCCCAACCAATAATTAAGTACTCGTGCAACTGTCGTCGTCCATGACGCATCACATCGAAAGAAGAAAAAAAAACGTGGCGTTTTTGTCGCATCAAGAACCATTCCATCACAGGAAAATCCGAGTCACATACCCATTTCCAGAAGGTGATGGCCAAAGTAACAAATAATAGCAATGGAGACGTGACACAAATTATCGGTGGCTTCTTCGGCGCTGATGGAAGACGAGCACATAAAGACTGATGTTTGTCTACAAAAATAAAGAAACCAGAAACAATCTCTTGTTTCTGCCAAAGGTGTCATTTATCACGCATTTTGGTTCACTGACCACTGTCTCGTGCCTCTGGGGGGGAGAAAGGGTTGCTAGGTCGTTGAGATTGACGGTCGCCAAATTTGAATTTAATTTCATGGGTTTTGTTGAAGGGAAGGTTTATCGTATCTCGTTATTTACGTCTGTAGTACATTTTCAATCGCCAAGTATTATTTTCGTATGCATTAAAGGAACTTGATGAGTGTACGAAACCATTGACTATTTCAATAAATTCGTCAAAAGCTTTTTTAGTACTTTAGGAACAAGTATGGCTATTTCAATTAGTTGCGATTAAATTATATATCTTCATTTTAATTAATTTAGTTCGTCAAATAATTATAATAAAAATATAGCTAACTTTTCATTGATCGAACTGTGAAACTTTGAACAGTTGTGTATAACTAATAACAATACACGTATTAGTACTCCTTAATGAGCATTAATATTTCCCATTAATGAGCACCAAGCACACAGTCAAACAAGAAATAAAAGATGTCTTGCTAAAAGATGTTGGGAACAAAATCATATATTTAATTTTCTAATCCACATTTAGTTTTCAACCCCAAATTCCAAGTCGAACTTAACTTCCTGGAGACGTTTCACATTTTTAGCAATACTAGTTCATTTTTTAATGAAACCTTTGCTTTTCCGGTATTTACCGCTTGTTGGTACACAATAGTTAACTCCCAACTAATTGTGATAGTTTTTGTTCTTTGGCGACTCTTTCAATTCTAGGTTTATTTTCGTTTTGTTGTGCACAAAGACTTTTCATTTCTGCTGAAGAAGAGAGATTTATCTCCCGAAATAAGTATATACTTTATGTATTTTTATTGCGTTGTTTTAACGTTGTATATGTATTTTAATATTCTTAATGCGATGTTATGCAAGACGAATTTTAATCCAAATACAACTATTGAATAAAAAATTGGTTCATAAATAGAAAAAAATAATAACTATCTATAAGTTATTTAACTGATTTTACATTCGTAAACGTTTATACTTAAAAAGATAAATTTATAAGACTAGCAAATTCTCGATCGGATATTCTTTTTACATTTATCCCACAATCGCACTGTCCTTCACTAGTGAAGACATTTTTTTTAAATAAGCAAAATTAAATACCAGGATCTCACGAATAGAACAACTTAAAATTCTAAAAATCCAGAAGAACATAAATAGTAAAACATTAACAAGGCCAAAACTTTAACACCGTTCCAGAGTTGGATGTCCCGGAAATGTCCGCAATGGGATCATTATTTTTTTTTCAAAAATACAGACCTTTTTCAAATTTATATAAATATTTTATTTTTCAATATTTTTCAAATCTATTTGATTTAGATATAAATTAAAAACTATATCTTTAGGAATGAGCAAGATTTTTGTAATTAATAAATTTTCTAAAATTAAATTTAAAAGTCTCTTACAAAATAACAACTTTACAGTTTCAGTAATTTTCTGACTATTCAAAATGTTAAAAGTGAAACACAAATATTTTCGAACAACAAAGTAAGACTAAAAAAATCTTACTCTTTGTATATATCTCAAGATCATTATTACACATATTTGCAAAAAGAAATTCCTGTTCCAGCAAAAAATTAATAATAATAATAATATACTTCTAGATGAAACTGCACAAATTGCAGTATTTCGAACACATTTCTTTATTTCTTAACATTTCACATTATACCTTAATATAAAAAAAAAACTATGGACTTTCAGCAGTTTTCAATTGGTCTGCGTAAAAAAGATCATTCAAAGCTTTACAATATCACAGTAAAGTTTTTTGCTGACATTTTAACTCGACCACTCAAACAGCTCTTAATTGTAATTTCTGTGCTACAATATTAATATACGAATTTATACAGCATAAAACCCTAAATAATCTAAATTGTATTAAATAATTTTACATTTATTTATTGCCGTCGCCAAATCAATACTTTTTCCTCTCTCAACATTCCCCAATCTTTATCATCCTATATTTTCTTAACAATAATCCCTCCAACCCGATACATATTGACAGGTCTATAAGTATTGAGGTCAGGCATGACCCGTGTCATTTAAAGCACGGACAGCCCACGCTGGGATCGTTTCAGCGAACATGTTGATTGCTCACAGATATAAATAACCGATGGGCACTCTTGCACTGGAGAAGGAAGGACATGACAAGATAGACAGAAGGATAGACATAGGTAAATAAGAAAGTCCCCTCTGGCTATCTCATCTTTTTCCTAGGATGCTATGTGGAAAAGATATAAACGATACCACGTCTGTCTCATTTATTCACCTTTTTATAGATAATTTTTATATATTGATTCTATTAAAAGTTAATTTTTGAGTAGGCAGTGAAGTAAATGCAGGAACATAATTATTCATTCGTAATGGTTAAACGTGTAGTCTTTAATAATGGAGTGATTAAAATTAATGTAGTAGAATCTATTATTTTTTTTATTCCCAGAATCAATTAAACCATATTTTAGTTTTTAACATTTTAGTATAAATTTATTAATATAATTTTTTTTTTTACAATTCAGATAACAACTGTTAAAATCTATTGCAAAAAAATAATTTGAAAACAATATGTTTATAAAATTTCATATAAAAACGCTGTAATGTCGTATTCTATTCGGGTCACATATATGTAGCATTAGTGTCTATTACTATGAAAATGTTTTAGTGCATTGGTAGAAAACGGAAGAAGCATTGTCAACGATAATTTTTACCCTCAATACATTTAGAAATTTGTTATTCTATACGTTATACATAGGTCATTTTTCGAAGTACGAAAGTTAATGGTAGGTTGATAAAATAACAACTTTCAAAAATTATTTATATCTGAATATTTTCAAATTTTGTAAGTAAGTAATTTTTTTCTTGTTCTACTTCCTGCTTCAAAGTTGTTGCGAGTCAAAAAATTATATAACAACTTGTGTTTTTTAAAATCCCAAGTATTCTAAAAAAATAAAGATATAAAGCATAAATTCTTATACTTATTTATTTAACTTTAATTAATTAAATAAATATAAAGTATTTTAATCTGTAATGTGAATGATAAATTATATAGGTTCAATCTCCCTCTCCAAAAAGAAGAGAAAAATGTCATGATCAAGTTAAAATAATGTAGTTAAGAAAATTATGTAAACTAGCTAAAATATACATTTCCGATACGTTGTTAATTAAAATTATTTACCATGAAATAAATATGCCCAATTAAATAAAAAAAGACATTATAATAGCGGTTTTAGAAATGTAATAATTTATTTTTTCATAAAAATTCTCCGTGTTTTTATAAAAATTCTATTGAATGGAACCACTATGAGATAATTCTCTCTTGTTTAAAAAATGTGAAAAAAGGGCAAATATTAAAACATGTGCCAAAAAATTAGAAGTAAGTCGTTATGACTTAATTCAGTTTTCCTTTTAGCATATTAACATTAAATAAAGTGTAAAATCCTTTCCTTAACAACTAGTTTAGGCATGTCAAGTTTTATGTAAAGTGGAAACTATAAATTCATTAATTAACATCAAAAACGATTCATTAGTTTATGAGATTAGATCGGATAAACATGGAGCCCTAGTAAATTTATAAGTACAGTGGAAGTATTTGCTGTAATTATATAATATTAATCATATGTATTTAGTTTTATCGATGATTCATGTAAAAATTTACTTGCAATTATGTCATGGGAGAGATTATGTTATAACGTAACTGAAGATGTTGAAGTAAATAAAAAATTAGAAAACATAATTTTAAGAAAATAAAAAAAAAATGAATTGTAATTGTATAAACGATACACAGTTTGTAGTTAAAAATTAAACATAATAAACAGTTTTTGCCACTGAATAAAATATTTAACCCTCTGCACTCCGAAGGCGCCTCGCAGGCGCCAACATAACGACCAGTTCTTTTATTTCCCTGTTCTTTAAAATAAACGAGAACAGCAGGATATTGTGTTACGAATATCAATCTTTTTTGCAACTCGTTGTCTTGCAAATAAAAAACATATTAGGATTTTTCTCCTTTTTGAGTATAAAAAAGATCTGTGGAAAAGAACGTAAAGAGGAATAACTGTTCCATAGAAAGAACACAAATCGCAAAGTGTTCGCGAAGTACAAAGAGTTAAAATTACTTATTACGGTTCTTTTTAGTATGTAGCTTGAAATATAGCTCATATGTGCAAATTTCTAAATGAAAACAAGAACTTGTATTCTACAACTTGTGCAATTTTCAAAATGAAAACAAGAACTTGTAACCTATCAACTTGCGGCACAAAAAAAAATTATTTGGTTTAGTTAATTAATAATGATTGGTTAAAAAAATATTTTTGGATTTAGATAGAAGAATTTTATTATTGTTTAAATTTCTCAACATTTCAAAAACGTGTGTTTCGATTTTTTTTTTTAGCGTTTGCCTACCTTAAACAGTTTGTGCAATATTTAATTCTTAAACTCGGATCTTGTCAAAACCACATTCCCTTCAAATCCCAAAACACACCTGACAACATCGACGACTCTCCAGAAACACCTCCTCTCCCAAGATCGATAAATACCATCATTTCCCTTCCACAAACCCCTACAATACCATTTTCTATCTCCAGACCGAAAACCGCAACAAAAAGAGAAAAAAAACTACAGAAAAGCAAACGGCTCAACCCCCAACAAAAGCCACAGTTGACAGTGGAGTCAACTCATCCATTAAATGGCCGCCGCGTGGTCCAGAACACAACAATAAGGCGCGCGTGCGGTGTTCCGCGCCACTAGACCGTGGAACACCCCCTCGTTCTATCCAATTCTGATTCCTGTTAGGATATCGTCTGTTATTCTGTTCTTCTCTATTCCCCTTCCTTCATTCCCCCCCCTCGGTCAGGTAACGGAATAGGAGTGCGGTTTAATTTACCTGATGCAGCGCGGTTTGAGATGTGGGGTCCCCGGGGTTTTTTAGATGCCCTGTGTGTGTGTGGTTTTCCAAAGGGGCATTAAGTATATTAGGGCTCGTTTGCGTTCGGGGGGTTGTGTTGGAAGGACAGTGGGGGTGTTTTATCCCGTGCTTGAGATTTAAAAACATGCACTTCAGCTTAATTTCGAGGTGAAATCAAAAATTTCAAAATCCGTAAATGTATTTTTTTTTTCAATTTGGTTTAATGTAATTTAACTACTTGGTTTTAATAAATATTTACTATTTCTAAAATGACAGTATTCCTCAATTCTTAAAATTACTATTTACTAAAATTACTAACATTTTATAAATTACAGTTTGGTTTGGTAAATTAACGTCGCACTAGAGCTGCACAGTGGGCTATTGGCGACGGTTCGGGGTCGTTCTCGAAGGAAAGACCCAGGATCACATACACATTCATTCATACATGCACCTCTTTATTTTAGAACCATGGTCAGATGGCGAGGAAACACCTGAGAAGCATAAAACAGTTTAAGTTAATTTTATTTTAAGACCATCATTCATTTATATTGAATGCAATAAAAGCATTAGAATATTAATTATTTTGTTAATTTTAATATTTTTATTGCGATATTGATCAAATATGACGCGTCATTTCACCATTACTACTAATAAGATTTTTACAGAGAGTACATATCTGAAAGAATATCTTAATATTATCAGTTTGAATTTCGATGAAAAAAAAGTTTTTTTCCTATAATATCCAAACACCACAATATTACTATTAAAAGGTAATAAAAAAGGAATACATCCAAGTCTCTGCCAACCGAAATTCTCCATGTAGAGGGATTTAATGTACATTTTAAGCGTGTTGACTAATCGGTTTTTATCTAAACCATGTAAACAATGCAAAGGCACAGAGGTCATTTAACCAGAGCCAAACTACAATAAAATTTTTATCATAATGTATAAATTTAAAGAATGTGTTTCCTTCTCAATATGTCATCTACCCATCATTAGGTCCATTATTTGCAAAACTCTATTACGAAGCGTTAATCGAAAGCCCAATCCCATGCAATATTCAACTCATTTGTTAAGATCTAAATACTAGAAATTTTATTTGAAGTTCGTCCCCTTGATGCACCGGCGCCTATTATAATAGGACGCGTTGATTTTTCAGCGGTATAAAAACACCTCGGCCTTTTTGAAGGGGACGCAGATAGATAAAACCATAGGGGGCAGGGATGGGGATGAAAGTTCCCCCTCGAAAAACTGTGTTTACTGCCCAGCATATGCCACTTAAATTAATCACCCTGGGTGCCGGATAAAAGAGGCAAAAGCATTTTTTTTTTGTAATTGAACTCGACGTTGATATAGTTTACTGAGTAGTTGGGAAAATTTTATTATAATGAAAAAAATTTTATCAGCAACGAAACATTAAATTTTGACTCGTTTGTAGGGTTTTTGTAAGTGCAGTTTTTTTTTTTTTTTTTTTTTTTTTGTAATTATCCTGGAAAATAGTGTTTAATATATTAACGAATGGTTGTTGAATGCATTTATTCACTGATATTTTATTAATATCCCTCATTCTTAAATTGCCTTTAAGAGAAGTATGATATAAAACTGTTTCACACGCAAAAAGTCTAATGCTTGTTTACATTTGTAATTTTTTTTAAATGAAATAATAGTTCAATAAGTATTGGAAAACGGACAATAAGATTTTAAAACATTTTAGAAAGCGAAATGTGTTTATAGTGTAACTTGCACTAAATTGATTAAATCAACTTTCAATATACCTAAAAATATACTCTACTGTATTTGAATTAAAAATTATTTCTTAATAAATTAAAATACAACAGTTTTTAATACATAAAAAATTAATAATAATACTAATTAATTTATATGAAATTTTACCTAATATTTTTCATTTAAAAGTAATTCATTTTTATTTTATTATATCTGCTTTTAACGGTTTGAGATGAAAATTTTACCGTGGTATTATTTATTATCTTGAAATCGCAAATTAGGGATATTCATTATTTAGTTTCATGGAAGCAGATATAACTGTTAAATACCTTATTTTTTATAATTTTATATACATTTAATATGATTGCTTTTGTCTAGTAATGTCTCTTAAATTTGTAGGGTTTAGTATTCTTCACTATCAGTTCAATTAGGAATCTATTGAAATGCACAAATACTTATTTTGTAATGTATATATATGTGAGGTATATACAATAAACATTTATTAAGTTTGGTCTCCAAAATAGCGATTATAACATGACAGTATATGAGGGTACGTATATTAGTCGAAGTATTCTCCAGAAAATAAGAGTAACGTAACGAATTTCTTAATAAAAATCTTTTTCAGAGGGGGTAAAATAATTTTAGCCATTACACTACTATATTTTAAACAAATTTATTTAACCCTAAAAACGTCGTGAAGTACTGTAAGTTATCTGAACTGTCGATTTGAAATTAATTTAAAAATCTTTAAATACATTAACTTCTTAAAACCTTCCAATTTATATTTAAATTCCAACAACCATTTATATAAACCATGACATTTTGAATTCATACTAACCACCCCAAAAAACGTCGCTCAAAAGACAATTATCAAACTCGAACGAAAGCTATTTTAAATTTAGCTCTACACATTTCACCTTTTACCGAAAACCCTTTAATTATTCCCACAATGACATCTTCCATACATTACATCCCAACTTCCATTAAAAACCCCACAAAAAAAATCCAAGCCCCCAATACGAACTCCAGATCCTTTGCGCCACACACGAAACGGCGCATGATTGTTATTAAAACATTACACCAACTTCCCAACCAGGTAAAATTAAACGCTAAAATAAGTGACACCGTAGATCATCTATCATCCCCGATAGCGCAGTTTAGGGTCGGGGGAAATTCCCAGGCGTCCCATTTTAAATGCATTTCCATAAACCGGCCGCCTTGGAGACTTTCCCCATCGGCCCCTCGAAATAATAAATTTGTTACTTATTGTAATGAAAATTGGAGATGCGCTTTTTTAATAATCGATTCATATTCTGGAGAGTTATTGGAGAGGGTGAAGTTTTTTTCCCCCCCGATGTATTTATAGATATTGAAGGTTGGGGAGATGTCTGACGATAAAATGTAGGGTGGAATTGTCGGATGATATTTTGGGGGTATCGGTTTTTTGGTATATAAATCGTGTGTTTTTATTATGGAGGGGTAGACTAGATGTATTTCCTTGATATGAAGAATTCTGTTGCATTCTGATAATGAAATTACATGGGGAAGTGGATGAATCCATCAGTGGTAGTGACTGCACAATAAAAAATATTTAAACAAATACCAATTTTTTTAACCTGTAGTCTCCGTTTTCTTTCGAAACGCACACACGTACTCATTTATAAGAATTTACAGAAATCAATTTTGGTTATAATTATTGCCACCTTTGAGTATAATTATCAGTTTTTAATATAATTATTATCAATATTGACTATAATTATCATTACCTTTGAGGGAAATTATCATTTTTGATTACAATTATTATCAATTTTGACTATAATTATTATCAATTTTGACAAAATTGATCAATTTGGACTAAAATGATCAATTTGGACTAAAATGATCAATTTGGACTAAAATGATCAATTTTGACTAAAATTATCAATTTTGACTAAAATTATCAATTTTGACTAAAATTATCAATTTTGACTAAAATTATCAATTTTGACTAAAATTATCTATTTTTACTATAATTATTACCAACTTTGAGTATAATTATTAATTTTGACTATATTATCGTAAATTTTGACTATAATTATTGTAAATTTTGGCTATAATTATTGTAAATTTTAGCTATATTACTTTTTACTATTTTGAGTATAATTCTTGTCAATTTCGAGTATAAAAGCAAATATTTATGAAGTAAATTAGTCAGTAATTTGCTCAAATTGCATTTGATTCGACGAATTACTTACAGTTATTTATGGAAAGATGATTGGGTCTTAATTAAATGGGAAGTCACCAACATGAATAGAACCTTGGACGTATGCAAAGTCGGTGCTTTAACACGAAGCCATTCAGTGTTCAAATGAAAGTCTGAAATTTTACGTTTTTATAATTATATGGACATAATTTGTTTCTATATTTAGTGCTCCATCTAGAAAAATAATATATTTCATCAATTATTTTAAAATAAACTTTTAATTTTATAAATGATTGTATTAATTTTGTTATTTATCGTTAACAAGAGTAAATTATACGAAACAAAAATATTTTTATTTGTTTACATAATATTTACAATACAATTGGAAATTTTTTATAGATTTATTTTTTTAAACATAAATAATATTCCTATTTTATAAATTTACAAACAGTATTTATTTAAAAATTCGAAATAATAATTTTCTATATACCTGTAATTAGCATTTATTATTAATGTAGCACTTTTAATAAGAAGCCAAATCCCAAAATAAAGGATCCAGATGAAACTTTATTTTTATATTTCAACATTCATCCCAGAAATATTACTTATCAAAATAAAAACCTATATACATATTTTTATATTGTCCACAAACCACGTGACAAGCTTTCAAAGATATTTGAACTCAAGTTTTGAGCAGTAAATATTTGAATTCAAAGTAAATAGCAGCAGCAACAGCAAGTCAATTCAACATAAATATGAATTAAACTTCAAATATCAATAAAACTACTAAAAAATACAAAGGGAAAGAAAATACAAAAATCAATTCAAAATAATAACTACTTATTCTAAATACCAAATGATCATGCACTAAATAACCAATAAAACACCAGATTTGAAAAATATGAAATTATTTCAACGTATCCCATAAACATTTTTGAAACAATTTCTGAATCGAAAGTAAATATTTATTCTTCTATAATTTCTTATACACCTAAATAGTTGAAAACAAAATGTATAATAGGAAGCTTTTTATCAGCTGTAACTAAATAAGTTATGGATCAGTTGCTTTTAAAATGGTGTTGCAGCTTTTACTTAAACATTTACAAAAATGTTAGAGCAACCTTCAAAAGAAAATATTTAAAATAAAAACTATTTATGCAGTCTACTTCAATATACAATACATTTTTAAAATTCATACTTGAAAAATGAAACGGATATATGAACCGTGTTATGAAATAATCAGGTAACCCACACATTGTTCATTGTGAGAAAAAGGGTTTTAAAGCAAACCATTCAACAGAAAAATCCACGCTGCAACAATTTGCTACACATCCAGTTTTGGCGCTACATGTCCAGTGTTGCTACTTATTTTTTAGCATATAAAGTGAAACCTTGGGCTTCCATTTAAGTTAAAAACGACATTTTTTAAATTTGTAGGTTAACCGGTTGGGGCATAACACGATCCATATAATTTAGGTGCTAACTAAAGCGAATTTAAATAAAAGATTTAGCCAAGACTTGGAAATAAATTGAACCTGTTTTATACTTTAGAACTCGTATTTTGACTATTTATAATAATACTAACATGCCTGTGCGATAATTATCCCATGAGCACCCCCCCCCTCCCCCCTTCCAACCACACATACCGCCCGTTCCTTAGAGCCCAAAAATAAAAAAGTTTAACAGTCTGCACATAAATGGCATTATCAACGGCTTGTTTAAAAAAAAACATTAAAACGAATTATTTGAAACGCATTTAATAAAAATAGTTGATGCTTAAGATATGAAAGTATGGTTAGTCACTGATCCGTGAAATTGCCTTTCTTTTGATAGCTCATTCTTAAGATTCGTTGCGTCTAAGGAGAGTAAAAGTGATCTTTACTACAGAAATCCTCAATATAATTACAAAAAATAATGCTATTTAATATAGAATTATTACTAAATACAGTGGTACTAATACTTCAATCTAAAAATTATGAAGAAGATATAATGATTTGAAGAATTATGATGAAATTTTCTTCACTCTATTTACAGAATTTTATTTCTGATCCATCTTATTTGCGAGATTGATAAAGAATTTATGACAAAAATCAAATAGGTATTTCACTGAAGTATTTACGTTTTTAATATTTTTCATATCTGCATTAATATATCAGTTATTATAATGACATGTTTATTACTCTACATACAAAAGTCAGTGTAAACTTTGAAAAAATAATAACGTTTGTTATTTATTCAAGCATTGAAGTTTTAAATTAACATTTTGCTTTGAACCAAGAAGTCTTTCTCAAAGTATGCCCTTAGTTATTGTAAAAATGCTCAGTGACATATTCCATAGACTATAAATAAATCTGGTAAAGAATCACGTTTTATGAATAAAGTATTTTTATTTTATGACAAACCCATTTGAATGCCAAATTAGTAAATGAAATGCAAATTGTATTAAATGTTAGTTTTAACTGTAGCAAAATAAAGTATACTTTGCAAGTAATATTACAGAGTTCAAAATAGTAAAGTAGGGAAAAACCAAAAACTTTCTTCACTGATAATAAAAACATAGTTTGTCTCTTCTATAAATTAGAGGTTTTTCCCATTCAGTGAGACTATTTCTCTATTTACAGAATTTTATTTCTGATCCATCTTATTTGTGAGATTGATAAAGAATTTATGACAAAAATCAAATAGGTATTTCACTGAAGTATTTACGTTTTGAAGTGGGAAAATTTTAAATCAAACCAATGAATCTTCTAGTAAACCAGTAACTTAAATTACTTTTCTCACGACACTGGTGAATGAAAGACAATAAATTTACCATAAAATGCATTGTGTATCTCAAGAGTAACGTAAATTATCTTGAAGATTTATTATTTGAACTAATTATGTTACTCAGTAAGTACAATGTGCATTGGATGCTCTGGAACTCTTTCCAACTCGGAATGAATTCAAACTCGGAAGTTATAACTAAAAACACATATTGCTAGGATTGTGTTACTGTTTTTCGGTTTAAAACTTGAATTCATGGATTAAACGAGTTTAGGCATTGACAACAACAAATTTTCTTCCGTACAGTAATGTTCTTCCGTATTTACAGAGAGGGGCTTAGAAAGTTATTACCTGTCGAGGAAGAATGGCAGCGAATTTTGTTAAAATATCAATATTCCAAAAAATATCAGACAATTTCGAAATCACAGTATTTTCTACTTCCATGAACTATTTATCTATTACTATATGATGTTGAGTAACATTTTTTTAATGTCTTTTACGTAGGGAAACCAGGGTCAAGACATGGAAGCGGGGAAGAACTTTACCATCACGCTCCAAGTGTTACCAACTATTGACGACTATACCGACTATGCTACGACTATTGACGTCGTTCCTGTGTGTTGTTGTGTGATTAACTAAATGAGAGTGCATTTTTTACACTGTTTTACAATGCTTCAAGTTAATTTTAGGTGTTTTAATTGCATGTATGATTGCTGTTCAGAACTGTTGCTTGTACCATCTTTTTGTACGTATTTTTAAGATCAAAAAACTTTATTTGTGTTTTTATCAATAAACAACAACTTAAGCCTAAGCCCGAAACTCATGAACTTGGCTTTGGGGGCAAGCCAGGGAGGAACAAACTGGGGTGAACTGTGACAGTGAAGAACTTGAAGAAGACAACTAGTGACTCTACTTTCATGATTATTCAGAGGAGGATTAGATGCAGAGATTTTGGACGGTGGACTAATAAATGTTGTGTAGATGTTGAAAGTGAAGATACAGACGATGTTCATGTGTGTTTTGTGTGAAAAGTAAGTGTGCGTATGTGCGTGCGTGCGTGCGTTCGTGTGCTTGTGATGCAAATTAAAACAATTGTTTACTAGTGAGTAATTTTTATTTAATTTCATTTATTTAATAAACTATTAATTACGAAATAAACGATTTCATTTGCTTCATTGACAAGAGAGAGTGGAAAACCCAAGTGACAAACATACAAACACACAAATGTAACAGTACTTGAAACGAAAATAAAAAAAAAATTCTAATGATGCAGGGGGGCATTTCATAAAAAGGCTTGGAAGTAAACTTCAATAAAACAAAACAAAAATCTTGACAGTTCAAGTCAATTGCTTAAAAAAAACGATAAAGATCTTTCCCAAAGCGCCTATGTTAACAACACCCTTACAAAACAAACAAAGCAAGGCTACTTCTCTAATCCATTCCCGGCAAATTTACATGAACTACTTCCAGCACGTTAAGAAAAAACGAATTCCTGTCCCACATGTCGAATATGAAATTGAAGCAAGAAGCGATGTGAATGTCAATTATCCGTATCCAACTTTTCTCCCGGTGAGGACCATTTATTATACTTTCCATTTTGTGCGTCGTTTATTTCGTAAGTGAGCTACTGTGGGCCCGACAATTACGGACTCTCCAGCACTGCAAAAGCAATTAGGAAAGTGTAAGCGGCCGGCATACAGGATCCTCGTAAATTGCTCTCGTATGGAAGCATGTCTGGTACATCCTTCTTGACCCAGGGGTATGTTTGAATAGCTAATTGCGACGGCCATCCAACATCTGTATTTCGAATCTGTCATAAATGTAATGATCTTGGTGGTATTTGAGGATACGCTTTCACCGTGAGCCCGAGCATGGTGGTCCACTGCTACGGATGCTACTGCGCCAATAGGTTCGAATAATGTTAGGTTATTGTAATACGCGTGAAATTTCTTCAGTCAGCCTATTGGTTTGAATAATTTTAAATACATCTCTATCAAGGTAAGGAATAATGGATTAAGACAACCATGTCATGACTCAAAATTGCATATGTATTATATTTTCAACTCTTCCGGTTTATTAAAATGACAAATGTAGTATAAATAATATGGCAAATATGCATTTGGATGTAATAGATTGTAATTAATAAAATGTCTATAATTTAATTAAATGTGTGAACCGTAATTTTATATTAAACATTTCATGGATTGTTAATTGACAAATAATGAATGGTAATAAATATACGCTTGAAAAATATTATTGAGCTTCAAAATTAAATTGTTTGCAAATTTAAAAATTAAATTATTTGTAAATTAAATATTTAAATTGTTTTAAAGAATTGCAAACACATGTATTATAAATCTTACATAATAGAAGTAGTTATGGTTATAGTTTTAAATGATTAATTATTGATTATTGAATGTTGCTCTTTCAATAATTCTAATTTAAAATTGATAATATATAGTTTTAGCCACTTGCTACTTAAAAAACATGTATATAAATATTTCGCTTGGCTTTGAAGATCTCAAGTAGGGCAATACTAAAATTATTTAAATAATTTTAATTTCCCAATATTTTATATTTGAAATTCAAAATAAACACCAATGAAAAAATTTAATTAGGGAACCCATTATATTTTCAAGAAGAATAGTTTTGGAAGTACGTTGATAAATAAGGGAATTATTTCAAATATAATTGAATCTCATTACTCTACAATCTACAAAAAAAAACGTAAACACTTTTCTAAACTCACCAAAACAATCATTATTACATCAATAATAATTATTTGTATTCTTCCACTCAACACAAAAGATAAAAACAACAATATCCCATTAAACTCGGTGACATCTCGCAACGTGGGGGTCAAAGTAGCAAAAAAAAAAGACTTAAGTCAAATGTTCAAATGTATGTGGCTTTTAATGGAATTTGAACTGGTAAAGAGCGGCAATCGTAAAAAAAGAATTTTAGAATTATTTTCCGTTTTAAAACATGTAATTACAAAAAGTTTTTGTCTATAGTAAATCAGAACGAGCTATAATGGCACCTATCTATTTCTATTGAAAGAATTATCCTGATTGTTATATATTGGCTCAGTCGGCTAACTGTAGATACTTATTAGCATGAAATTGATCTAATATTTTAAAACTTAAATTTTGTCAACTATTTTACAAGCAATTATCGTCATGAATACTTGTAAAATCCAAACTTATATTGTTTATTTAGTTTTATACTTTTCCAAATATTTCACAAAAAACTGCTACCTTTTTAAACAAATAACCAACGGGCTTCGGGAAGTATTTTAAAACAATGAAGTGTTAGTGTTAACAATATCCTTCAATGTATAATGATTTGTTATTATAAAATAAACACATGTTGTAGTCCAAGTAGCGAATTTTCCAACAGTTCCCACAACCTCGGTTCTTCCTGTTTATTGATTCATTCAATGCATACATTTATAATCAATAAATATTATTATTTGCCGATCGTGAGAATTCTCGAACAAAAGCCTCGTTTCAATATCAACACAATTCTCAGCCTCCCGAAGAAATGTTCTTCACCGTAAAATTTCTGCCCTTCCGGTGGCAACGGCAAGGACACTCGCCGAAATTCTCACGTTCGAAGCTTCGGGTTTCCGTCACGTTAAAACGTGACGATTTTTCCGAAATGAAGCGGTTTAGATTTAAATCACGTTTTATTGGTAAAGGTGATAATTAGAATCTTAGGTCTAAACGCACACGGAAGATATGTAAATGCCGGAGAATATAGACATCAAGGTGAAAGCAAAACAAAAGAGAACCGAACCGTTTTCTGCAGTTCGTCTCGAAGGCGAAACCATGCGTTGGAAGGCATTGTTGTAATCAGGCCTCATTCCCTCTATTATAATTACGCGGCTATTTGTTCTCGGTAGCTGTCAAAGATCCATTTACAATAGACTCGAAAAGTCAATCAATAATAATCCTCATCAGATATTCGAATGCTCTCCATACTTAAAGGACTTTTAAAATGTCAGGGACGTTTCGTGATGCCCTCTGGAGATCCCTTTTCTTTTTTTTTTTACTTTATTAACTACGCGGGTTTTATTATTATGCTCGTGTTGTTGATCCCATGACCAAGTCGACTATCAGCCACGCCTCTTGCCACAATTGACATTAAAATTGAGCTGGAGTTCACAAGAAGTAGCGGGTTTTTAATCGGTTTATGGCGGCTGAAGATGTGTGGTTGGAATATGGGCCACAACCGTTTAACAGGTGCCCCGGTGTACTTTCTCCGGGCTATGTTAGGATTTGCAAATTATCTATCATTAAAAAAAATATTAAAAACTGCTATAGTTATGAAGTAATGTTTAGATAAGTTTTAACTATACTACAGGTAAAGTTCTAAGAACCGTCAATTAGGTGGTTGATTTGAATTACAGTTTCATTGTTATCTCAACTTGGACTATTGGTAACAGTTCGGGACCAATCCCGAAGAAATGCCTGGAAACAATGAACATAGTCAGTGGAAGAAGACAGCACTTGATCTTATACTATGGTCCCCAAAGTTGCACACCACGACCAGAGTTAGAATATTTGTTTCCCGGTAGATGTAATAAGCACATACCTAACCACATTGGTGACCCGGACTGCAGTTCAACGTAACCTTCGAACTAGCACTTGCGACATCACATCGAATCAACCACTGCCACGTGATAACACTTCGGCCTCAACCACTGCCACGTGATAACGCTTCACGGCATCAACTACTGCCCACGTGATAACCCTTCACGGGCATGTCAATCATTCGTTCCTCCTTCCGACTCACTGAGAGGGGGGTACTGTGGGGTTCACTTCATCTACCCGATACTCCCGCTTAGGCGAGAGTGATCACTTTGGCCTGACTGGCAGAGTATCGGGGCAGCAAGCCGTAGTTCCTCGGTTCGAAACCGAGTGTAGCCAAGTTGTGTCTTACCGCCACACTCTAGTACCGATCTGGTACTTTGATCCCCAAAGTTACACACCACTACCAGAGTTAATATATCTGTTTCCCGGTAGATGTAATAAGCACATACCTAACCGTAATCTAACTTATTAAAAGTAAAAGTCTATTAAAGTAATATTACTCCAAACACTTCCTTAAAGATATTAGTCCAATGATATCCAATATTTTTCTCCAAAATATCTTTTTTTTGTTCAAAATTTCAAAATAGCGTTATTTATTGAGACGAGATAATAGCATCCTCACATCGGCCAAAATTTCATAAGTAGACTTGGCTACACTAACACAGAGAAAATCTGGCAGTTAGACTTTTAAACCTTAAAACCAGTTACTTATCTACACGATTTTAAAATTAAAAGCAATTTGCATAAAACCTTAGCAACTGGAACTATTCTACTGTCTCTCTTCAGCTATTTACCTGGACTGATTACATAGCAGGCATTTCAGGTGAATACAAATTACTCCCAGAAGACATTTTATAAACGAATATTACAATAACATATTTATCTTGACTTAGAGCAGATGGATAAAATGAGGGTATTTCTTTGCAAATTAAGATAAAGAGAGGAAGAAATGTTTTAGCTAATTAAAAAAAAATAACGTATTAAAATACTTTAAATAAGTTAAAAACATGCAATCATAATTGCTGTAATGTGAAGTGTTTTTGTAATTAGTTATAATATAACTTATTTCTGACTATGATCGTTTAACTAAATAATCTATGAAAATTATTCAAATCTAAACAATCTCTCTCAATTTTAATGCAAAGTTATTGAATTTTTTCAAATACTTTTACTTTACTATTGTGGCTTTGAAGAAATTACAGCATTTTTATTGTTCCCCTAGAGTAACCAATAGTAGTTGCTCCTTACTGTTTCGGTTTTATTTACTTTGTTTTATATTATACTTATTATTATTTAAAAAATACTTCTTTAATTCACTACCTAATAAGATCGCATAAAAAGGTATAAATGCAGTCAAATTAAAATACTCGAGTTGATTCTAGAATGAAGCTTAAAGCTATAATCGTGAGTTTAAACTCATAAAGGACCAACATATTTGAAGGGAAAAGATCATGTAGTTATATAACATATAAAAACCATTTACAATATTAAACTTTAAAATAATTCATATGGAAAAATATATAAAATCGAATTCATAGAACAAACTTTTTGTAACTTATTTTGATTCTCCCAATTTCATTTCGCAATTGCAAATAACGAAATTTATTCAATTATACAACGCCCAATAGCTGTTAAAAGTTTTGAGGATTACTTCATACATGATTAGTTCTCACATAAAATAAACTAATCGAAATTAATAACATCCAAAATCCAAAAGATATCCGCAATTCTTATATTTATCGATTCGATTATTTTAACGTTGATAAATATTACTAATGCTAACAACTTAACAAAATCCAGTACTATTACGATTCATCTACTTAACATTTCGAAGAATTATATAAAATGCTCCCTATGTATTGACGAAGATACATTGCATCATTTTGTGTGGCATACAGCATCACGAAAGATTTCTCGTTACATCACCTTACTACTCTCCGATTCTCCTTCGAGTGAAAAATATTGCTGTTTCTCCCGCTCCTTTGGATACTATCTGACCGTATGGCGCCATCTTGAGGGCAATGCTGGGAAAACTGCAAATCACTGGTAGTGGTGATATTGCGTCGGTGAACGTCACAAAATTCAATAATACTTGTTATAATTAGGGCATAGTCATAAGTGGTACTAAGGGCTTTTCAGTCATTCCATTATAAATTCTGTAAATGCCTTTCTTTTAATTAGAAACTTTATTTATTTTCTTCAAAGTTGTTTATGATATTTTTGATAAATAAATAACGCAGAATTATTTTTCAATATTTTAACGTTTCCATTCCTTTCAGTATTTTTCCTGTATTCAGTTCATCTTTATCTTTAATAATATCATATATAAAACGGTATTATAGTTATAATGAATGTTTAATCGCAGGTTCGAGATGCGAACTGGAAGAAAAAAATCAGCCAGTATTCAAAAAATTCCTTTGAGATTTACGAATTTTTTTTTAAATAATTGTTTACGCTTTTAAATATTTTTTTTATATAATTTTAAATAAATTTTAAATTAATTTTAAAAATAATTTTTTAATTAAATTCAAAAATCAATTAATCTTTAAAATAATAGTTTAAAATTGTTTTAAAAATTATTGTATTTTTAATTCACTTCACCTGTCGACACTGATTAGCAACCCGATTACGAAATCCTAAGTTGCACTAATGAACAAGATATACACAACTAAAATACTTAAGATAATTTTCTAAATTAACACTGAAGTTGAAGAATAGCAAAACCTTAACAAATGTTCGATATTGATACATTCTGCCCCGTTCCATAAATATTATTAACTTGTATTCTCAATTTTGTAATCACGTAAAGTTACCCGATCACAAGATTTTGTTTTCAAAGACAGAAGAACATTGATCAACACTTTTGAAGACACGACTCTATAACGAATCGTGAAATCTGTAAATCGAAATTAGTTTACCCAAAAATTATATTTTCATTATTTTACATATATGTTGGAGGAGAATGTAAATAATCATGTAAAATAAAACAAATAACAATGTTATTTTTTTTATTCTATTCATGGAATTATTAATATATATCATGGAAGATCCGCTATACGTGTACTGTTTAGAAAATTAAAAAGGTTACTTTACCGTCATTACGAATTATCTTGTAAATGTCTACAAACATCATATTTACAGAAAACTACCAAGACCCCTAAGAGTTAATAAAAATCTCAACCTATGACAATTTTGTAATTTACATCAGACATATATTAAAATACAAATATGCTTACCACAAATACTTAATATTCCACAATACAAGTGGATTTAAATGTGGACAAATATATAACTTTTGTTACAATTACAATGCTAAAATAATAATTTTCAGATATGCTTTAATATATCAGTTACCATAATGTTTATTACTCTACATACAAAAGTCAGTGTAAACTTTGAAAAAATAATAACGCTAGTTATTTATTCAAGCATTGTAGTTTTAAATTAACATATTGCTTTGAACCAAGAATTCTTTCTCAAAGTATGCCCTTAGTTATTGTAAAAATGCTCAGGGACATATTCCATTGACTTTAAATAAATTTGGCAAAGAATCACGTTTTATAAATAAAGTATTTTTATTTTATGACAAACCCATTTGAATTCCAAATTAGAAAATGAAATGTACATGTTAGTTTTAGCTGTAGTAAAATAAAGTATACTTTGCAAATAATATTACAGAGTTCATCATAGTAAAGTAGGGAAAAACCAAAAACTCTTTTTACTGATAATAAAAACATAGTTTGTTTCTTTTATAAATTACAGGTTTTTCCCATTCATTGAGACTACTTCGTGTAAATAAACTACTTTGCTTTAAGGGTTCAATGATAAATATGTCACACAAGGTACTATTGTTAATGTGATTTGTCACAATATTGAAATTTCGAAAAATATTATTTGTGGAAGAGTATTGTGAATTTTATAGTTAAATATTGTAATTAAGTACTGGATGATGAAATTTTTTTATTACCCCTAATATGTCCGTACGTTTTGGAATTTGCTGGAATCTGACAACTTGAAGCTAAAATTCTTCCTAACTATCCTAATCAGTGAATTTTAAATGATATAATTGCTTTTGTTTCTTTAAAAACTTTACCAAAAAGTATTTAAAGAAACAAAACTTCTAGCAGCAAGTATATTCAGAAGATGGCACGGAAGAGAATAAATAGAATTAAATAAGAGCATAATAAATCACCTAATTAAAAAAATTTCGTATAAATTTTAATTATCTAATTTTCAATAATTATTTTAATAAATTTTCCCCCTATACCCCATTTGAAGTAAATTGAACTTAACCGATAATTTGCTCTGTGTGTGGCTAAAGATTTTACGATAAACATATATTGTATTTTTAACTTTGGTAGCCTCAATATCTAATGTATGTCGCATTTCACAGTATAGCCGTTTAGTAGCTTTTGTTGTAACCAACTAATCAAACAGGAAAACTACCAAATACATCCATAATTTTCCATTCATTCAACAGAATCCGAAAAGAAATCAACAGGTTTCAATATCTAAGCATCCTGTCTAAGTAGGAAGTATCCAAATAAGGTACACAGCAGGTTAAGCCCATTACCATGCGAGACCTGACCTCTGATTGTATAAAGACATATCAAAAGATAATGTTCCGATGACTGATTGTGATGTCAGCAGAAGACTTGCCATGGCACACTCTAGTGGGCGGTTGTGTTGAACAAAATTAGATTCGGTACGAAGTCAAACAATAAAAAAAAATTATCTTAAACTCCAACAACAAAAAAAGTAATGACTTTTCTAGAAGGAATGGGGCTCTAGTCAATTGTTTCTCCCATCCTCTCTTAAAAGTTGATGAATTGTAGTTCACCAACGAGTGTCCCATCTTTACTTACAGTTCAGTTATTAATGGACGCGTGAAAATAGACAATTAACCTGTGGTTACCTGTATAGAGATTGGACAACGAGCTTTGTTGTTCGTCTTGAAATCGAAAGTCGATTTGGAACGTTAATTTGAAGAAAAATGATATATGGGGGGCAAGTGTAAGTATTAAAAAAAATAATTGCTTTTGTATATTGTTTTGTAACTAAAGATGCGAGTTAATCAGAGATGGGTTTTGTTAAAGTTTAAAGTATAAAAGAGCATGAATGTGGTGTTCTATTTTTATTATAGTAGCATTTTTTTTAAAGTTTACTTCTCTCTATTTATGATGAAAGAATATATAATTATTAAATCATTCTTATAACTATATAATTTATTAAATAATGAAATCGAAAATTTTAAGTGTTTTTATACTCTAATGTATGTTTCAGAAGATTTTTTTTATAAAGATTTGATCTAACATATTTTATTTTTTTTTATTTAAATTAATTTTTTTTATTGTAATGAATAAAAAGTTAGTAAATGAGTTTAAAAACATTTTTTTCATGATACCATTCGAAAAAAATAATCTTTAAATATATTTAATTTATTAAAGATATCTACAGATATAAAATTATTTGAATATTTTTATCCATGTCTTTTATTCATATTTATATTTTTAAGTTTTTAAAAATCAGTATTTAATCATAACATTAACGCAGCTTAATATTACAGAGCTCTTGTGCATTAAGACAAAATAAACCAAACTAATAACCAAAAAGTGCCAATTGAATATTTTAGAATAAAATGAAGGCAGTAAGTAAAAAAAAATATACTGCAATGTAAAATTACCCTTTTTGAAATTGAGATTTATTTCATGCATTTATAATTGCTTAATTAGGCTGTAAAATCCTATAAAACACTTTTTTAATAGTGTTTAGAACATACTTAACAATCGAAAAACAAATTCATAGGCAGAACGAGTTTTACTTTTCTATTTATTTAATATATCAACATTAACTAACCAAAATGCCTTTCTTTTAATAAGATGCGTTATTTCTTTCTTCGAAGTTGTTTATGATATTTTTAATAAAGAAATAACGCATAATTTTTTTTTCAATGTTTAAATAATTTCATTCCTTTAAATATTTTCCTTACATTTAGTTCATCTTTATCTTTGTCGGTATTATATTTAAAACGGTGTTATAGTTATAAGGAGAAGGTATAATCGCAGATTCGAGATGCGAACTGGAAATAAATCATCCAGTATTCAAAAAATTCCTTTGGTATTTTCAATATTCGTTTTTTAAAAAATAATTGTTTACGCTTTTATAAAAAAAATTATATAATTTTAAATAAATGTTAAGTTAGTTTTGAAAATAAATTTGAAATTAAATTCAAAAATTAATCTTTAACTTAATTATTTAAAATTGGATTAAAAATTAATGTATTTTTAATTCACTTCACCCACCCCTGATAGCGAAATCCTGGTTGCACTATTGAACTATATATATACGGTCGAACCTCGGTATAACGAACCCTGGATATAACGATCCCTCGGTTGTATATATTCCAATATATACCCTCGGTATTCTAATATATTCCAAAACAAATTCCAATCGAAAAGGATTTTTAAACTTAATAACTTAGATGTCCCATCTTACAGCAAGCCAAACCCACTCAAGAATATTTCTTATTAACTCAAATAAGAAACGGCATGAACTTCCAATTTGCCTCAATAACGGACAGAACCTCTCCTGGCTCGACTTCAAAAGGCTGAATTGCAACACCACTCAGTTGCCAGCTTTCGACATCTTCATCAAAGAAGAAAAAAAATATCCTTCCAACACCATTAATCCCCAAGCCGAAACAATATCGCATTACCAAGAGATACTTTTATTCCGACCACAATAACTATATCAGCGACTTTTGAGGTAGGACCATTAAACACTTCTCAAATAGCCAGAGGAACAGACATCGCTACAGCTATTTATTTCCTTGCCAGAAACCCAAACTTTACGCGAAAAAATACTTCTACAAGTGACCTCTCAGCTGATACCCGTTCCCCAAGAACCTTTTGTTCTCGGTTCTTTTTTTTGATAGCCAAGTCTTATTTCGAAGGTTGCCGTTTTTTCTTGATTGTTATTTTCCACTCCTGGTTAGTAGCGAGTTTTTAGTCTGTGATCTGTTGTTGTTGTTGCCTTGGTTTTTGCGGGCAGAACGGTAGAAAAAGGAATGAATTAATATTCAGCGGTTTTATTATCGCATCACCGGGCTGCTTTTCCGAATCCTTACAATATAATTATGGGGTTAATATCGGATAGTAACTGTCCATTGTGGATTTATTTCGGTTTTCCGAGAAACGGCCCTGAACTACATTTCTTGTGGATCGTGACCAGTGGATATCTCGACTCGTGGATTAGATAATATGAATTTTTTTTTCTAAACACTTATGCAATTTTGCCATTAAAATGGAAATAGTACTGACAACAAAGACACCAGTACAATCCGTTTTATTATAAAAAGAATACAGAGCAAAACAAAAGGGTCCACTTATTATAGAAATCAATCTACACTTTCATCATAGAGCAGTAGTAAAACAGGTAGACAGAGTATAATACGTCAAAAAAAATCAAAATGCTGTGTTTTTCCAAAAGAAAAGTATTTCACAGCACTTTATATTAATTTTTTCACATACATATTAACATTTGAAGGGATTTAAGATACACGATGAGGTTCAACTATTTTTTTAAATGAATATCTGAACCCCTTATGTTAGCTATATGGCTTTACTTTCATTGGGCCAAGATGTGAAATGAAAAGAAATTAAAGTTCGTCAAAATATATTTTAAAATGTTAAAGAAGTGTTCGTCTCTGAGACATGAAGTTTCTGGAATTCTACGGAAACAACAAGTGTCGTTTTCCGTAGAATAACGCTGGATGAACGGTCATATTACTTTTTCTAATTTTCTTTTATAAATCTTTATAAATCGCTCTTTATTTAAAAAAAAATTCCAAGATATGCCATCCATTTCCATAAATCAAAATATATACCTCATGTTCCAAATCAGTTATATGATAATAACTTGACTCGAAAATAAATAATAATCGATTTTCAAAAAACAAGAACTTTCATGAATAATTTGTTGAAATAGTTATTCATAAAAAATTTTAATGTAAAATATGTTTTGTGTTTCAAAGCATTACAAGATTAATAAAATTGACATTTCTTTTAGCTCACATTTTATTCATTTGAGTATAGATATGTTTAAAAGGCTTTGAGGCCAATGAGTCCGATTTAAATAAGACCTCATATTTCTGTTAATATTGTATTCTAAATGGAAATCCCATTCATTTATTCTCACACCTCACTTTATAAAACAACGTTTATTAAAATTTTCATTTTGCAATTTGCTTTTTAACTGCTCTCGTGTCTTTTAATAATTCATCTTTCTTTCGACTCTCTTTCCTCTTTATGTAATCCCAAATTAAAATAAATTACGCATTGGTAATTTCGATTCAATTTTCCGAATTAGCTTCTATACACAATATTCATATCTAACATACGATTGCCAATTGTTTTTTACACATAAACATAACATATCTATGAATATTATAAATATGTCGAATGCAAAATGAACTGACAAATATACTAAAAATAAACACAACCGAATAAGTTTCTGTAATGGTATTTCTATTCTACGTTTTTTTATTAATTTGAATGAATTTCAAATGCTAAAAAAACTTATTTCCCTTACCATGACGAATCAAATACTCTAGGCGTGTGCATAAATAATTCATCAATCAACCATGAATGAATTTATTATATTTTAAATCATTACCTTAGGTATCTACTATTTAAATAGTATTAATAATTAGGTAGTGGAATAACAACTTTATTATTACTTTAAAAGTGTCACCAAGCAAAACAAAATTACTTTTAAAAAATAATAATCCTTTTTTTTGTGCAGGGCTACAGCAAATGCTAAAGTATTCACATTTACTAAAATTAACTAAGACAGCCATTGCATTTTCCTAAACTATCAAAGAATCGCACGTAGTATTCGTGACATCAAATTACCCAACTTTTACTCAACAAGTCTAGGCACGTTTAACTACACCAAATAAGCACTGATTAAAAGCGGCTCTTTCTTTTCTGTCGCATTGCCCTATGTCAAGTGGGAAAAGACGTGCCTCGTATCGGTGAAGATTTACATACGAATCATTCATATGCTAAATTCGAATTCAATGAAGAAGCCTGCAGTAGTTAAACAACAAGTAAATACTAATAACAAATAATTCTCAAGCGTATACATCACGTGTGACACTTGGACATGAGACTTTTTATTTCTTTTCAAGATCTTTCGATAAAAAGCGTGGGTAATAGTTTATATCATAAAAAGAGTTCATTAATAGTTTAGAGATGTGTTAGGTGATTCGTTATCTTTAATATGCCAAACTAAAGCGGGATTTGACTATTTAATTATTCGAGATGTCAGGATGTGACTATTGTAATTACTTTTGATAAGATAAATTATTGTGAGCTGAAAAAGTAAACTGCGTTTGAGATTAGAATATTGAGGAAAAAATTGTTATTAATCAGTCATTTATTTTCAAAACTTTCACTTTGAACAAACTGGGATGACATAGTAATATCTAAACTATTTATTTTAATTTGCATTATTATAAAAATAATAAAATAACTTATCTTAACTATTTATTTCAATTTGCATTACCATAAAAATAATAAGGCTACATAAAATAACTTAGCTGAATTATTTATTTTAATTAACATTATTATAAAAATAATAATGCTACATAAAATTACTTATCTTAACTATTTATTTTACATTATTTTAAAAATAATAATGCTACAAAAATTAACTTATCTTAACTATTTATTTTAATTTACATTATTATAAAAATAATAATGCTACATAAAATTACTTATCTTAACTATTTATTTTAATTTACATTATTATAAAAATAATAATGCTACATAAAATAACTTATCTTAACTATTTATATGAATTTACATTATTATAAAAATAATATTGCTACATAAAATAACGTATCTTAACTATTTATTTTAATTTACATTATTATAAAAAAAAATGCTACAAAAAATAACTTTGCAATGCTAGAAAATCTAATTGTTTTCTTTAATAAAATTATGTCATCTTCACACAAATTATCTTTGGGGTATTAATATGTATTTAAATATATACAGAATACAAATATAAAAAAGGATATATTTCAATAAAGTTAATTTTTCTTATAAGTTTCTTCACTTTAAAATTAAACTTTGAAGTTTCCTAACAAAAAATCATTGAAACATAATAATGATTTTTCAAAATTTGCGATTGGTATAATTAAAAATTTTTAGAATTCAAAATTTCTGTCCTAATTCAATTGTTCTATTGAAGTACACTTGAACTTTAATAGAACAATTTATGTTTGTGTAAAAAAAATATTCTCATTTTTTTTATTGGAAGATCCTTCAGAAATAACTTTTTAAAGTTTATAAAATTTCAAACAATCAATCTAATAATAATAGTAATTAATAGTTTTAAAATTTAAGAAATTAATTGAAATTGGATATTTTATATTGGACGATATGAATAAGTACTGTTCAAGATTAAATGATTGAGGACCATTGAATTTGCATTTGGATAAATTACAAACACCTGTCATATTTCTCCAATTAATTAAATTATAATTTCCCGTTGCATGCCTTAGGCAAATAAGGAAGAGGTAAAATTTAGTTTTTAAATATTTATTTCAAAAATATTTTTTAACAAATTAAAATAAATCAACTAAAAATTATTGTATGTAAAAAAATCAACCTAAATACTTTTACTTAGGAAAAAAACAATATGATTTTTTATATAATAAGTTAACGCTTTACGTGATTTTACATTGATTCATACATTATTTCGATATATTTATACGATTTAAAAGATAATCTTATTTATAATAAATATTTTAAGCTTTTAACAGTTTACCTCGGTTCCGTGGAAATCAGAGTAAAATAAACACTATTTACAAAAAAAAATTAAAGCATACAACTACTTTATTTATAAAATTATAGGTCCTCCTATGATAGAGATTTATTGTGCTACCTCAGACAATTGAACTATTTCTAGATTAACAGAAATGAAGAAAAATTTTACTCTCTCAGTTACATTGAAAAGAAAAATTTCCCCCAAAACATTACAAAATAACCATTAGCCCAACACAATTACAGTACAGAAAAAATTATTAACTACTATTTCCAAAAACAATGAACAGTAGCAATTTAACTGCAACTGGCGACCGTTGCTTTCAAACATAACGCAAAGGGAAGTACCCGCGCAGGCAATGCATAAATTAATACGGGGGTCCCAATCCACTTGATTCATCGTTTCGCATTGGGCAACAATGAATCCCAATGTTGCTCACTCCACGGTAACCATGAGCAACATCACGTCTTCTTCCTTCCACAGGAAACGGGAAATGAGCAAGCTCACTTCATGGCAGGACCAAACTGCAGGGACTCACGCAGAAGCATGGGACACACGTTCCTTTTAATTGGTTCGAAATGACATATTTTATGCTGTGCAACTCCCACTAAAAACAGTTTTGAGCGTTGGGGTATTTCTGTTCGTCTGCACTGGCTTCAAGTTAAGATTCGAATGTGTCCAGTCTTTAGTGGAGATTGGTGTTTAAGAGTGGCGAGTGCTATGGAGTTCCACATCGTAATGTTCTTTAGATGTGTTTCGGAAATGTTGCCGAAACGTTTTGCTCTACTCTTTATGTCAAGATTATTGTTTTCGTACATGCAGAGTGTTAGAATTTTTTTTTATGACACGTGTGGATCGTTTTGCAGTTACTGTCGAAGTGAAAAGTGTAGTGGGTGTTTAATTACAAGTGCAGATTTACTTTTAGAGGAAGTTCTCCTTATAAAAAAAATGCCATTTTCTCGAACACTTTAATAAAACTTTTGCTGAATAGGGATTTATGTTTTTACAATTATACACTGCAGAAACCCTTTTTGCAATATAAACTGTGTAAGTTCTTCTAAAATGCAATGAATTTGTTATGTTTTATTACATAATTGCAATACCTATTCAGAGTTAAAATGAGTTACATGTCGTTGTTCAAATTGCAAAAGGTCGTATGTCAAAAATTCCATAACTATACGTGGTATTTTGTGATTTCCTCCTGATGGCAAAATCTCTTATCCAATAAAAGCTAATACAATAAAAGATACAATCAAATGTCAAAATGTTCCATGATAAAATCCACTGATATCTAACTGTAACTTCTGGATTGGACAAGGCATTTTGTTGACTTGAAGCCAACTTAAAGGGTAAAAACTGTATCCCACTTTCATTGCTACCGCAATATTTCGTATATGTTTCATGTTAAATTAGCCGACATGTATTGCTTTTGACTAAGTTTTTTCTATTTTCTTTTGAAACCCATTTTAATGCAATCTGTTATTAACATAGAGAGTCATTTGCTAGTCAAAGTCAAAGTCGTTAAAAAGCAAGAGAAAAACCTATTTGTTTGGCAATATAAAAATTAATTCCGTAAGAAAAAAATATAATATTTACATACATTTAAAAATTCTACAATTCTATGGTATTAAAAAAACACCACTATATCACTTAAAAAAATTTAGGGACAGTGTGGTTGCTTCCACATTGGCTTCAACGCGCCCATAGTGGACACAAATTTATGAGCCTTCCAGAAGTTACAGTTAGAGTTCAGTGATATAAGGAATTTCATAAGGATATATTTCTTCTTTTGCACTTCTTCAAATGTACCTTTTCCTAACAACTGAATAATTTACTTGAATATTTTAAAACATAGTCCGATCATACCAACTCTGAAATATACGTATGTATTTAAAAATATTTTTAAATTTAAATTATCAAAAAAAAATTACAAATATTAAAAATAAATAAACTTACGCAAACCTTTAAAAAAAATTACTTTGCAAAAATATAAGTCTAAATACTTGAATAATGTTGTTAAAAATAGAAAATCCATTCTCATATGTGGTTCCAACATCACATATATATTTTTCCGAAATGAGTAGTGTGCATTAGTATGAAATATTCGGAAATTTAATAAATTTTACTATTAACAACATGTCAAAAAAATTCATTAACACGAAATATTTTGCATAAAATCTTCGTTATGTCTACTCATATGCACAAAAGCGCGCCGCTCAAAGCTTCATTGACAACATAATAATCCTTCCATCCACTAGATCTCCATGTATTATTTCCATCAATAATATTGAATATTCAAGTGCTGCATTAATAAAAGAAACTATCAATATGTTAAGTTAAAGAATATTGACCTATCCTATTCGAGAGTATCCCCCTATTATAATTTTATCTTGAGCCCCCTCCACAAGAAGCAGCAGTTCAATATTTATAAGCAGCCTCTGCTCAACTCATCTCTATGTCAACACGGATTGGAAGTCTGCGCACGTAGGATGGTGACAAGATCTTATTATGCTGATTGTCTGGGCCCCACAAAGCTCGCTTGTTCGGTCGGCTTTAGGGTTGGCCCGTGTCCGTCAACAGAATGGCCCCGCTGTAATCTTAGTCCGAATAACACCCTCGAAATAAAAAGATTTTGAAACTGGTGATTTGCAATAGATATGAATAGATACAAGTCACCGTGTGTAAGTGGATATTGGAGAATAAGTTATGCATGAGTTGGTTTCTGTTAGTCAAGTTTTAGAATAAAGTTTACATTATCTGTTTATGTTTATGATTTTTGGTATAATTTGGAGTGAGTTTTTTAGTTGTTGACTAACGATTTATTGTAATTTATTATTCTAATAGTAAAAATATGTCATGGAAACTATTGTTGAGGTTAAATACATTGACTTATTTTAGAGTCACGTCAAAAAAGATACATACCCATCCTTTATGTATGTTAAAAAACATTTAAAAAAGGTTGCATTTATATTAAAAATATATTTAGAAAATATTATATCGCAGACATACACATAAGCATGTTTGGGTTGTTTAAATTTCTGAACAATACATTTAAATTTATGTATGTTCCTTTGCTTGTTCATAATTCACACAAGGCTTATTGTCCGACTCTGGCTAAATAACCATTATGAAGTCATATTGTTTACAAGGTTTTGATAAGTCAATTGGTCAAATCGTCCCAATCCGTTTGTTGATTCGTTGGAACAAGCTTAAAAAGGCGTTACCCATCCGCCAATTAATCGGAGCCAGGCTGTATCGAGCACATTGTTATTCAACTTTCAATGTTATTATATCTTAAAACCAAACATAAGAATTGGGATACTTTCTATCTCGGTTCCATACAAAAAGTAAATCCCTTTAGTTCAGCTTTCAAATTCTGCTAAGCAGTGTATAAAAACGAGTAGTAAAATAAACTGATTTTCAAAAAGAATTGTTGTAGTTGTGAAGTGATATTTTGCTAATTAAGTACGCATATAACACTGTTACGTCATATACAATACATAACATGTGCTTGGGAACCTATACATTTTCTATAGCAGATGCATTAAGGACTATAGTGAAGGACTTTACTTTTCCACAAAACTGTCTTAATAAATACAAAAAAAGTGAATGTTTGATTAATGCAAATGAAAATTTCTCATATTTAGATTTATACAAGGTTAATAAGGTACCTTCCATTGTCAACAAAGTATAAACTGTTTTAAAAGTTTATATTTGAAGCTCCTAATATTAAAAATTTAAAATTTGTGTTGTATAAATAAGTAACTACCAAACAATAATATTAAAGTGTATTGTGTAAATTATTTCCTATCAAAAACATTCCATTGATGAAAGTATAATTGTATTGCAAACTAGCAAAAAACCCTCTCTTCGCACGGAGTTAAATAAAACTACTGTAGGAATTAATAAAATGATTCTTCTATAAACCAAGATCAAGCAATGCATATATTAATTTAGACTTTCACCTCCGCAGTTTCTTTAAATATTTTAATATTAAAATTTAATCATTCTTGATATGTAATCAAGTGTAGTTTAAAATAAATTTAAACGTGTTCTTTCGATTTTGGTTGTTATTATTATTATTATAAAGTAATATTTCTATTTTTATATATTAGTTAAAGAAATATACATATATTACTTATATTAAAGTATTTTAATTGTTATCCACATCTTATAAGTTTATAACAATGTTGATAATTCTTTTCAAATGTAAATTTAAAAAAAATGGCTTCTGAAACCGTAATAAATTCCTTTAAAAAACTAAACTAACTAAACTATTTTTATATTCCGAGCGTCAGGTTCACATCTTAAGGAATGAATAGTATTTAATTTTTCCGATTTTCATGTGCAAAAGAGGTATGTGTTTTGCGATCCACAAACAGACAGCTTTTTTATTATTACTTACTAATAAATAACCCATGTATCAAAAGAAAACCTAGCATTTAAATATAACAAACTTTTCTAATGTACATTATATTTATGTGTATCATAAAATCATTTCGTTCCGAAAGACAGTAAGCTCTCTCGCTTTTCAATAATGGAAAGTCAGCAAACAATAGGGAGCGAATATGATTAACAATAACTGTACTTCAGTGCAAATATAACAATGCCTGTCCGTGAGAGAGTGAACTTCACATCACACAAAACCAAAAAGTAATATTAATTTTGCAAATAGCAACATTTCACTTTTAGCTGTCTGTAATCACCACTTGTCATGTCCGCTTCTTTGTTGGAGTCCAGACTCGAGAGCCTCATTATGAAACAAAAAAAAAATAACAATCGCAACAGCAACAAAAAAAAAATCAGCACTGACAAACAACAAGGGATGTTTTTTCTTTGATTTGTGTGATACGAAATCATTGTATTTTCTTTTGGGGTATTTTTTTTTTCAGTACTTAAAATTCAGGCCATTCGTGAATTCAAAGCACGATTCGATTTTAATATGGCTTGTGGTACTAAGTCGTTTGCAACGAGAGATGGAGAGTATACGGGTGCAATGGGGAAAAAGCTGATTTATATCGATTTTAATTAGTTTACCGAGAGACGCTACCAAAGTGGCATGGAGTTAGTTGCTTGAATGCTTGTTAGTGACTTGATCATTCCGATAAGCTACCGAAGTGTCGCACTAAATCAATAGTTGCCAATCTCCAATTAGGAAGTGAATCGTATTTTTATCACTTAGCAATCCACAATGAAAACTGTTATGCGCTGTGGTAATGATAATAAATTTTCTCACTAAATATAAACATTGTTTGTTTGTTTGTTTTAGATATAAGGAACCATTTAATGTTAATACTCAAAAAAAAGTTATTGAAGAGTAAAACTGTTCTAGAAAATAAAAAAAAATTAATCCTCTTCGTCAATAATTTTTTCAATAGTAGTTGTAATCTGCACTGCCTTTACCGAAATTTTACAAAAAAATGGCAATTTTGAAATTGTATGACAAAATGATCGCTAAACTTGCCCATGTTTTTAGTTAGTTTATACATGAATCATAATTTAAATCTCTTTCAATGTATGTTAAACAAGTTAATCGTAAATAATTTAAAAGTGAGATAGCATAATCTTCTATAACTCAAAAGTAAAATCGATAAACTTAACTATTTTTTCATTGGGCGTCAGTCTACGTTGTACAGCACAAAGTTTTCAAATTTAAAAACTTCTCCAATTAAATACAAAATTTTCTTAATCTCATCCCACATATCGTCGCCTCAGATCAAAAGTAGGATATGAACAATAACAGAGTTGCCTATAAAATTGATTTTAAAATGTGCTGTTTTTTCAATGCTGAATATCTAAGGCTGTATTTCAGAGATTTCAAAGAAGACATAAAAATGTCCGAGTGTTCCACTAAATAAAGGCACATTTGGTAATATTAGCAAGACCGAAAACTTTCGTTTTTTTTTATATGTCTTACAGCTGCTCTGAGGCGACGATATTATGTTTTTGTAGTATTCAAAAGGTATTTTAATTCCATCACTGCTTTATATAATAACGGCTTAAATCAAAGTTGCGTTTAAATAGAAATTGTATGCATATTTTTTCTAAATACTTGCCGGAAAACCGTTCGAAAACAAAAGATAATTTATACATAGAACAATACGTCACAGCTTCACAGCTAGTTGTAGATATAATAAAAAATATAAATATTGCGGCATTTTGAAAAAAATATCATTTTTCTTCAGGCAAATCGGTTAAGGATTATATAGCGTATACATTACTAATTAATAAAAATATATTCGACATACTAATGCAGAAATAATACAATTAAACATCTCTGATCTAAACTCTAATAATATTTTACGTCTATTCTTAACATTTTAACGTTAAAACATAAATTACGAAACGTCATCAAGAAAATACATTACGCATTCATATATTATATATTACATCAAAGCTTTTCAATTAAATAAATATTCATATGATATTTTTTATCTCATAGCTCTACCAATCATTTTTCCCTGAAAGCATATAAAAAATAAAGATTTTTATTATCATAAATGAATCCAGATAATATTAAATGCCATAAAAATACATTTGATGGCGATTTTTTTTTCAATTTACCAAAATGTTTATTCTCTGATTGGAATAAACCTAAAAGAATCATAAAACAGGAATCGAGACACAAACTAATAAAAAAAAATTCCTCCATTACAAGTAATAATACTGATGTTATAATATCTTCTCTGCCGATCTCATAAAAATGCCATGCTGCCTGTAAATTTTTCTTTCCCTTCACCTACCTTCGCAAACCGAATGGCCGAATATTCGGCCTGCATTCTCATAACTTATTATACTACGTTCCGGGGGCAGGGGGGGGGAACTTCCTCTCCCCCTAATCCCCATTGGATTGGGCGATCGATTTTTCTTTTTATTCTAAGAAATTTCCATAAAATACCAGATGAAAGATTGCTGGATAGTACTAATAGATAGCCGTAACCATTCATTTTAATTTTCCGTTAATAAATTTCGCCCTGCATATTTTATTTTGAGAATTTCATTGTTTGGATAATGAACTAATGATACGTTTCATGAACAGAAATGTACGTATTAATGTATTGAGTATTTAAAAGAAATTTAATCGTTATAGTATAACCTAATTTTTTTGTATGGTTTAAATCAATCAAATCAGTCCATTAAAAAAAGTTAAATTAAAAACCTTTTTATTTTAAATAAATTTAATTATGCATTTGCTAAATCTACTGATATAAGTGTTTATGACATATTTGTGAATTAATAACTCATTCATAAAAAGCACTTGTCCAATATATATTTATATTTCCTATAGAATTATGAATTGTTATATATAATCTGATAGAATATTTATAGCATTAATATATAATTAAGTTCACTGTGATTTGGTCATTTACTGTCGGTTTCTCTTTTCATCCTTTTTTCAATTTATGCCTAAACAATAGTGTGAAAAATGCATTAGAAAGCTATTCTTTAAGAAGTGGAAAGCATAACTATTTATTAAAAAGTAATTCGTTTATTAGAAAGCTTGGCTTACTTTTATTTTCTTGATCTCCAGAATAATATTATAATAAAAATCGCAGAACAGACAAAGCTCAAAGAAATTTCAATGGAACAATTGAAACAGTCGATAATAATTGGTCAATATATTAAAGACAATACACTCATTTAAAAATCAGTGAAATAGGTCAATTTCTGCACATAAATCTGTAAAAGGAGAGTCAAATAAATAATATCTTTATTTGGCAATTTAATTTTTTACTGTATCCTTTTTAGGTTATTTTATGTAGATGTACTATTTGCAGGTTATTGTAGAATTATTTTTTAAATTTATTCGCCCAAAATGTAGAGTTTACCTAGACATTTCGTATTTAACTCATTAAACACGGGATGCAACTCTCAGTCACATGAATAATGACATGTTATTTTTTACCTGTTATTTTTTTCCCTGTTGTTTTTTCCCTGTTCTTCAAATGGAACGAGAACTGGCCGGCGGTGGCCAAGCGGTTCGAGTAGCGAGCTTATGGTTTGGTTTGGTTAAATAACGTCGCACTAGAGCTGCACAGTGGGCTATTGGCAACGGTTCGGGGTCTATCTCGAAGGAAAGACCCGGGAACACACACATTCATTCAAACCTGCACCTCGTTATTGTAGAACCATGGTCAGATGACGAGTAGCGAGCTTATGAAGGGAGGGTTTTTTGTTTTGAATATCGACTTGCGAGAGCAAAAACAACGCAAAAAATGCATATGTTGGTTCTCTTATGGGTACACACCACTGATCTCTAACTGCAACTTCTGGATTGGGCAAGACATTTTGTTAACTTGAAGCCAATGTGGAAGCAGCCATGATGTACCCCTCTTTCACAGCTACCGAAATATTTCGTGTATTTTTCATGTTAAAATAAACCGACATGTATTGCTTTTGGCTGAGTTTTTTTTTCTATTTTCTTTTGAAACCCATTTTAAATGCAATAAAAATTTAAATAGAAAATCATTTGCAAGTCAAAGTCGAAGTAATTGAAAAGCAAGATCAGAACTATTTGTTTAGAAACATAAAAATTAATTCTATATGAAGAAAATATTTATATGCATTTAATATTTACACAATTTTATGGTATTAATAAACACCACTAAATCCCTTTTAAAAAATGTTGGGGCACTGTATGGCTGCTTCCCCATTGGCTTCAACGCGCCTATAGAGGGAACAAGTTTTAAGCTTCCCAGAAGTTACAGTTCAGTGGCATACACATGTTGGTACACGGTATGATGTAGTAGCGTGATGAAGAATGGTCGAGTGGTCTTGAATATTTTTATTAGAAAAAAGCGATTCGACAAAAATACACTTACAAATACAGCCAGTAAACACTATAGATTTAAAATTCAACGTGCCAAAAAAACCTTATTCCGATGTCGTTCCGACAATTTCTAAAGAATACATCTTTTAAAAAGAACATGAACGGGATGTAATTGTTCCATAAAAAGAACGAAATATCGAATATTTCTCAAGTGCAAAGGGTTAATAATGTGCAAATTTTGTATGAAACAAATAGTTTTCTTGCCCAATTTTTAAATAACGGTCCCCAATTGCTCATTTTGTAACTTTAGATCGATCGATCG
This sequence comes from Troglohyphantes excavatus, assembly GCA_963932185.1. Lineage (NCBI taxonomy): Eukaryota > Metazoa > Arthropoda > Arachnida > Araneae > Linyphiidae > Troglohyphantes > Troglohyphantes excavatus. The sequence goes on along the minus strand of OZ010669.1, from coordinate 28,811,826 downwards.
ACCAACTCTTAAGCCCCACGGTGACCTGGTTGGAAGAGTGACGAGCTCATATTCGGAGGGTTGAAGACTCAGTTCATGTTGTCTAACTCGGAATTCACCGGGTAGAAAGTTGGCTGGTTTAACTAACGTCGTACTAGAGTTACACAATCAGATATCCGGGTAATGAGGACTGGTGTACGATAATTATGTCGTGCTCTAAATGTCCTCATGTTGTGCGCAGTGTGGAAGTTTGGAGGGTGAGGCGTCAACTTAAATCTTTTCCCCCCTTCAATTTATCATAACTTCCAAATTACTACCGTATAATCATCGGCGGGTGAATAGAATCAGTTTTTTGGAATAAGTTGTTGTGGCTTATAGTTTTACCCGGTTAAATGCAAAAATAATTTTTAAAAAAAACATACTATTTAATCTCAGACATTCAAAAATCTAATAAATTCACCACTGGATTAAAAATGATGCAAACTGTGACGTTAGAGGTAGTTTATATGCACAGTTGATAAAGTTTCTTTCCGCTGATTAGAAGACCCCATTTACAACACGTTTGAAATATACGATTCTGAATGTTTGGATCAACCTTACCCAAATTCATACCTTTTAGAATCCGTCGGTATATCTTTTTTATTAATAATTTTTAACTGTATTCAGTCATTTTTTCGAATAAATAAAAGCATTGCTTTTATTTACTGAAAGTACCAATTTTATGGTGTTAAAAATTATAAACACTTCAAGCAAATTCGCAATGTCATGTTCATGTTGTTCTAACGTTATTTTTGTCTCGTTAAATATGTTTTAAGACAAACATGTGTCAATAAATGAATGAACCGTCAATTAACTAGTTCTTCCAGAAGAGAAATTTTGCAATTATGACTTCTCATAAGGTATTTTTATTGTTACTGACCTTATTATAATTTATAGGTACCCACTGTTGAACTGCTTCTTTTCAATCGCACTTGCGGGTGAATAGAGGCATGGCATAAATTTAATTTTGTTTGCCCTCAAAATCAAAAATTAAATTTTTTATACCATGAGGGCTTATAGTATAAGCCGCCACCAAACTTTTAAAGTATTACTCGTAATTTTAATTGTACAAGAAGAAAGCTTAATATGGATGTGAAGTTCAAAACTGCTGCTATTCATCCTATTCCACGGTATTCAACTTTCGATTTTTGTTTTTTTGCCTTCGGGATATTTCTCGAACCGTCACCAATATACCATTGTATTACTTTAATGCGAAGTTAATTCGAACAACCAACTCCATTCCAAAGAAGAAACAACAAAAGACCGTGCCATCCATCAGAAAGATGTCTACTTGATTAACAGCCGCTTTTATTTCCATCTCTCCAAAAAACCAGATGAGACGCGCGAACCTTTAATCCGGATCTGTTGGTGAGCGAGTATCCATTTGCAGTTACCGAGGTGCATGTTTCTAATTGGGCCTCTTTCCGCGTCATAAGTGGCGGGGTAAAGGGGTGAACCCAATTGTTAGACCACACACACTCCCCACTGTTGGGGCAGTCGTTTCCGCACACTGTTATTAGTGGGGCATCAATCAGTGGAAAAGGAACGCATTGCTTTGGTTGCGAGTTGGGCAATCAATGGTGTAAGTCTGAATGAAAGACATTGGTACCTGTTGCGATTAATTGTGTTTAAAAAGCAATATGAGTGTCTCAAAGCTTAAATTAATAGAAATGTCAGTTAATGAAGGTTTAGACTTTTAAAATTTAAATAAAAAAAAGTCTTCAATGGACTTATAAATATGCATTTAGTACCTCAGTGGACATCAATATTTTAAAAACGCGTTTATCAAGAGAGTTCATGGCTTTACTCACTCAGATACAAGATAGTAGAGAGTTTACTTATTCTAATATCAGAACGTTAAGAGACAAAGTAATCGCCTTATTTTTAATTACTGAGCACATGAATTGAAAATAGTCGTAATTATAAAACTTAATAATAGAACCAGGTTTTTTCTTCATTCAATATGGCAACTCCAAATGACACTACTTACAATTAACAGAGTTTAAATTTTCTTTAATAGAGTTATAACCTGAATTAAGAATACGCCTGAACAAAAAACAATAGGATTTTTTTAAATTAATAAAAGCAGGAAATTAGTAAATTAAATTCTTTAATTTACATGAAATTAGTTAATAAACACAGAAAACACCCCCTTTATTATTAAAAATAGAAATGTACTAGTATTTTCAATGCTCAATATTTTAGATTTATAGCCGCATTGTTAGACCAAAAGACATATAGCTAAAATGTAAAATGATAATACAAATTTATTCATAAAAGAAAAATCTGCTTGTTATATTATTGCAAAGAACACTTTCAAATAAAAAATACATGTTCGACATTATTGTTAATCTCCCCAGTCTTAACATTACAATATTAAAAATTCTATAACACTTAACGATTTTTATTTGTTTCATGATATTGTTAATTGAATTGCAACGCTTTATGAACATCCATATATCATGTTGGTTTAAAAAAAAATACTATAATGCAAAAAATCTTAAGCTGATTTAGATTTCGATCAAATTTACAATCGTTGCTAGTGTTAGAGTTACCAAGGTTGAAGGTAGTTGTTAGAGTTACCAAGGGATTTGACTTATATCACTCTAACCGTGAACATCTCGAATCGCATCAAACGGTTTCGTTTCTTTGTAGTGGCTCTCTACAAAAGGAATCCCACTCTGCTATCTCGTGGCGATATGTTCATAATTGTGGTTGCAGCCATCCCATTATGTTCATTAAGCCTTTCCCGCGTCCACGGTAACAAAGCTGGTGCGATCGTGGCCTGCGGTTGCGCGAAGGTAAACTACCAGTTTTACCTTTGCTTTTCGGAGACGTGACGGGAATTTATTCCCCAATAGAAGAAGAAAAAAATTCAGACGCAGGGATTAAGTGCTCGAATGTCCTGATTGAAATTGTCATGAAGAAAATCTAATTTTTCTTTTGTGGCTTCGTGGAGAGGGAAACATAATTGTGCTGCTTCGTTAAATCATCGTGCAAACGCGAGGTTATCATATATGCAAAAAAAAAGAACAAACAGTGTTTGAATAAGTGGATTTGGTTTAACAAAGTTTGCATTTCGTATACTTTTATGCTTTAAAATCCGAAAAATGCACTAAAAAATGCATGAATGGTGCATCACTCTACTTGTGTGGTACCGTTAGGAAAGGAAGGTAAGTTGTGGGACAAAGTAGAGAGAAGGGTAAAGCAAGTGATCACTTCACAATTTTAAATATTTTATAATTAAAATGTTTTAAGAAGGTATTCAACTATTTTTGTTATTTATTTCTCGTGAAAAAATAAGCGTTCTAACTCCACTACACCCCTGGTTTAAACAAATTATAAAACTTCATACACGTGCATACAAATTGTAATATTCAAAGACACTTATTTATATTCATTTGTTGACAGCTTTTTTTAAAAAATAATTATTTCAAAATAGCAATGTGTTTACACACAATATAATTTAGATTCATTTTTATGTTTATGCAGAACTATATATCTAATATGTCTTATATCAGAGCTACAATTAACTAATAGCAGTTTTTCAAGATCAGACAGTCCCTATTTTACTAAACTTTGAGTAAACTTCTAGAAAATCAGATTTACGATTCATTAAACCGCGTAATTCATTTTTATCAATACAAACCATTTATTCAACTACTTTCCTACATTTTAGTATCAATCGATTCCTTATAATTAAATAATTAGACGCTTTTAATTATTGTTATGTGCATAATATATAGTCAAGATCTTGTTTTTCTAATGACATTCAGTAGCATAGTGAACAGATGAAAAACCGAAATGAATGCCATCTCATTATCAGTAAACCGCCAGCCTGTAATTTAACCAAATGTATCACTAATTTATTACATTTATCCATTTGCACAACTCTGTTGATTTTGTTTTATATACAATTAACAGCAACACAGGAAAAATTAAAACTCATTATTCATTTTACAATGAGAATACGCAAATTTTACACAAAAGGGATGGTCCATGAAATGAGGTAACTATTTATCTTTTAAATCATAAAATTACGTAGCGCAATCTAAGCTTTTAACTTAATAACACAACTGTTGTAGTATTTACAACAGCACATGATTAAATAAAACTTTCAATGAGAAATCATTTGTATTCTCTTATCTTTTAAAACATTTAAAAAGATAAAAGTAATACATTCTTGCAAGAAACTCTAATAATACCTGCTAACAGCATTTTGACAGCTGAGAATTAAAAAAAGCAACCATTCAGCAACGCGATTAGATAACAGAAATCAACCGCAAATATTTCGATGTGGTGACAGTTTCCACCACTCCTCCAACTCGTAAAACAGGATGTTAATACTAATGGCAAAAATCCCACACATTTAAAAAAAAAAACAGAGAATAAAAGCAAAATTGCCTTCCAACAAAAACCCGCAAGATTTATGTGGTGACAAATACCACACCTCTTCAACACCTTGGGTAGTAGTATCTTTGTGTCAAAGAAACCGAAAACAAAATAAAAACAAAAACTCCTCATCACCACGATTCCCACAGAGCGTAAATATACGTCAACGAGGACCTCAAAAACCCAGACTTGAGATCGTGACAGCGCCAAATGCATCCCCGATACATCACGCTCGCAGAGAGGGCAAGTGCCAACTCATAAAGATGCCATTAAACGCGAAGACAAACCAGTAATATACTATCTATCAACCACTACTTAACCGTATGTCACGACCAGAAAGGCCCGTCAATTCTGCGTCTTTCTTTCCTGCCAGCCATAAACAATTCAGGTAGCATCCACAGTCGTCCCTGGCGATTAACCCTTTCCCGGGCTCGGACCTTCTTTTCACACGGTGAGGTCGGTCTCGTGCGGACGGGGTCAGGACTCATAAAACACCGGGCCCGACCACCATTAGGTGTCCAAACAACAGTAATCTGCTGGGGAACACCATCGTTAGGTTGCATCGTCCTGTCCCAGGCGTTATTTTGGTTTTTTGGTGAGGGAATTTCATTGATTAACGATTGCTGATTTTTTTTGTTGGTTTGTCATCTGGCTAATTTGGTAGGAGGATTTTTGCTGTGAAGGTTTAAATATTCATTAAGGAGCTTGTTAACTTGTTGTGATGTGTAGTTTGTTGGTTGTTTTTCCACCCCATGCAGGTGATTAGTGGAATTTAGTTCCGTTTTGTGGAGCAAGTTATTTTACGGTTTTTTATTTTTTATTTTCTCATTGTACGATTAAAATTAATTTGGAAGGTTAATTGTTTATTGTTTTAGAATTTAATAAATGAGAAATTTGAATTGACGAAAATGAAATAATTTCTGTTTTTCAACCACTTTCTAACTGGATCACCAAGATATGTTATTTAGATTTGATGTTGCAGTTAAAAGGGTTCTTCTTCTCTTGCAATACAATTGTATTACCAAATATAACATAATGAAAATTTTGTTAAGTGGATTATGAATGATTAATGAATCATCAGTAATATTATTTTTTATTTAAGAAGATTTACATGACTATCAACTGTTTAAAGTTTTTTACAAAATATTTTGTGTGAATAATATTTGCAAATTCAATATATATAACATTAAAAAATACTCCCTGATATTCCGAAAAGCAGCGTAATTGGTATAAGAATCATAAGGTTCCGTAATTGAACTTATGACTTAAATATGACGCAGACCATTTTCAAATCAGTTTACAATATTATTTGAAGTATTTTTAATCCCGGAATCGTAAGAGGGTCACCAGCGACTCCAGCCTCACCTTGTTTTGTTATTATCATCAAACAAGTGTCTTGTGAGTCCACGATTAATAATATATGAAGTATTTTAATAACGTTTTTCAGTTTACCGAAGTTATGACAGATAAATCGTTAAAACTATTTCCAAATATAATCACGAATAATTTACTGTAAAACCATACAAAAAAACATTATAAATGCATATTTTAAAACTATGCCACCAACTCTTATCTGAAGTGTGATCAAATTGAAAAGAAGGCAAATCAAAATTTGTGTGCCAATAAATCTATCCAAATAAAACACCGATTCACGATTCCGCGATCACGTCTCACAAAATTCAATTTTCGTGAATTAAAAGTGACACTTCAAAATAAAACTTATTCCCCAGATTTATTCAAACAAACCCTAAAAATCCATCAACCTTCATGAAAAGTGGATTTTCTATCCAAATAACACCTACATGACTGATAACCTTTTCGGTATCGTGACCACACAGAGATCTCGAAGGAAGACGATAACACTCTAAATTTCGCGAATAACAAGCAGGTTCTGCCTCTTTTACATACGTCATAAGCAAATAATGATTCCTACTTTTGAATTTAGCAATAGCTTTATTATTTCACGACCCCGTGGGTCCCCCGCCAACAATGCAGGATGATTTACGCCAAGACTTCAGCAGCCGAGACTCTCCGTGATCAGGAGGGTAGATCTTTGGTGGTGGTAGAAGTCAGCGCAAATAATCGGCGTAGTAAATGGGCTTCCATACATTTTTATTCTTGTTTATTATTACCATCATCAGAATAAAGTAGAAGGAAAAAAAGAATCTAATATCCGATCCCAACACGAAGGGAACATTTCGCTGGACGGCCGATCCAGACCTACATCAAACGGAGGAAAGGCCCTTGCGTCGTCACGGTAGCACGTCTTACATGGAAAGTTCAGCACGATTTCCATTGCGGTCTTGTACTGGCCATTTCTCATTCTGTCTCGATGATCTGCACTGCGCGACCCCTTCCGGTGGGTTACGCAGAAAAGAACCAGATTGGCCACACACGGGAATCGCGTAACAAGGACATTAATGTGCGATTGCGGCTGTATAGTATGTGGGCAGGAGGTATGTGGGTACTTTCAAAATAACAAACGGGCATCTCAAAATACGTCCTTTTAAACATAAAATATCCGTTTTTCAAAGTTATTTATGCGTTCGGATGGGGCGCAATGTGTTTGAAACTTGGCAGATTTTGGAAAACCCAGACAGGTACACTTCTTTAGAATATCCGGAAACGCATCCTTTTTTGTATTTTCCATAAATTATAGCAGTGATCAAGAAACACGCCCTCAGTATTTTGTCTTTGAATTAAAATTCCTGTCGAGGAATCATGTTATTTCTTGTTTCTGAGGATTAGAATTATATCTACAACGTTGAAAACTTTTGCAGTTTTAAGGTTCAGGTTTTGTTTTGTTAATTAACGTCGCACTAGAGCTGCACAGTGGGCTATTGGCGACGGTTCGGGGTCAATCTCGAAGGAAAGACCCGGGAACACATACACATTCACACACACATTCATACATGCACCTCGTTATTTTAGAACCATGGTCAGATGACGAGGAAACACCTGAACTGGCACCCAACGCCTTCAATAGACGTCGGGACTTTGGACCCCGATCAGATTCATCGTGCACCAGTCCCGTATACACGCCAGTATAATTTGTTGGATATTCTGGACGACTTTCTAGTATTTTTGTAGCGAAGCTGGCAACCCTCCAATCGTAAGATCACTACTTTTTTACTTTTCTATGTCAAGTCCATTGCACGGATTCGAACCACCAATCCTTTGATTAGTAGCTGAACGCCTTACCAATTGAGCAACTGGGGCTCGTTTTAAGCTTCAGAGATGAATGTCTTAGTAATATGATTCTACCTTGATTTTAAAAATCTTATGTAACACATTATATTGAAAAACATTCCATTCAAGCAGTAAAATCATCGTTACAATTACAAAAATCGCTTGAGCGTTGGTGCGTTAAAAATACATATAAATTCAACTAAAAATAAAAACATTTAGACATCTATTTTCTGCAATTTTTTTTAGGAAAAGCTTTGTTTCATAAACAAATTTCATTTTAAATTATCTCAAAACGATACACATTGTGTTTCTTACAAAATATATGTAATTTTCTGGGCATTTGATCATGTCTGCAATTTTAAACTGAAGTCCTCCTTCAATGAAGCAGTTTTAGTCCTGTTATTCTACAGTTTGCTTTCACATGTTTCTCATATAATTAATGAAAATGATTCCAGAAAAGTGAGCGAAAAAAAACCTTGTGTCCGATTACGTACCTTGCTGAAATGTTAGTGAATACCGCTGCACTGTATCATACGAACTAAGTATTTTGTAGTTACAATAGGAAATAAAACTAAAAATATGTAAATATCAATGCATTTTCCTGAAACCAGAGTGGTCTAGGATAAATCGTAATATCTAGTAAATCCATGTTACTTCAATATGTTTCTTTTAGAAAGTTGCAACGTTCCCTTATAGAGATTTTTTGTTGTTACAAAAACTGCAAAAACAAAATATTACAGAAATGGCAAAAAATTAAACTGTTTTCTTCCAGTAATTCTTTCAATGGCCGAAGTTTATAGAAAAATAGTCATTTAGAAAATTATTAAATTAGTTTCGTTAAAATAAAGTAATAAAAGTAATCTTAAATTATGTACTTAATATAACCAATATTAAAAAAATTCATGTTTGACTGCCATACACATATTACTAACCATTAAAGTGATAGTTATTTCTTAATTTCCAGCGAAAATAAAAAGTGAAGAAAATGGAAACATGATATAACATTAACTTATGAAGGGTCTAGGAGAAGATTGATGACAGTTCATCTGGAGTGATTATGCAGAAAATGGGAAACAAAATTTTATGTTTCCTTTACATTAAATAATGAATGTAGCTTTTAATAATAATGAAGGTAATTTAATTAACAGACCATAGACGTTCTTATCGACCCATATCATAGTGCAATATAAGTTCAGAATAGATAATATATATATATATATATATATATATATATATAAAAATTTTAAATAAAATATAATTTTAAATTTTTTTTATAATTTTTAAACATTTTGCATGTTATGTACTTGGTAGCCAATATGTCACATCCACAACAGTCTCCACCCCAACATGAGAACACTTTTTTTTTTTAATTAATTCTATGTAAAGTAAATTTTTTTATATACTTTATTTTTTAGAAACTGTATAGTTATTACTTTAAATAAAAAATTTATTACTGATCTGACTATTGAGATAAAACAGAGATCTCAGCTGAAACAGTAAACTTAATTTAAGTTAAATTTCTGAGTCTCCTCCTCAACAGTTTGTTTTTATTTTACAATATGTAAATTTACGTAAAATAAACATACTAGTATTTTTATTAGTTTATTCTATTATAAGAACTTAAACAAAAAATTCAATATCTAGAATATTCCTCAAAATTTTAAAGTAAGAAATAAAAAAAAAATATCAAAAATGTCCTCTCCAAAACAAAACAAATATCGTGGAATAGCCATAAAGCCCATTAAGACGTTGGGATCTCAATTTTAACGAAAACACCATAATATTTTTTTATTTTCATTTATTTGAATTAACGAAAAGCAAAATATTTTGTATTTTTCATTATTTTAAAGGAAATATACAAAATTACCATTATGACTAATAATATTTCCTTGTGTTACGCAATTCCCTGAATAAAGATATATGTGTAAATATCTTTTAAATACAATAGTACCTTTAGTTCCTTATTCAAGTCATTTTTATACTTCATTGTACCATTTACTTCATTAACATCCATTAAATCCTTAATTTTTTCTATGTACTCCAGAACACATTTTCCAAATTGAGGGTTAATTTAGCCATAAATTGCCTTTCATAAATCAAAGCCAGTCCTAAGAAAACTGCGCGATCAATGTTACACGATATAATAGAACGTTTCTACATTCAGAGGGTCGCCATTATGTCTTTATAAGCCTCACCGATTAACAAATTTCTGAGCATTTAATGTTAATCAATCTCACCCCATAAAAAAAGGAATGATCAGCAAACAAGAGTCCTCTGATCTCTACATTAGACGAAATTGATTCCAACTAAATAACCACGGATGGCCCCGGAGCACGTCGAGAGAGCCAACTTTCATTAATAAGAACTTTCCGGGGAATTAAATAATGACTTCACAGGAATAAGTGGCCACTCAAAATTGGTGATAAATTTCACATGCTGCTTTGATAATACCGATTGGTATGATAATTGTGGCCTGCTCTTGGGAATAGCGACTCTCTTCTGAAAAGCTCGTTTCTAAGATAACAATCTAATCAGAACGGAATCAACACCTCGAGAAGGGACCGTATATTAGTAAACACAAAGTTTACTCTAAGAAAAATCTTCCATGATTCTTAGGTCCATTTTATACGGACATTATTTACGCGCGTTGCAATTTGCAGAAGCCTCTGTGATTGGTGCATACAGAGTACGCGGTTTGAAGGCACCAATCACAGAGGCTTCTGAAAAAGCAAACGCGCGTTATTAATTTCCTTGTAAAAATGGACCCTAAAATGCTTGTTTAAAGAAAACTTTCTGTGCTTCAAAAATATCCTTTTGAATTAAGACCAGATTCATAGAATTATCGGTTAAATAAAGCTCAGTTTTTCAATGAAAATGACACTTTAGTAGTTATTTAATCACATTAAGTTAGTTTTTTCACCAATAAAGATGGTATTGTCAACATGAAAATTAGATTTTATTAAAACAAAACATACAGTGTATTTGTAGGATATCAATGCCCATTTTCCCATCACCCTTGCTTGTTTGTAATAGAACAACCCATGCATATAAACTTGTAACTTAGTGGTGACAACACCCTATTCATTCATGTTTACAATCTTCATGTGATCAGTCCTGTGTCGTCCCAGTGGATCAATCTCGTAGGCGCCCACTTAAATGTTCCGTTTTAAATATTATCTCAGCTTGAACCTAAAGTTTAAATATATTTCAATAATGTCGTGTCTACCCCCTTGTATTCATTTCTTTGCTAAAACACCCACAGTATTGAAATAGAAAATAACGTTCATTATTTTACTAATTTCATTTTCATATATTTATCGAAAAAGACATTCTTGAACAAAAATATCTAGTTAGGCTTTTGACATAAATATTTCCTCAGAATTCATTTGACGGTTGTTATTGTGGAATATTTTCAATGAAAGTTATCTTATGTACAATGATGATACTGTGACTTTCTACCCTCAAGTACGGGAAAGATTCAGAAACGTCTCCAATAACCTGTTGTGTAGCTCTAATTCGACATTAATTCAAACTAAGCATCTACCCTCAAAACTGTATTCCTTTTATTCTCTCGAATCTTAAATCTTCATTAATAATCAATTCAACCCACAAGATTCCTAAGTACCTTCATCAAAACACTAATTCCTGGGCAAGTAGGTTACTTAGTGGTAGGTTTTGACCCCTGCAAACCCTCAACAGGATTCGTAAACAATAGAAGCACGAACCATCTCAACCCGTTTCTTTGACGCCAAGCTGTGTGAAGAAGATAGCACACTTCGAGTTGTGTTGTTCGTGGCCTGCTCTGCAATGCGTGGGTGATTCGCGCGAATTGAAGCGTGACTAAACGTGTGCGGGTGGGGGGGGGGTTGCTACCGTGCACGAATCCTTTGTTGGTTTTTTATTTTACAAAGTGCTTTTTCTTGATTCAAAAGTGAAAATGAAATTGCCCACATTTGATTTGCATTCTCTCTTGTTGCATCATAAGTCAGTCATAAGGAGGCAGATCGCAGTTAATAAATTTCTTATCAGTACATTGTGTGGTTCTATTGCTTCTATTTGTTCTTTGAGAATGTTGCAATGCGACTTCCTCTGCATTGATTTTCTCCTCAAATATAAAATATCGTAGTCAGTTCTAGGTAGGCATCTATAGAGAATGAACATATTTTCATAGTACCGTAAACCTGAGTAACTTTGGGACACTTTTTTCCTGTTTTTTTATTACTCCTATCAACAAGTATGAAGATAGATTTATAAAACTATGGATTTATAAAACTATTTATGTTTCCAAATATGGACATGATTTTACTCTACGACCAATGGCATCCATCCCCCATCGTGTTAAAAATTTTCCCCATTAAATGAGGTAACTTCGGGGCAGCTGTTTTTCGCTTAGAAATACTAGGAAAAATCCATCTATCCCAATAATACGCATAAGTGTTTTACTTCAGATATAATATTAAAATCATTTACAAAAGGTTGTGCTGTACTTGTATGCTTATGATTATTGCCATTTGCGTGTTTATTGCCACCGATGGATCAAGCTGCTCTTCCAAATCGCTCAATGTTTCTTTAATGTTTCTTTGTCTTCAAAGCCTTATAGTAGAAAAATTAGCACTCCCATCGTCGCTGCTGCTTTATCTTCGTTTTTTCCTGGAAAAGTACTCGCTGTTACATCGTTGTTGTCTCAATATTTTCTCGATAATGTCTTAATGTTGTCTTACTACCACTCTCAGTGCTGAAATACGTTGAAAGTGTTATAAAACAAAATACAAGTATTAAAAATATTGCTAGCGCATGAAATTGATACCAAAGGATGTACTCAAAATAATACATACTTGCCTGTAGTTAAGTATTTGCTATTTTTTAAATGCGTATGAAAGTTTAAACATAAACTAGAAACTTGACAACATGTGGTTGATAGCAAGTCGAGATGCCTTTGGATGTGTTCTTTAAATAAGGACCGACAGGTAGCAGAACATACGGATGGATTCAATAAAAGGTGATTGGGCACCAATTCGAAACGTATGGCATTGGCTGGAAATTCGAAAATTACTCGCTGTCCCATAGTTATCCGGTTTTACATTAATAATAAAGGGTGCTGTAAAACTCATAAAACAGACTAAAATAGGTCAATAATTTTAAAACAAAAGTACTTTTGTTTTATAAGTTTGTCATTGATTTTTATAGAAGAGGTCTTATGACTGATTAAATTTTCGGTCTTGCATCAGAGTTAACACTGTCCACTGTCACACAAAATCTTTATGCAATGTATGCGTATTCTCCATTTGACTAAAAACTTTCCGAGCAATTTGTAAATAAAAATTAATGGCATAAAAAACTATATGAGCAAAATAAGTTAACAAATACATTCAATTTGTTCTTGATGCAGAAGTCTAGAGAATTGATTGCAAGCTCAGGTGTTGCCCCGTGTCATGTGATCACGGTTCTAGGCAGTGTTACCGAGTATTTTCTTCAGGATATTCTTCAAACCGTCACCATTTTCCCATTGCGTAGTTCTAGTGAGACATTAATTCAACCACAAAACTGATAAGGTTTATTATGTAGTAATAAACTAATTCACGTATAGACAAAAATTCGAAAGGATTTACATCCCATCATTAGATAAAAACGAAAAACATCTTTCTTTACTTAAATGAGCCAATAAAAATTAATAATTCATGGGTCATAAAAATAACCTCACTGATATTCAAACTCTAAAATAAATGGTTCTTTGGTGCAAATCGAAGTGAGAACAAAAAAATTTCCTTATCACACTTAGTTAATGATCACTAATACCACAATGAGTTCCACCGCGTAACTTGATTAAGCTAATCGTGTTATAGATATCTACGACTTGAGATCATTACAAAAGTAATTGCACTCTGGACCCAAATACTATCGTTATAGTTCGTGACCCAACTTTAAGATAAAAAGAATTGTAAATTAAACTTTTAATCACTTGGGTTTTCGAAGTTCGATGATAAATAGCCCGCTGCCCCACCCTTGGACGCACCCACAATGCGTTATCTCCTATGGTGTACTTTAATTTTGGAAACGTTTAGTAGCTTACCCCCTTCTTGCAGAAATTTCTGCATTGGCACCAGACTTGGGCGATGATGACATTTTGCTCCAGCGAATTATTATTTTTTTCCAATTAATCGAAATTTCAGATTAATTGATATTTCTAATACGTCAATATTTTCTGATACATGCATATTGTTGATAAATCGATATTTCTAATATATCGATTTTTTATGATTAGAATAAATACAGTAGCATTAAGTAAACACAAATATGCATACCCTAAACTTACAATGTAAAAAAAGAAGCTGCTTAAAAATGAGTACATGAACGTACTCGTTTTTTAGTACAATTGCATCATAAATGAGCGATGACGTACTTAAATTTAAGCAACCGTACTTTCCAAATATTGAGCAGTATGATTTAATATTGCCAATCTCAGCTTCTATTCAAGCCATCTTAACAAAGCGACCTGACAAAATTAAAATAATTGTTCAGAAGATGGTTTTCTACATTATTTGATGTCGATTGCTTAAATGGATACTGAATTATTACAATTAAATTATATTACTTCCCATTCTTTTGTCACACCTGTCATTACTTCTGTTTATAACTTCTTCACGTCGCCCTGGTAGCTTAACAGATAAGACTCTGGACAACGGCGCCTTCAGATCCAAGTTCAATTCCCGGTATGTCTTGGTGGTAATTGTCGATATTTATTTAAAGTGATTAATGAAGGCAGCCTATATAGGCTAGCATCTGCTCTTTTTGTTCATTTTTACACATTGTACTCATTTTTAAGTACATGTCTTTTTCAAAATTGAAACTTATGTATTCGCATAAGCATAAAACGTATTAAAAAATAAGTACATTTTACTTATTTTAGGGTACCTATTTTTTAACAGTGTACATTTCGGAACTGGATTGCTTTCAAACCAAGACGATTTTTTTTACTTCCGGAATTTCGATATATATCGAATAATCGTCCATGCCTAATTGGCACCAAGGTTATCAAAAATAGTTTACTTCGCATGGAGGAGGGCGCTTATTTATCGCCGTTGACTTCCAGTGACGTAATTATATCTATAGAGGCTTATGAAAGGAATGACATCATTGGAATTCAAAAGCGATGAATAAGCTCAATACCATCACAAAAACCGGACACATTCCTAATTTCTCTTTTCCTGTATCTAAATTTTTTACAGATTTGTTTCCGTACTCAATGCTATACAGGGTGGCCATAATTAAAGCAGATGTGTTTGGATGGATGTCAAGTAAGTGTCACTTTCTTCATCTGATAGCTCTTCAAAACTATGAGGAAAAATCCATGAATTAATGACACCGTAATCGGTTTGACAGGCATGGACAAATGTCACAAACATTCAACATAGGTTAGATGAACATTCGTTAGGAAAGGATAAGAACCTCGATCTCTTTAGGGTTTTCAATGAGCGAAGATATTTCATCACTAATCCTTATTTAGATCTTGAAGTTCTACAATTTAAAAATTTGATACTAATTTTGAAATTTTGAAATCATCCATTTTTTTTCCAACCTTTACCATTAGTGTATGTAAAATTAAAATGAGAAAAATTATATATATATATATATATATATATATTAAAAATTGTTGTTAAGTCCCTTAAAGAGAGTAATTCGTTCATATATATGAATTATACCAATTAAGAAAAATTCAGACTTTCTGTAATTACATTGAATATTTTTAAAAGTACTAAAAAACGTACTTCTGAACTCAGCTCATATTAACTTTCTTTTATAAGAAAAAAATAAAGGTCTAAGCAGTTCTACTCAAGATGGTGTAAACAAGTTTCAGTACTGGTGAGCCAAATAGTCCTAGATTATAATTTCCAGTTCACTTTATGGAATGATAGAAATGGATTTACAAAATAGTTGTTAACTGCGTTTTTTTTTTCAAATGAACTACTTTTATCTATGTTTAGGTAAAAGTAATAGATAAATAAAGTATTATAATTAGAAGGATTTTTAATTTTCTAATGTTTTTATTACTGCTGAAATTTGTCTCGGTTCACGGCATGACGGAGTTTCTAGGTACTAATTTAGATTAAATGCCTACAGTCCAATCAGAATAAACCAAGCTTGGAGATCCGGTATGGTTGAAAACCCGTGAAGGAAAACTAGTTCTGTTCATTTTGTAATTCAATTCTAATTTTGTTTAAATTATCCATGTTATCGTATTTATACCATTAACTTGTTCAAAATATTTTTATATATTAAACTTCAATTAATAATTCATTTTATTGGTGTTTATTATTGGTCATTAATAGTATTTCTTATATATGTGGCTTGGAATAAAAAGGATCAACGTCAATTTTATAAATTTTTTGTAACTATTTTGAATATATCAATTTTAAACTTCTAAATGAAATAGAACTCGATATAGTCAGGATCTCATAAACCTTTAAATGAAACAATTCCTGCATTTCCATAATATTTCGCAAGGCTGATCATTCAATTTAGAAGTCATTCTTTTTAACTATCAATTATGGCATCGGTTTTTCTTATTCCAAGCCACAAAACTACATACATAAATAGCAACATATATCCGTGTAAGAAATACAAATACAATGTGAATACAAATACAACGTAGCGGTACGTTAGTACGATGTACGGAAATAGAAGATAATCCCAATATTTCTCGCTTGCTGGCACACAATAGTTAACTCCAATCAATTGAAATAATTTGTTCTTTGGCAACATATTCATTAAGATAAAAACTCGTCTTATAGAACATTGCGTTAAGAATATTAAAATACAAATGCAACGTTAAAATACGCAATAAAAGTCCGTAATAATCCGGACATGTTTCGGGAGATACAACACCCTTTGTTTTTAGTAATATTGATTCGGTTGTCAATGAAACGTTTGCGGTCCCAATGTTTCCCGCTTGTTGGCACACAATAGTTAACTCCAACCGTTTGTAATAGTTTTTAGTTAGTTTTTTGGTCTTTGGCAACATTTTAGATTGCTTGGGTTTATTTATATTTCATTACACACAGACTTTACATTTTTCCGCTGATGAAGGGTGTTGTATCTCCCGAAACATGTCCGGATTATTACGGACTTTTATTGCGTATTTTAACGTTGCATTTGTATTTTAATAACATATTCATTGCTGTATTTATTTTTAATTTATTAATATATATCATAAATCCTATGTATTTACAGTTCATAACAAACACAAAGTCGTTAGTACTGCAGATAGCAACTTTTTACTCAATCTCTTTATCTCAATACCACATTCGCACAGATTCGATATCAACTTTGAGATGCCCCCCGTATCGCCGAGCAACAAACAACTCATTTTTTTGCACCCTCGCGACCTGGCAAGCGCGACAGCTCTAACCTTTGCTGCTCCAAACACAAGCAATCGCTGTATCGCTATCTCTGCCTCAACTGCATTTTCGTCTATGACCCCTGATGTCGTGGTACGTGATACCTTTGTCAATTGCTTCGTTTTGGACTTCTCTCCTTACCTTGGGATGCTGTTCTTTTTTATCTCTGACAAGGGAATGAGTGATACAATAGTTAATTGTTGAAATAATCCTTCAACCACGCGTTCCAAATGGCGATAGCGCGCTCTTGCACCGCGAGATTATTCGACTGGGGAAATTATTTACTAATGCAATTTAGATTAGGTGGTCTTGTCTCTGTTTGTCTAGTCCATTAGATTTTCGTCGTAAATTATTGTATCTGTCGAAGAAAGAGACGTTGGGCATTGAATAATACAGCTGGTTTGTATGCCATAAACCTGTTTATACAAAACTGATTTATTGTCATATCAATTGATATTTTTCTCGTTTGCTTTCATGATAAAGAGAGCGATTATACCACAAAGACAAATGTATATTAATAAGGCTAAAATATTCAAAGTAGGGCCTCGATTCGATACATTACACGGGAAATGATAAGCTGTTCTGGTTCTTTTTCAACATTATGAAAAATTATCCTATTCCAAAACAAATACATGCTTCTTTTCAAACAATTTCGAAATTCACAAGACAATGAAGTGTGATAATTTACTGTTTCCAATATTCCCTTCCAATTATAAACCAAAATAATCATTAGTTTAAATTTACGGAATATTTCATGCAAATTTAAGTTATATTATGGATATACTCCTCCCCTCCATCGTAACAACAATTTAAAGTACCACATGACATTCCATGACATTACTATTTATGAATTTGAACTCTTCTGTAATATTTTCAAACATTTTAAATAACATAGTTAATTGGTATTCCAGATTATACTAAGTACAATAAAGCATATCCGTTGGGAATGTTAGACTATCATTCAGAATATTTTGCTCGTTCCTAATTCTGGAATTGTTTAAGATACTCCTGTAAGTATCCCTTTATGGTTTTATATTATTTTAATGGATTATGTGAAAACCTTATAAATGACATGTCTGCATATTATTTAAATTTATTGAACTAAATAGAGTTTGGTAGTTCACATGAAATTTGCAGTCTTGAACTGTGTAAAAGCATACTTAAAAATACTTATACTTATACATTGGTTATACTTGAGAAATAAGTATTCGGATTACTTGGAGAAAGTACCAAAACACGATTATTTTTTATTATTTCTTCGTATCACTTAAATGTACTTCGATCAATACAGCGCACAAATATGCTGTAATTTCCTGACGCTTGTATCTGTGGAATCAGTATATCTTAAACAGTTATATATTGTTTGAAATAAAATCATGTATGGGTATCTATAAAATAATTTAAAGGTTTACAGTTCAAATATTTTCCTTTGAGGAACAATATTAGAAGTGTAATAAAAAATAACATTTAAACGGTTTGAGTATAACATCCAAATCCTCCTCCCCTCATTATGTAATAAAATTGATAATAAAACAGAGCCCAATTAAAGCATTACGGTAATTATAATGAATATGAGCATTCCCTTTCGTTACACTCTCCCCCCTAGAGTCTTTTCATTAATGCCCAAATTAAATAATAGTGGCCGATAGGTTGTTGAAGATGGTTTTCTCAGGGCCTACGTGACGCAATCCATCATCCTTAAGTATTGCTTACCTTTTCTCTTGTCAGAGGTAGGAGTAACGGAATATTAACGCAGCGTGTTCGATGTGTGCTGGAAAGTTACATTGTTGCAGAAAAGGGGGTTGCAGATGCTATCAAGTGATACATGCTGTGTGTGTGTGCCATCGAAATTGCTGGCATCCATCTCCATTCGGCTTTGCCATCGCACGAACGGGGAAACGGGAATGTGGTACTGAAAGGAAAGGATTCGATCAAGGTAATAATTTGAGTTTAAATTTTTATAATAAAAATGATACATTTTCTTATTCCTTGGAAGTATTTTTGGTTTCAAACGCGGTGATATGCAGATGTTTTATTTTTAAACTTCACATGATAAAAATATAGTACTTCTGTAATATCTGTACTTAATAATTGTAATGTAATTTGTCACCAAAAAAATTGTGCCTGTTAAATAATTAAGAGAAAAGCATAAAAAACCAAATAAACTTGATATATTTTTATATATTTACAATTATTTATTTTGTTTATAATATTTTTTAAAATATATGCATGTGTATATAAAAACTCATAGTGTAAGCTTTAAAATTAGCAAATAAAAGAAAAGTAGTTTAAAACGTTTATTTTCTTTTGCTTTACTTTTATGATTGGATGTGGTATTTAATCTGAATTTATGATGCCAGTTTATATGTTTCAGTAATAATCTTGCACTAGATAGATTATTGCGCGATCAATAAACATCTGGTTCTCGATTCTGACAAAACATGTCGGTACATGCAAGGTAATGTAGACTGCAAACCTCAATAAACATCCAAGCCTTTCATGAATCAAACCCGTAACACAAACCTATAACATGTAAATTCAGAACTCTGCAATTCAGCCGCAACATTCGATTTTTGGTTTCAAAAGTATTTTCTGCATTAATAAAAACATGCAGGATTTTAAAATAATTAAACCAATAATTCATATCCCTTAAGTATAAATGGCTGTGCAAGTAATGAACAAAGTGAACAATTACACGAGGCAATAAAGACAACGGAAGACTGATACCAGGACAGATGGAATAGTTATATGATGGCAGATTACTGTCAGTGAAAAGACACTGTAAACAAATTCACTCAAGAATTTCAAACAAAAGCTTTCACAGTAGAAAAACTAGCAATAAGACAAAATAACTTTTCCTTTTGATTCTATTTCATCTCTCTTTTTCTCATTCCATTATTTTAATGAAACTATTGGTAGATTTACATGAGTGTTACTGTGTTTATTTCAATTAATTAAAATAATTTTTAAAAAATTGTTAAAGATTTTTTATTTAAAGCCATAAGCCTAATTTATTTCGCCTTTGCATTTTCCCCTATATTTTTATATTTCCTTTATATTTCCTATAAGTTAAATTTCATGTGTAAACGTATATAACTCTACTGTCAAATCTCAAAAAGTAGAACTGATAGAGAAAAACTGTTTTTATGTTTGAAGCCAGCACACGTAATATAGTCAAAATCAGTTAAAAATTCCGACTACAAACAAAAAAGTTTTTTTATTAACCTGTGTTATCGACGTTTCCCTTCAATTCGTTATCCCTTCAATTTAAAAACAAATACTTAATTAAAACAATTGGGCATTTTACTTTATAATAAGAAAACTAAGTAAGTTATGTGCTTTATAATTAAGTGTTTCAGCAGAGAACACATAATTAAATTAAACAAACATTTATTAAAATAAAAATGTGCTGTATAACTTTTTAAAAAAAACTAACTGCTTTCGTTAATAACACAACTCTGCTCTCCCAATTAATTGATGTCCTTTAAATGGTATCACAACACGTTAATCATCTTTGTTATCAAAATCACCGCGAGAAATATCCTTCGGCAATTGGACGTGACATCAATGACGTTCAACATCAGTCTCTTTAACAGCATTAATTTGAAAAGACATTAATGCGCTGCGAGAGACATCATGTATGCTCCATTTAAGAATAAATGAATTTCTGACAGGAAGTATTCGGCAAGCCGCCATTTTACCTTAATATATTCTTAATGTATTAAATTTTAAATATTTGTGATACTTTGTGACTCATTGTAAAAAATAAAGTTACGCTTAATGCATGACAAAATTATTTCAAGAATTTCGTTGATATCTTTTAAATGAAAATAAAAATACATCGATGTGTTTTCTATATTCAACTCTGTGAAATTGATACATTTTTTTTTTGAAGGAAAAGATTCTTGCATGTACATCAATATGAATCTAATATATAAATTAGTATGTATATGAAGTATTTTATGTCTGGTATCTGTAGAACTCAGTTATTTTGAACTTAGAAATATGAAACTTTTATAGCTGCATGATCGTGCTGCGCAATCCCCTGAAGTATAGAGATATCCTATAAATACAATATTTGCATAGAGAATAGACATACAATTCTTTGTATTTTAAATACAAGGGTTTAATAGGGCACCCAGATACAAGATACATATTTAAAAAAAAACATTTTATATGGCAAAACTACGTATGTGAGAAATGTATTGAATACTTTGGCTATGGAGAAAAAATATTATATTTATCCCTTAAACATACTATTACTATATTTTTATTAATAAAGATTGTTTATGTTTTTAGTATAATATTTTGTATTATATGGGTTATGTGTTGTATTACTTGAGTATGCTTAATTAGAGATTCTCTAATGCAAATGGTTTTTTTATAGGTTATACTTGCAATTTTTACGTGAACTAACAAACGTAGAAGCATTAATTGTTCAATGTATTCAACCAATTCTCTTAACTCTAATGTATATACTTTATTAAATCATTTATTTCATTTTGAAAAATTACTTTATAATCACTTGAAATCTTCCAAGTTTAGAAACAGAATTATATTCAAACAAAAAAAATACTTTTTGAACAATAATAAATCACTTCATTGTAAATGAATAGCATTAAAGAAAATGGGTGAATTTTTAAAGTATAGTTAGTTTATAATCATCCTAAGAAAAATGAACTAATCCCAGTCAAAAATTATTATGGTTTAACCGTTGCGTATTTGATGCTATGAAAAACATTGAGCCACCAGGTTACTCAGTTACAGTAGATTTTTATGTGTAAAATAAAAGTATTTTAGAAGAAAGTCTGTGTGACCAAAAGTTCAAATAAAATCTAATAAAAGTGTTATATTTCCAGAAAAACAAGCAAACCTCAGCCAAAATGTAGTTCATCCCATTTAAATTGCAGTAGTTTTAATATTAAAAAATAGAAAATGTGATTTAATTGTTTTTATTGTAAAGTGCAAGTGGGTGATGTATCATTACCATCAACGCTACGTTTCGTTATCGCCACGATTTAACAAAAAACTCGTGGGAAATTTCATTTTACGTAGGTTAATTTTTGTGTAATAACATGCATTTAATTCGAGTATTACCTTCACCTAATAAATTTAATTTAAGATAAAATTCCAATTACCCCTATTTTTCAATTTTCTAAAATAATTTAATAAAACACAAAAAAAATAGTATTTCAAACCCAGAATAATGTCAACCAATTACACCAAAACTCCAACTAATGATTGCTCGACAGTCTATCAAGGCCACGCCGACATAAACGAAAAACTAGCCTACATTAAATTTCTCCAACACTATCTCTGCAATCGATATCAAGATAGGACTTATCATTATACCTGCCGTCAACAATAGTTCATCAACACGTAAAAATAAATTACTACTCTAATGGTGTAAAACCTATTGGTAATGTGTATTCACACATGTTTGTGGCTTAACCTCAGGCTGTATCATTCAGTATCATTGTATCGTTTTTTACTGTCAGGTCATTACAAGAAATTCAATGATTGCACTGGAGCTGTACCGTTTCTGTGGAATATGGTTAGAGATACGAGATGTTCTCGATAAAAGCATACCTCCCACATTTCAGTGGTAATTTAACGATATAAGGTTGATGGATTTTAAATGGTGGAAAAGTGTGGCTGTAATGTTTACTTATGTGTTCCTTATTAGTTTCAGCCAAGGTTGATGGAAGGTCATTTCGCTGACCTCTATAGGTTTCTTTGCCCTAAAGTCTTTTTGATCCATCTTGGTTTCGAAAGCTAGTGCTATATTTATGGGAGAAAATGAAACTTCCAGTAATAGAAAAATAAGGAAGATTGCTAAAAAAATATATGCTTAGGCATTTTACTTTTAATTAGCATTTGCTAGAAGTTTTCGGTAAAATAAGTTTATATAAAAAGTTTAGAATTAAAAAAAAATTAAATATATAAAAAATACTTCAGAAAAGGATTTTAAAAGTTTAATTCAATGCAGATTATATTTAATAAGATATTTACAAACATTTAGTTAGCAATCATTTTTGTCGGATAAATTAGTAAGTCAATAAGCAATGATTATTTAGGAATTAATTTAAAGAAGTATCCATCTAAAATGTCAGAACGACAAGTCACAAAATTTTTGGTAATGCAAATTTTTTAATTACATTATTGGTTTTTGCAAGAAAATTTAGAACTACTGATTTTCTGCGAAAATTGCAGTATTTTTAAAGTATCAAGCTATTAAGTTTAAAAAATTGAAACATTCGTTCAATCAGTTGTATATAAGGATATTTTTTTTTAATTTTCGACTGAGTATGGCAAAATACACACAAAAATTTCAAGATTCTACGTAATTTAAAATTAAATTTAAATGTACAAAATATTAAGTTATTTTAAATAAAATATTCTTTACCTTTTAAAAAAGATTACATTACCTAAATATATATTTTTTAAATGACAGGATTATATGCATTATTTTTAATTCTTTAGTAAGTGCGATTAAAAAATAAAAGGAACTACCAAATAAAAAAAACATCATATTTCGCTACAAATCAAAAACTGGATAGAATTTTTATTTTAAAAATGTAATAATTTTACTTATTATGTAAATAAATTTTTGTCAGATTATAATTTAGTTTGAAGGTATTTCAGTAATATATTAATACTAATTCATTGTGGCATTATTAAAAATAGAAAATGATATTTAATTAGCTAATTTGAAAATTCAATGCTACTCGCATTTATATTGCTCAAAAATAAAATATAAACTGTATTTTGTAAATAATTTTAAATAAGATATAGTAATCTTCATGTTGATCTTTCTTATTAAGATCTGATTCTTATAGATTCAATTGCCGATTTATAATGTTCTCCGTTTTTACAATCAATAAAATACGGTAATTATTAAAAGACAGAGAACACATGAAACGTCTGTTAGAGAACTTCGAATAGTAGGTTAATTTCTACAGTATGATTAATTATCTAAATTAATTGTCTATGTTAACCAGTGAAAATTTTGGAAGCAAGACATTGCGGTGAAATTAATCCGTGTGGTATTCAATAATTAGGTTTTAATTCAGCCATGTAATTGAACTAAATAATTAGAATTCTGGAAAAGGTCAAAAGTGTTATTTTATCCACACACTTTTATTGTTTTTAATTTAAGCAAAATGAATCTTCTATTTTTATAAAATGTTCCAGCACAATTTATTTTGTCTTTATTTACAACATAAACCAATTGTGATATATTAACGTGTACAAAAGTGTTTAAATATTTAACTAAGACTGATATTATATGCATGTCTAAGTAAAATTTATATCCCTCTTTGTTTTCGATTCACTATTTTTTAATGAACCAAATGTATCATTTAATTCATTCGAGTTGATAGAAATTTTGTCTTTTGAATTAAATCATGTTTATACCATTTTTTCTTCTTCTAAGCGTTTATTTTAAACTATTTTGATTTCGAAATAATGACATTTTTCAAGTATACCCCCTTACAATGTTATTCCTTTTCCAAAATAACTATCAAAGTATTGTATAGTTAGCCCAAACCACGTTAAACAGATAATAACACGTTACGCTTGACTTACGAACGATACCATTAAGTTCGAAGAATCAAGAACACACAGAAGATATAGTTTCAATACTTTCTTTTATGGTAACACAAAAATTAACTTTTGCACTAGGAACTGCACCAATTACCAACCAGTTAAGGCCAATTTCCGACCAGTACCGAACTAATGAACTCGCATTACACTCTAAAATGAAACTAACTTAAATTTTAACCCTTTGCACGCCAAGAACTCTTTGCGTTTTCCGTTCTTTCTAGGGAACAGTTATTCATCCTTATGTTCTTTTCCCTAGAATTTGTTATGATTATAGAAAAAAGAAACCTAATCTGTTTTGGATCTGCAAAAGAACGAGTTGAAAAAAATATCGATGGTTTTTTTAAACACAATATCGTGCTGTTCTCGTTCATTTGAAACAGGGAACCGAAAGAACGAGTCTTTATGTTGTCGCCTGAGCGGCGCCAACGGCTTGCAAAGGGTTAAATTGGTTTTGTTAATTAACGTCGCACTAGAGCTGCACAGTGGGCTATTGGCGACGGTTCGGAGTCAATCTCGAAGGAAAGACCCGGGAACACATACACATTCACACACACATTTATACACACATTCATGCAGGCACCTCGTTATTTTAGAACCATGGTCAGATGACGAAGAAACACCTGAACTGGCACCCAACGCCTTCAATAGACGTCGGGACTTTGGGCCCCGATCAGATTTATCGTGCACCAGTCCCGTATACACGCTAGTATAATTTGTTGGATATTCTGGGCGACTTTCTAGTATTTTTGTAGCGAAGCTGGCAACCCTCCGATCGCAAGATCACTACTTTTTTACTTTTCTATGTCAAGTCCATCGCACGGATTCGAACCACGAATCCTCTGATTAGTAGCTGAACGCCTTACCAACTGAGCAACTAGGGCTCTGCAAAGGGCTAAAAGCATTTACGTTGTTTGAAGGGACTTTTAAAAACATAATGATATTGTAATCTTCAAATATTTTCCCCAAATGGTCCCTAACTGATGCATGGGAAATCGTTTTATGGAATACACCGATTAACAGAAAAAAAAATCACAAATTCTATTCCACGTCTTTTAAAGTTCAACTCTACCAAGCATTCGAACTCGGAAACATTCTACCCAACGTAACGCAGCCATATTTCAAACAAACAAGATCGTTTATAACATTTGTCAATCCCAACGTAATTTGTCACTGCAGTGCAGATGGGTATCTCTTCCACTTTCGAAGCGGTTTCCACGCGAGATGTGTATCTCAAGGTAGGCAGTTCCGGAACTCCTGCGGTCGTTTTGAGCAGGTGCATTAAGCGGGAATGCCTGCAAATGGTGGAATTGCATACATTAATGCGGCATGCGCGCATAATTTAGAGGAATAAATAAGGGGAGGGGAGTGTATGTGTTGACAGTTGAATCTGGTTTTAAAATAAGTAGAGGCTGGTATTCAAATGGGGTGTAATTGGTGGTTAATGTGAGCATTAATCTTATTTATTTGGTAGGCTGATTATCATGTGTGGAAATAAGTTGTCTGATTATCGCGTAACCAAAGTTTTGCTTTAACTATTTGGCTTTGCAAATTTTCAAAATACTTATGAAAAGAGTCTGTGAATAGCGTGATTTGTATATGGATTTAATAATCATCAATTATGTTTATTATTATTTTTTAATTAAATACAGTAAGTTCGATATATTTTTTAATTTCTCTCTAATTTTAATAGTTTATAAAATAAGGAAGAAGGCAATATATTCTCATTAAAATGATTGTGGCAGATATACTTTAAATTAGCTGTATGGTTCCTAGTTGATAGGAAATACTTAAATGAAACACAGATTTCTTATAGGGATGAAAGAAGTAGTGTAATAAAATTTGAAAACAGCAGTCTGGAATTAACAATATAAGCAACACTGAATATTTGTAATTATATACAAAGTGGAAGCACACTGCTGGAAAGGTTTCTATAGCCATCATGTCATAAAACTGAAATATATAAAATTTTATGTCTCTATTCTATGAATTGAAAATTATAAACTTCTTTAGATTTCATACATACATCTATACTAAACTTATAATATAGATTTAATATTTAAGATGAACCATACACTAATTTTCTGTAAGCATATAAAAACCATTGATGTCAGAGGTTACAAAAAAACATGTTCGACTAGGAGTTTATAACCCACATTTATTTTCAAAATGTCTCTTTCAAACAAGCTCTTTTTAAACGATATTTTTTTTTACTTTAAGAAAAAAAAAGTAAACTAATTTTGCTACAAATATGGTATTCCTGATATATTTTTAATCATATTTGAAATCTAAAATAAAAATATATTTTGTTTACAAGTAAGTATGTACATGCCAAAAAAAAGTACATTAAAAATTTTCCGTAATAAGTTTTAACATGGTTTGATTAAGGTTTATCCATTCTTATTTTATCAATATCATAAAAACACTCTGTTTTTATGAGCATAATTTTGTTTCTTTAAAAAATGAACAATTGAACATTTCTCTGACAGCCCCCACGTCTTCTTCCGAAGAGGTCATCGAAAGTATATTAAATTCCAGGCACGAAGTTAAGGAATTAGTTTTGGCAACACAACACAGCCTCAAGAACTCTCCTTAATCCGCAAGCCCTAACCATAATTATACCACCACCGCTTTCAAAGGCCTTCGTCTAATCAACAGGTATGGAAAAAGTTGTTAAATTTAAGTCAGTAATAAAAAAATTGCGTTGTTGAAGTTTATATATTACAACAAAGAAAAGATAGATAAGATGTTTTCTTAAAAAAACAACAATTCTTTTGAATTGAATTGATATCGCTAGAGTGTTTATTTATTTTTTTCGGTTCGAAATTAGGTGATAAAAGTTAGGCGTCATTGACACATGGAGATTATTTTTAGGTGCCAAAATTTTCTTCTTAGGCGTAATTATAAAATAATTCTAAATACTTGAGCAGAGCTGCCAACTGTTACAATAATTTTATAATCGTCGTTAAAAGCTTCTTTTGAGTAAAATTAGAAGCATGTTTCTATTTGTACTCTAAAATATATAAACGTCCTACTGACTAAATTACTGAAAGTATCAGAGCAATTGAATGAAATCAACGTTAAATGTAAAAACTGTCGACTAGGTGTAAAAATACGATCGTCAAACTGAAAATTTTATAAAAAGTTAGGCGTCAGTATAGTCGTCTAACTGAAATTTGTAGGGGCTTTCTACATTTCAATGAACCGAGACAAAAATGTGTCACTTAGTATAAATTCGACTTAGTCCCAGAACAATAAAGTAATATCGTAATAGAGACGTTTGTATTGTATGTTAATACCACCCTTCATTTCGAACCCTGCTCCATAACTCAAAACTTGAGAACGGTCAAGTGATGAAGGCAAAGCCATAGTAACATTTCTCCCTCCATGCCACCAATGTAGAGACATTTTGATAAAAGATTATGTAACATGTATAATTCCATTATTCAGCAACAATTTTATTGACTTTACGAGGATAGAACTTGCAATTTTACCATAACCTATTCATTACTTTAATAGCCAAGTTAAAACGAACATAGACGTCCATTTGTATATCTTTATATTTTCTACATTTCAATGAACCAAGTAAAAAATTATTGTGTCACTTAGAATAAATTGGACTTAGTTCCAGAACAATGAAGTAATATCGTAATAGAGACGTTTGTATTGTATGTTAATAAAATGCTTTAAAAATACAAATTTTAGTACACCGTAAGTCTGCTCATTTGAAAAACTTTTTAAATTCATGAACAAAAGTTATTTTTCGCTTTTTTTTTTGTTAAAGATTTTTAATATCTAGTTGTAATGTGAACCAATGAAGGTGTATAACGCAAAAGCATTTGTTTCAAACTGTTCAATCTTAGTGAATTTAGTCAGAATTTACCACAAACGCTTTAACTTTTTATGACTAAAATCATTTTGGAGCCGATTTTGTAATCAAATTTACTTTTACTTTATAATTAGTTCGACTAAAATATCCAATGGCAGAAATTAGGTAAAACAATTGACATAGGTGAACAAGATTGTAAGCCCTGGACAGTTAGAAAAAAAAGCAGAGAGTGCTATATCTATTTGGTCATAACACAAAATATTTCTTAAAGGTACAAGTGGACTATCCAAAACTTGTTTTTTAAGTTTTCAAGTTAACACTCTGAAATGTTCACCATGTATTTATAATGCTCAATCAACATGGGGAGACAATTTGGTATGAAAATAATAAAAACTTTTTAATTTAATTAAAAAAAAACATATAGTAAATTTAAATATTTTTAAATGTTCCATGCCAAAACGTTTTTTCGGATATTTTTTATTGTAGCATTTTAACACTGTATTACATATCTAACTAAATTTGTGCATTTTAAAAATAAATAAATATTTCTTTTAAAAAAATTAACTTATTTAGATTTCCATTAAAAAATTTGGAAAAAGTACAGATATTTCATTACATAAGTACAGAATATTCATTATATAAAAATCATTATTCATTATTACATGCAAAATATATTTTCTCGTATGTAGAATTTTTTTTTAAAGGTTTCAAGATTTTAACCAAAAAAAACTAATGCGCATGGAACATTTCGAAATATTACTTGCGTTTAAAATTAACAAGATGAGAAAAATGCATTTTTGTGAAAAATATATGAATGAAAACTTTTTTTACAAAAAATACGAGTTACATATACATTAAATGAGACATTTCTATAGTCGTGCTTATAAATATAAACAACAGTGTTATTTATATCAAAAAATAAAATACTCATAATTTTGATGGATTTTTGCTATTTTGAAAGTCCAATGTACCCTTAAGAGCTTTAAATGCGTATCGTCGCCTCAGAGCAACAGTAAGACATCTAAAAAAAACGAAAATAAGTTTTCGGTCTTGCTAATATCACCAAATGTGCGTTTATTTAGTAGAACACTCAAACATTTTTATGTCTTCTTTGAAATCCCTGAACTACATCCTTAAATATTCAGCATTGCAAAAACAACAAATTTTAAAATCAATTTTATATGCAACTCTGTTTTTGCTGATATCCTACTGTTGCTCTGAGGTGACGATAAGTGGTCGCAATGCAGTACAACTAAACAAAAATTACAGTTACAGGACCTAGCACTAGGTTTTCGAACGTTAGATAACAGCCTTTATGTTCATCAAATAAATAAAAAGCTTTACACTTTTGTTCTTTCGAAACAAGAAACATTAACTCAGTTACTATAATAAGCTCCTGCGACCTCCGACCCCGCATCCTCGACCCCATTCAGTTCTCGCATCCGCTAAATATCTATAATATTTATCGACAGGACTCAGAAAAACAATATTTTGGCGGGAAAACAATGGATTCCAACGACAAAGGGCTCGTTAATGAGAACCGACGAAAGAATCCCACACAGCAAATTTCGCGCGTAAAAAAAACAGTAATTATTCCGAAGAAATTACGAATAAAGAACTGAGGAACGGTGTATCTCTACTCAAGGCATTGTTCTTGGCGTACAGATGTGTGGAAACAGGAGAATGTGTATCAGCAGGTAGCGGCAATTATGCTCCAGACAATTCGTCATATTCGTCGATGTTGCGAAGCTGAGAAATAGGTCGGCCATTTTGGAAATAGGCTCACGCCATATAGGCTAATTTTGAGTGCAATTGAGATCAAATAAATGAATGTTTGATCATGAATCGAAAGGGATTTGTTTAAATGGCAGGTGGATTTTTCTGATGTTAGTTTAAATGTCTGCATTATTTTTTTTTAACAATGGAAGTTGCGAAATAGTTTCTGAATGTATATCGAGAAAAGAGTCGTGAGTAAATTGGTATTTTGTAGAGATTATTTGCAATGTGATGTTTGCATTCGATATACTTCAACAGTCTAGATCGGTGGTCCGCAACAGGTGGTACGCGAGAGAATTTGGGGTGGTACGCAGAAGGGTGAATAATAACACAATGAAAGGTTAAAAACAAGCTCAGGAATAGACTGTGCGTGTGATACAACTCAGGATTAAAGATGAGTACTATATAACCTGACATAGAAACTTTTATAAACAAAATAAACATAAGCAACATCAAGCTTCTCATTAAGATTCCTAATAAAGACAGTTTTAGTTTTGATAAATTATTATGTATCTGCTATTTGTTAATAATAATTACATATAAACAGTTTCTCCCAGTTTATTAGATTTAATTTTTTTGTATATTGTTTGAATTATACATTTTGCAAAGTTATTCATATATGTATAGAATTTATTTGATAGTTTATTATGTCCTTCCAGTAAAAAAATTTATACGTTATTAAAAGCTATTGTGTAATACTTTACCCAATTCAAAAAAATTTGTCGGATATTTTCTGGCAATTCAAGTTAGACACTTCTTAATTTCACAACTCTACAGATATTGCAAAATTTCTAAGCAAGCCTTAAAACCACCACATACAATAACATCTTTTCTTATGACAAACACACCCGAACTTCCTCTTAGATCTCAATAAAAACTCAACCACGCGAGAGCAGCAAGTTAAACAAAACACTCGAAGCATCCAAGCTGAAGATCCTTCCGTTTACACAAGGCAGCATCTTCTGAATCAAGTCCCAATTCGTTTTCACGGAGGCCTCCAAGTATCTCCACCACTTACGCAACTCTCTCAGAAACAACAAGACAACGTGACAGGTGAATCAGGTTTACATAGTAGTCAATAACTTTGAATGGAATAGTTATTCCATGTCTTCTTTTTCAACGGGCCATCGATGTCTTATTTATTGGCTGTCTCGAGAGTTCTTCTGTGGCCAGAGGTCGGCGTAAATCACTTGGCAGTGGCGATTGGAGTGGTCTCCTTTTGCTTTGTGTCTGTCGTAAACGTCCGACGAAAATGTATCGCGCATAAAATGTGTCTGTAATTGTTATGTATTGGCAATAGTGTCGTTGACCTATTTCTAGTAATTTACTCGCGGAATGTTTATTTTATTGATTTGAATGGTGGAAATTATAGGCCTGTTTTGAAAATTTTGAGCGTGCCCATAAATAAGTTGAGTTTGCAACAAAGGACACATTGAATATGTCCTCAATGAGATATCTAGTGTTGGAGTTTGCAAAACATTTCCCAATAAATGCGTTTAATGTCATCGTTTAGGATTAATTTTGCCTTAGAACTCATTTATAAACTTTTAAAATGAACTAAGATTTAAACTAGCTTATAAAACTTTATAATACATCAAAATCGTTTTTAAAAGTTACACTAAATCTCATTTTTATCACTTTTCTCAGGAAATCATTTAGAAAGTTACATTTATAATTGAAGAATCCTGTATGAAAACGATGGAGGTCCACTTTATTTTTAATTAGTTATATTTGATACAAAGCTGTACTTTCATTGTGCTAAGAACGATAATAATCCGCAATAAAAAAACATTAAACAATGTAAAGTTAAAATTCTTTTTCGTTTTCTGCACAATCACTTTTTCTGGATAATAGCTTAATGCCAGTTTTTACAACATTTAAAGAAATAGGCCACTATTGCAAGACAAATAAAATAATAATTTCGTCAGTTGAAAATTATACTGTCAATCCAGATTATACTTTCATTAAAAAGGCAGGCAATAATAATATACAATATTTTGTATAACCAATACATACATCACTACTTTTTTCCTCTATGTGTTTTTAATGAATTTTCTAGTTGGAACTATTTCACAAAATCAATCTTGTTACGAATAAATTTAGAACCCCAATCCATTCTACACTACAGGATTTAAACTTATTAATGGTTATTTTTCTTCATGCCACACGCTATCTTCTTGAAAATTATACCACACATTACCATTCTCCTGAAGACTATTTCACAGAGATAAAAAGTCATGTAACGCACTTTATTAAGAGGAAATAAACCATCACACGACTGATCCCCATAACTCTTCCGGCGAGCTATAAAAAGCGACTTCAACACTTCCAATGCATCTCCTGACAGTTTTTACAGCCATTAAAAGTATTTACAATCCGCCCGTTATCTCGCCACCATCAATTGTTTTCTTATCCGCTTCATTTCAGATTCAGAAAGCACGGCCTTCTTATCCCGTGGTAATGGATGCCTTCGTTGACCGTGGCGCGTGAATTAGAAGAACGGCGGTCGGTGTCGAAAGCTCGCCAAATGCCCTGCTGATTGAGATGCAGTCCGGGTCTCTCTACTGTGGGCCTTCTTTCGGGACTTGAAAGAGCAAGATGAATGCATCTTTGATGTGAAGTAAGTGGATAAGGAAGCCGGATGAGAATGTTTATGGCTAAATATGAGATCATATGGCTAAAAGAGACCAAGTGTCAGAAACAATGAATTGGCGATGGACTTAAACATTCCATTCTGGAGTACATGGGCGCTGTTTACCTATATCATTTTCTTATTGGGTTTCATTCATTCAGAAATACAACAAGCGTAATTGAAATTTGTAATTAAAGCAATGAGGCAGCGTTCTTTTTCAACAATTATTAACTTTAATACCTCGCCAACACAACAATAGTCATCAAAAATTGAACTTGAGAGTAGGCTTGGGCGATGACTCGATATATATCGAAATTCCGGAATTAAAATATCATTGCGATTGCGATTTTGTAATTTTTGATTTGACGATTAGTTGAAAGCAAACTCGGAAGTCCGGAAGAACACTTGCGATGCAAAAGGTAATTCCCAGAAGAATTGCATTTGTTTTTCAACAAGAGTAAGAGTAGAATCGTTTTGACAAAAGTGGCAAAATATCTATATTTTTAATAATAAAGGGGAGAAAAATTGCACTATTCCTTGATTTGATCTAAACGTAAGTTTAAGCTATACATCTTTGTGTTTACTAAATGCTACTGTACTTATTCCCATTATAAAATATCGACATATCGAAAACATCGATTTATCAACAATATGTATCGAAAATATCGATATATTAGAAATATCAATTAATCGGAATTTCGATTTATCGGAAAAAATCGTTTACTGACTTAATCGCAATGACAAAATGTCTTCATCGCCTAAGCCTACTTGGGGGTTTATAACAGTCAATTTCCTCTCATGGAAGGAAAAGGTACAATTAACGATTTTTGCATATGGTACCTTAAAAAAAACTTTAAACAGCAAATATTCAAATGTTAATTACCAGTTAGTTTTAATAAAAATATAGATACACCAAAGATAAAAAAAATCGTTTTCATTTAAAGCCCCTTAATATATCTAAACGTTTTCTTCCAAGTAATTATGCACACAGAAAAATTGAATTTTCAGACATTCATGTGCCTTATTAATTCCCGAGGTTCGAACCAAATTTTATTTATTGTAAATAGCAATTTTTATTTTAACCCTTTGCGGTCGAAGCCTTTTTTCACTCAGAAGAATTAACAACTCGAGACGGTTTTCTGCATATTTGGGCGAATTTCTTACAGTGATGCCCGATAGTCACTTGTCGAATTAACGCATCACACCAAGTGGTGCCTGGTAGCCACCCCTCGACCACAAAAGGTTAAATATGCACTCCATCATTTCCAAAATAAAATATAATTTTTTTTTTTTAAATACATTTTGAGAAGTACACCTCTGTTTTCCTTCAAGCGCAAGAACATTTTGAGACGAATCTAAACCCTAATCAGCTGCAGCACCTCTCGCGAAACCCAAGCAATTTGCAGCACTCAAACACCATTGATAAATTCGCCTTCTCTCTTAAGGCCGAATCTCACTTCCTCAGACGGAACAGCCCATTCCGCTTGTATAACCACTCCCTGGCAATTTATAAAGAGCCATAATAAGCAATTAAGGGGGCACGAGACAACATTTTTCTTCTGCCTACCCCGTTTAAAAGCTTCCGTACACACACACACAAGGAATCGGACGGTTTTGGAAGATGAAATATCAAATTCTCGAGCCACAAGCCAATTGAAATAAATTGCTGCTCGTGTAAGCTCAGATCTTAAATGGATGGGCAGATGAACGCCAATTATATTAGCACTGATTATTCCAATTGCCGATTAGGCCAATATCCTACAGTCGTACATGGAAAAAAAATTATTTGATAAAAGTAGTCATCTTTGCTGTGTTGGAGAATTTGATTAATCGGGCTTGATTGCCACGATTTGAGGTTGTAGTTTTTCTTGTTTTTTATCAGTAAATTCATTTCGTACTAAATGAAACTTATCCTGTATTTAGTTTTACTAGACTTACGCATAAAAACAATGTCATTTAACAATGCTCTATAGATTTTTTTTAAGTATTTAAAATTAATTCTTGCATATGTCAGCATAGATCTGCATTCGTGTATATGTCTGACGCAGTTAAAAATACATTCTCATATTTGATGAAACTTTTTTCCTTTTTGGCGAAACAGAAGCCTGCTATAGGTTCCGATTGAATATTTCGTCAAAATTAGGAAATTCATAGTCATTTTTAAACGAAATTTATTTAATCAAAAATGAAGATTGGTTTTAAATAATGTAATAATTCAATATTGACGAGCCTACTAGAACCGTGGACCTCTTGTTCCAGAGTCCAACGCTCTATTCTCTCGGCCAAGAAGACGCGTTTCAGTTGTGGCAATATAAGTATAAGAACCAAGCATGAGCTGATGAACCCAGAAAAAGGCCAAAAAGAAATCTGAGTAAATGACTTTCTTTCCCATTTTGATAAATCTTGTTTCGTCAAAATTCACGTGATTCAATGACGAAAGGATTGTCAAATATAACGATTGACGACCAAGAGTGCACAAATGCAGCTTTACACAAATACAGGACTATCAATTCAAGGCCTGGACTAATGAGGACGGTTCGGAATCGTTGCAGAAAGAAACTTTAAGGCTCGTAGTTTTGTACCACGATCAGGTGAAGAGGACAGCATGTGAAAGGCCCAAATGAAAGAACGATTATTGTCCATCCGGAGTGATTTTCAATAAAATTTAAAACAAAGTGTCATATTTTAGACGTACACAGCATTATGATATTTTAAAGTTGCTTTTGACGGACTATTATCATTCTTCCCCTTTTACAACTTGACACAATAAAAATACACCCATGTAATGTAATGCATGATATATTAATTTAAACAAAATGTGGTCTTGCATTATTTTCCCCCATGGCCCTTCATCTAATTGGCACTCCTATTCTCCGAACTTTTACACCACGGCCAACCTGAGGAAACTTGGATCCCGACCGATTTAACATGCATCAGTCCCATTTATAAGTGGAGTTACTATAAATGGACTTTATGAAAATATAAATGTAACGCTAAAACTACGCAATAGAAATACTTAAAAATCTAGACATGTTTCGGGAGATACACATCCCGTCATCAGCAAAAAGGGAGATGTATCTCCCGAAACATGTCTAGATTTTATGTATTTTCATTGCGTGGTTTTAACGTTGCATTTATATTTTAATATTCGTAACAAAATGTTCTACAAGACGAATTTTTACCTTATAAGTTGACCTTCGTCTGGAATTGAACTCAATATTAAAATTCGTTTTACACAATATTTTTTTCTCATATGGTT
The DNA here is from genome assembly GCA_963932185.1 of Troglohyphantes excavatus. Lineage (NCBI taxonomy): Eukaryota > Metazoa > Arthropoda > Arachnida > Araneae > Linyphiidae > Troglohyphantes > Troglohyphantes excavatus. Next base: position 28,775,734 of record OZ010669.1, on the reverse strand, counting down.
TGCTGGCTGTCGAGTGGTAGAAGTCACAAAAATCCAAAAATAAACTCAATTTTTTCATTTCTATTCACCTAGATCATGACTAGATAGACAATCTTTGGATGTCCACGGACAAATTAATTAAAAATTTAGATAAAGCGTGGACCATAATCTTTTAACAACACTAAATAAAGTATTCAGGCGACAAATATTTTGATCCCAAGTATAATTTAAGTATTAAATGTTATATATTTTCCAAATAAATGCATTAATAACAAAAACAAATTATATTGCATGTAACTTAAATTATATTAATTATTTAAGACAACATTTAAAATGACTTATATACATCCATTTTCAAATAATAAAATTATATTTCAGTGTATGCTTTCACCTGATTCACGAATTTCGATACTTTTTAGTAAAGGTAGGCGAGTTGAAATGAAAAATACACTTCCAAATTTGCAAGTAGAATCATTCTATTTAAATTATTTCTTTACGGATTTAAATTATTACCTCTACGGAACACTTTGAACCCTCTCAAGGTTCACCACTGGTCCTCTGACCAAGGGTTAGGAACCACTATCATTTGACCTTGTGCTCGTCCTAAATTGGTTACTTAATAATAAATTGAAGTTATTATATTTAACGTTATATTTCAGCGCTCTTACCGAGAAACTAGGTATTTGGAATTATACCCAAATAACTTTCAATTCACGCAGGTCATCAGTTACATAATGCACATCCATCAAAATATTTACCTAAAGAGTGAAATATATCATTTTATGCTGAAGCAAGACAATCCTTATTCATCTTTGCCCCAGTTATTTCAGTTTAATATTCACTGCAAACCCTATATAACAAAATCGAAGGCAAAAAGTGGTGGGAATAACACGACATTCATTATCCGCGACTGAGGTCAAACATATCGGGGTCAGGTTTGTTTGCCAATGCAACATCAAAAGTGAAATATTAATTACAAATTCAGAAATCCAATTGATAATCTTCAATTTATTGCAAAAGAGAAAGGAGAAAAAAGGTTGTACAGACAGAAAGAAACGGATAGTATCTTGTGAAAGGAGAAAATGCATCGGCTTCATTTTCTAGATTCTTATATAGCCTGTCAGTCAAGCGTCGCTTTCTCGGTGTCGAACCTGTGGTTAAACAAGCCCAGAGATTCCGCTGGCTTAGTTTCATTCTGTTGCAGTTATAATTTGGTTTTTTGATAAGACGCACGGAACCCGTCATTACCAACTTTCTCTCCCTTATTTGAGCAAACAAATACAGAGGTGGTGGGAAGAGAGGAGGAATTAATATTTTCTCGGGAGGCGGGAACGTTTTTTTATAAACTTTCTTCTTGTTTTTTTGAAGAGTTCCGCAATCCTCCATCAACGCCATGAACGTGGGCTGTGTGCTGAATCTGACATGCATATTATATACAATCCTTTCCAGCAAAGGCGATCATCGGTGCTATTTTTCCGGTTTTTATCTCTGGGCAATCTTTGTCTGGTAACTAGGTTTGGACCAAATGAAATTAAGCAGGTGACACATTGATATTCCGTCAATCCTGGTTTGTGGCGTTTGACGCTTTGAAACCACTCCCTCGGATTCAGATTGGTTCATGTTCATTTACAACACCGTTGAAAATAGGTATTGAAAAATAAGTAAAATGTACTCATTTTTGAGTGCATTCGATTCTTATAAAAGCTCCGAATATATAAGTTTCATTTTTGAAAAAGACATGTACTAAAAAATGAGTACAATTAGAAAAATGATTAAAAAGAGCAGATGCTTGCCTTCATAAATCACTTTCAATAAATATTAACAATTACAACCAAGACTTACTGGGAATCGAACCCATATAATAAAGCACCGCAGTCCAATGCTTATCCGTTAAACTACTTATTAACAGAAGACTTGTTAAAAAGGTGTGTCAAAAGAACGGGAAATAAGATAATTGAGTTGTAACAACTCAGTTTCCATTTAAGCAATCGACATCAGATAATGTGAAAAGCCATGTTCTGAACAATTATTTTGAGTTTGTCAGGTCGCTTTGTTAAGATGGCTTGGACAGAAGCTGAGATTAACAATAATAAATTACGCTACTCATTTTTGAGGAAGTACGCTTACTTAAATTTGAGTACGTCATCGTTCATTTACGATGCAATTGTACTCATAGGAAATCGATTACGTTCAGGTACAAATTTTTAAGTACCTTTTTTTGCAGTGAAGAAGAAAGAACATCGAGTTATTTAATTAACACTTTGAATTTTACTGGGGAAAAATAATAACCTGTTTTTTTGCTGGTCTTTAAAATGAAAAAGAACAGAACGTATTTGAGTTTAAAAATTTCGTTCTTCGTCAATTTGTTGTCACATTCATATAATCTAAAAAATTATTATTTTTGTCAATCAATATTATAGAAAGTGTTGAAGAAACGAATGGGGACTGCTTTGATATTCAAATGTCGTAAACTTTCTTGAACATCAAAGTATTAAAATGTCAACAATAGAAATCTAAATATATTTTCTGAGTTTTAAAAAAATCCAGTGTTTGAGACTATACACTATCAGATTCAACGTATCTAGAAACGTTTTACTTGATTTTGATAGAAAAACGTCAACTTTACATTTCAACCGTGGATTTTTCTCTAAAACTTATGCATTTGCCTACACAAAAGTTGTATATTTACCCATTTGATGACGTCACCAAAGTCATATGTTGTCCTACAGTGTTTTCAGCAATGCAACCAATTTTAGCAAATTAAAAATACTATATTTTACAATACTGTTCAAATATATTGAATTGGGGTAGAATTTATAAACTGATTCTTCAAAAAAAATTAAATATTAAAAGCATGTATTTTAAAAAAATATTTCAACTCAGACGCATCGAGAACAGCCTTTCAATTTCAAATATCCCTTTAATGTCACTTCGGTGAATTAAATAAAATTTACACGTATTCAAAAGAGTTTATATAATAGGCATCGTTACGTAAACATCAATAAGCATTCCTAGTGTACCTTAACGTTATATTTTTGTATATGTCAGAGTCTATTTCCAATAACGCGTTTTGAATGTATAAATTGTAATATTTTTGTTTGGAAACCCATAGATCAACTTTGTGCCCATTTAAATGCCATTTATTATTTTTATTTTATAGATAATCAATTTGTGCAATTTAGAATGTGTTGAACGTGCTGTACAAACTCAACGAAGTCTTTTCAACAAACAAGGTAACGCCGAGCGACCTTTCTGAACTTTAGACGTTCAGATATGATAATGGGGCGCTGTATGGCCGGAAGCTTAAGTTTCATTTACATTTTCTCACGCTAAGTAATCATCGAAAATCCTCGTTAAAAAAAAAGAACAACGTTAAAACAAATCGATTTCAAAACAATATAATATTTTTATTGTTCACACTTTCGCTTGCCATGAACGATTTATCGAAAGTGCCCCAAGCGCTATCAAGACAATATATTCTTTTAACCATTTTTTCTGTCTTTGAAATTCAATCTCTTTTCGTTATTGTAAATTAACAATGCCTATCGCACATCATTTGCTTGTCACGTAAGCATGAGACGCACATTTTCGAACGCGGATGAATACATCAGGTTTCATTGTTAATCACGGGTTGACAAAAAAGAGCGGGAAAACGGCAAAGAGTCAGAGTGAAATGCAAATGCAATGTTAATATGAATAAAAAATTAGCTTTGTTAAATGGTAATGTGGTATAGAAATGTCCGGTAATGAGAAATCAAGTTCTCGTAGGTTTTTTGTAACGATAAGCCAAACATTTCTATCCTTGAACCGTCTTGACTTGTATTGTTTTTTAAAGTTGGAAAGGGAAAATATTTTTATAAATTACTTATTATGGAAAGTTCAAAAAGGTTCTAACAATTACTTCTTTACAAATTTGATAATTCTTTTTTAAAGCTTCAAGGTAAAAACATCGGCATCTCATCTACATTTTGTTCATTGCGTTTGCAGATAGAGAAGGAAACTGGAGAAAGTTAACCTAAATATTTGTAAAGTTGGCTCACTGAAAACTTTCATTTAGGTGTATTTTATTTTCCTATGTGGGTAAATTTCGGAATATAAGCTATGATAAAGAAACGTTTTTGTTTATAAATTCGTAAATTATGCGTTTATTTACAACAAATAAGGTGTTTATTATTTACAAAATAATGAACATATTATAAAAATGTTGATGGTTCCTTGAAACCCTAAATTACTACAAGGATGCAACTTATTTTATAACTACATTGTTTCCTCATGGATGTGTAAAACATGTGGGCTTATCATTTTTGTATTTTCGAGTAATCTACTGCAAAATTTTTTGTTACTTTAGATTAAACCAAATATTTTTTTTTAAAAAAGCTTTACTTATGTTTTAAAATTAACCCTTTTATTTTTTGTAGGCAACAAACAACTCTGCATTTTCAATCAACAAGATATTATAGGTGTATTTTGTGTTACGTGCAAGGCATTACATACTCAATCTCACTAAATAGGCATCTTTATCAGTTTGGTTAGTTTAGAAATAAAGGATGGCATTAAAATTAAAATACTTAAAACAACATTGCATTCAAATATCAAAAATTCTCTAATTAAATTGCGGCGTATTATTCGTTGAAGGTTTAACGTATAAAGTAATCGTAAAATAATTATTTTATTATTAATAATTATTTTATTTTATAATGTCACTAATTTAGATACAGTTCTTCAAAAACACTTTATTGATGTTCTTTTTCTTCAAAAATAAATTTATATTACAAAAATTGTTTGTATTATCAAAAAAATTCATCCATTTAATTTCAATGCGCAATATGACAGTAAAAAATATTACTATAGCCACACTAATATAAAAATTTGCTCTGCATCTGTCATAAACCTAAAAATTATTAGTTGACGTACTAAGAAACAAGTAGGTTTTATTGAATAATTTTTTACTACTATTTTCAAAACAAGGGAATAAGTATTTAAGTTTCATACGGTTCAGGATTCTCTGTACACAGTGAACCCTCATTTGACGAATTTTACTTAATTTTTCGGAACTTCTTAGAAGCTCGTACTTCGTGTAATAAGTATTGTTCAATGTTTATTCATATTCAGTTGCACAATAAAACCCCGTGTTACCAAACAAATTAACTGGGATCACTTTAAAACAGACTGCCAATAAACAATCTGGACGTTAATCCTGTAACAAAAGATACGCACTTCTCATTCTATCCCTAATCATACTATTATGGCAGACGAATCCATTCAACAACATAAACCCATCACAATACGCCATGTACCATCCGAATGCAATCCAGTTTCGACATAATCCAGTAGCCCATAAACGGAAAAAACACCGTAACGAAAACGAAACGACGAAAAAAAAAATGTGGGTGTAGAAGGGGATTCGTTGCACAAGAAAAGGAAAACAATCCTTTTGCTGTCCAATTAACAAGCCATTACCGTTTTTTCACAGATAAAGAGATTAAGGCTCGCAGAACAATCAAATCTGGATGATGGTAGCTCACGCAGAAGGTGAGAAAAAAAAATGACAATTCCCTTTCTGTTGGACAAGGAATCCCGTTCAAGGTAAGGCTGTTCGATTTGTGGGTTAGATTCGGTTCGATACCAGCATGGAACGTTGCGCAAGATGGAACGTTTTTGATTCGGCCGCTACCGATTTCGGAAGCTCCCCCCCCTTCCCCTTAATGTATTGTTGTAATAGGCGAGAATTGCGTCAGACAATGAGGAATGTTCGTGGAGAGATTATCTGCAGTGATTTGTTCGGAATTACCGGTAAATGAGGCACGATTAAACGGGAATGCACCTCACGAATGCTTTGTTTTGCGGATGATGTAGGCTGTTTGGAAATTGGTGTTGTTTAAGCAGTTGGGGTTCCGGCAAATTGAAAAATGTTTTGATGAAATTGTTTTGTCTTTTCTTAAAAAGAATTTGACGTACGAGAGATAAAAAAGTTGTTTTTTACCCCCAATCCTGAAAATAATTGATTTCCATAACATAGGTTTGAGGTTTGTTTTTATTTTCATAATAAAAAGTCATTTTACTTAAGGGTTATGAATAAGAAACACCAAATTGAATGCTATATATTTTTGTTTGGAAAAGGATTATTTATAGCATATTTGCATATAGTATATACGATATACAGTAATAGATGAAGAAAAAGTGTTTCATCTTTCACATTTTTTTACCTTGAGAGTAAGGCCGCTTTTTCATTTAACGACACGATACCGATAAATTGTGAACGATTGCGAAGGGACGACACAACGTTTTATCGTATCGTCTGATAATCACTTTTTCATTGCACCGATATCGTTAGCCGAAAACGACAATTTTTACATACAGTTCGTGTTCGTCTGTTGCCGAGAGCACATCTATTCTCGATATGGAGCATCGCAACAAATTACATTATAACAAACTGCGATTGTTGTATTTGCTGTATTTAAGGAGAAATAAGAGATTAATAACAAAACGCTTCTGGGTGCATGATATCATCAAAGCAAGACATGTTGAAGGAGATTTTTTTATGTTTTATTTGAACGTCTACAAAAAGCTAGAGCTAGAGCTAATCACTGGAGCTGCAGAGTGGGCTATTGGCGACGGTTTGACGAAATATTGCCTCCCATGCCTTTTCTCGAACAATCTTGTTCTTGTAAAATTCCTCTCGCTTATCCCAAATACAGGTCTTTACTTCCACTAGTTCACAATATCGAACTTAAAAGCCATATTGATAATATAAATAAAAAAAAACACAGTAGACTATAGTAGACGGCAACAAGTTTTTCGGAAACACTCAAAATGTCGTCACGATGAAGTAGGGAAGGCGCGTGCCCAAGATAAAACGTTCCGATAAATTGTATCGTCTGATCGGCAACGACAATATCGTTATTGTATCGGCTAGTAAAAAAGCGCCCGGCTTCGTATGTGTATTTTGCGTACCCCGATATCGTGCCACTGAAATCGTATACGATTTATCGGTGTCGTTCAATGTAAAAGCGGCCTAACTCTCTGGACGGACAACGCAAGCTTCTTTTATATCCCCCTTCCCACTCTCCAACGTTTCATGTTAAAGCTCAACCTCTCCGGCATTCCTCAGAGCAGTATTAGCCACTTGCTCCTAGTTAAAACTAAAACAGGACCGAAGACCCACTTTTTTTTTTTCATATATGCTTGTAATGTACCCACTTTTCTTTTAGATCTTGTTTCCTGGTCTGTTCAAACAAATCACTTTTCTTTTCCCATAAGGATCTTCTAAATTACTATTCAATTTCAACTTTGCATCGATTCCACTCAAATCACATTCCATTCTTCTGAGCTATGACTTTAACGACACAGTTCCTGTCTTTATATGGTCACTGGTATCCGTGTGAATTTAAACTTTCTCATCGATGGCAACACATATTGCTCAATCCTTCCTAACTCAATGCATTCCTAACCCAATCATCGAAGGTGCAAGACGTGTGTCTCTGCATCTCTGCTTTTTAGCCGCTATCGCCAAGAGAAGCTGAATAAAACAACTTGAAAACTCTGATACGAATCCTGAAGTTTATCACCGAAGTCCATAGCATAATTTTATATACTTATAACAAAATACTATAAGCTCATAGAAGTCCCTCCGCTTTTCGGGCATGTATACGTTTCAATTTTGTTCAAACATAAAAATGAACAAGTTTGGAAAATTTTATAATTTATTTTAATTTTGGCACAGCTTTTGTTAAGAATATGTTTGATGTGTGAACACTTCCCCATAAAAACTAGAAAAAGCCGAAATATTTCCCTATATTCTTGGTTTTTGTGTAAAAAAGAAACCTTTTAAAAGTTTTTTGCAATGAAGAATTAGAAAATATTCTAATTTATTTGGCTCACTTTTTACTCAATTTTTTTCCGAGTTTTTAAAGCTAAAAAATAAGAAATTCGTGAACATTTAACAATCTTAATTATGTTACGTAATTACGTAATTAACATACATGACAGCTATTGCATAAAATACACGAGATGACATTCTTATACAAATTACATAAACATTTTAAGATTGCATTAAATATTCATAATCTGAGACGTTTAATGAACAAATATAGGAACTTTTACAAGTAACATACACTAGAATTATTAGAATGCGTAATTTCGTAAATTTGTGTAATGCTGACACATACAAATTAAATAAAATAAGACATTTCACTACAACAACCATTAAATTTGTTAAATAATCCGTTCATCATTATTTCCCTATTAAAAAGTCGCAAATATTCAATATACTATTTGAAAGATTTGTATATGTTTCTTTGTTACCAAAATTGTTGCCGACTATTCCATTGCAGTCTTAATTTAGTCATAAAAAAACTGCCTACGCGATTATTTTGACTTACGACTTCACACATTAAAACCCTTTAAGGGTTTTTGAGTATCTCCAGATGAAATTTCCCTGGAACATACCATTCGAACCAATTATCTAACTTCCCTGACTCAATATAATTGAAGATAATCCATAAAAATCCCTGTTTTAAAGCCCCGCCTTTAGTCAGACTCAATATTTGCTGATTTTTGTCTTTAGTTTATAATTTTTATTTCAAAATAATTTCGCTGTCTGCCCTTTACAAGATATTGCTTTTAAGGCCACGACCTACTGATTGGCGAAACCCCGTATTAACTAAACATATAATTTCCCCACTCAAATATTTAGCAATTCCAGCCACAAATTTTTATTTCTTTCATAACAATAATCCCTTTACCGTCTTCATGGTCAAACATTTTAACAATACGCCGCAAAGGAAAAGTTAATTTAAGGGAACCTTAATCAAGGATTGCGTTCACGGTAACGTTCATAACAACTCAATACTAACAACACAATAAGTTGATAGGTTTTGAAAAACAAATTACTGGATACAACAATTCAAAATTAAATTTTTACGCTCTGCAAAAGATAAAGGCCCCCGACAACAAACCGTTCCTAACAATAGATCAAAATTCTTCAAATATATTCCCACGTATCTCATTAAAGTAAAGACAAGACCTTGAAAAATCCAAGGTTCGGTTTTTCATTTTGCATATTTTGGGAAAGAAATTTTGTATTCACAATGCAAGCGAATGTCTTTGAAAGAGATCGCTTTCGTAAACAAGTAAATGAGAAAGCTGGTTCTTAAACAAATTGATTGGCGTTGAAAAGAGTTCGCTTTAAATAATCGCCGACATCCATTCTTTGATTTGGCTTCAAAAAGGAAATTTTTCAGGGTCTCAAAACGGGCGTGGCCATGAAATTAGCGGGGGTTAGAAATTGCATGTTCGACTTCTTAAACCACCTCTCTCAAAATACCGAAGGGAATTAAATCGTGATTGCAAATCTAAGGTTTAAATCGATATCGATTAAGTTAAATTATCGAAGGCCATCTTAAATTGTAATAGATTTTATTCCTAATTAAACTTCATTTCAATTCATTGACTTGTTTCCCCCGATCAATATCATTTTTTTTTGTGAATCATTTCCATGCATTTGAGTAAATTGTTTTATATTATTCATTTTTAATTAAGCTGCCTTTTAAAAAGCAGTACAATAAAATCTGCATTAATATGGAAATGCATAAAACTGTATTTTAATTTTAATATAAATTTTAATTTTGTTAATAAAGTGATTTTGATGTATATTTTAAATAGTAAATCTATTTATTACTCGATAAAAATAAAGTGTTAAAAAAGCGCGTTTGCTTTCAAATATTTTTTAAAAAGAAAATTTTTTACACATTTATTTAAATTATATTTAAAATTTGATAATTTTTCATTTAAAAAAAAATGTATGTACATTCTTATAAAAACTATTTTATTTACATAGTTTTACAAAAATTAAATGAAACTGCTTTAAACAAATTTCGTTTTCTATTCTATTAAAAAAGATAAATTTTATTAAAAGAATATTATGAAAAAAAAATTCTAATTTTTCTTAAGAAAGTAAAATTTCACGATTCAAGCTTAGAACATGTTGAAAAACTAATATTACAACGTCATTTTTCAGCGTAAAATTCATACTACAATCTCAAAAATATATAAAATAATTAACCAAAAATCTTTTTGTTGACACTACTTTACAGAAACGTTTTCAAAATGCGTTGTACCTGTAGTTGGTTGGTGAAATTTTAACCATCAGATGACGAGTACAACTGAGCTAGAACCCCAAGCATCTGTGTAAACATGACGACCTTTGGATTACCACACCTGTTTCTCATACGACCTATGGATTAGCATACACCTGTTTCTCATACTGCCGTCATAAGAAAGATGACCCTAACTCTAAAAAACAAAACTTTGCAGGAAATGAGAAAAAACAGTTATCACCTGCATCAACGTTTTGATACTTTAAAAGGATTGTATTGTTTAAAAGAAGTTGCATGTATAAAATTTTATTTTGTTGGTAGTTATATTTTATATTTAATATCGCACTTGAGCTACACAATGGACTATTGGCGACGGTTCGGGATTTATCCCAAAAGAATGACCTAAGAAGACTGCCTCCTAATTTTAAACCATCATCAGATGACGAAATCTCGTCTGATCATCCGATTTTCTTTCGCCATGTAAGTTTACCATGTTTTTCTATATAAAAATCATCATGAATTTAAGGACTTTTCAGTATTTACTTGTCATATAAGGCCTTTTTTTTAACAAAACCCACCCCTAACTGGAATTAGAACCAATATAAATTTCACACACTATAACTCACCATTATGTTTAATTTCTAGATTTATTTTAATGTCATAAAAATTTATATTTTTTAAAGACAAAACGGATAAGCTAACAAATTGAATTTTAAAAAATGTACAGTTATGGCATTTTAACTTATGACGGTTGTATACAAGGCAGATGTTTTCGCAGATGACTAGAAACAAACAGAGAGTTGTAATATTAAATAGAGAGCGCCTTCAATACCAGACTCTCATAAGGCCGCGGTGTCAACATTGAAAAGAAAAACCAACATCACGTGGTTATAGCGCTGCCACATTTGACGTTCAGACATCTGCAGGAGTTTCAAATTTGGCGCACTTTCTTCTTTTTTGGTGATAAGGAGTTCTGTCCGTATTCAACTTCTTAACATATATGTACGTATTTACTTATTTTCAAACAATATGCGCTAAATATTTCCTCTTCATTAACGAAACGAAAATATTTTATTTGTCTTCAATACTCGAAGAAGCGAAACTCTTTATATTTCTCAGGTTTTATTGTTCATATTTTCTTATTGAAGTATACAAAATAACAATTGAAATAACTTCGCTTATGGTAAATTTTTTACATAAAACCGTAATGCAATTATTTCAAAACATTTCATTCAAGTAAGAAAAATCTCCTTAATATATCTGTTAAACTCCCTTAAATTGTGCCACTCGTTAAAAAAAATATATTTAAATACAAAATTAAACACAAAACCATATTAAAATACTTCGATCTCGTTTAGTTCTTAAAGTCGCCAAGGCCTGTCAAGTAATGTTGGCGCATGAATGAATTGGCATTTCCACATATCACGTGGTTTCAATGATGGACACACGGAAATCAGCATTTTTATTCCTCTATTTGTATCATTACTCTATGGAAACAAACTGGCAACCTTAAGATTACGAGCTGGCTGCTATCTCAAAGCCGAAATTCGAACCACAACCGTTCGGTTATTTTAACCATCGGACCCCATTCTAACTTTATTGTGAATCAATAACGCTCACTAGTTTGTTCTCTTGATGAAATTAAAAATCATACGATTCAGAATCAAAATCTCTCCAGAACTCAAACCACAACATCAAAAACTCGGTTACACTTCCTTATTAGGAACCAGGCTCACCTCAAACAGATTCCGAACCACGGGGGAGACTTCCTCGCGTCTTGAAAAGAAAGAATCCAACAAGAAGACAAATAAGAAAAACGCAAACCCTCTTCTTTGTGAAGTGCGCGCCATAAAGAGGTCAATTAGAAAGAGTGACAACTACTCAAATAATACGGTTTAAAAAAGAACTGCGACTTCAGGAGTCTTCGGTCAGGAATTGGGGCTCGCCTCGGTTGGGGGTCTTGCAGGTGGGGCTGTAAACATTACGGTTCACCTTGACAGGTGGAGGAGAAAATTTAAAAAGAATAATAACTTTCATTGCTTGCCTGAATCAGGAGCTACGTATGCGATTGGAAGTTGAAATATAGAATTTTTAAAAAAAATACTTATTTAAAGAAAGTGTGTATTCACTTTTTTAAAGTTTTTTTTATTACGTTTGTTCAAATAAAAACAAATCTTGTAATAGTAATAAAGAATAATAAACTTTGGCGAAGTTAAAAAGAAATTAAAAACGTAAGCAGACATTTTGGTTTGGTTTGGTTTGGTTAATTAACGTCCCACTAGAGCTGCACGGTGGGCTGTTGGCGACGGTTCGTGGTCTATCTCGAAGGAAAGACCCGGGAACACATATACATTCACACACACACATTCATACATGCACCTCGTTATTTTAGAACCCTGGTCATATGACGAGGAAACACCTAATCTGGCACCCAACGCCTTCAATAGACGTAGGGACTTTGGACCCCGATCAGATTTATCGTGCACCAGTCCCGTATACACGCCGTTAATTTTTGCGGATGTTCTGGACGACTTTTCTAGTATTTTGTAGCGAAGCTGACAACGGAGGCCTTGCAGATATTTTGAACCGTGTCCAACTTGGTAAGGAAATACGGAAAGTGATTTTTATCGGAAATGTTTATTTATAACTATTTAGTAGCTTTCTAAAGAAAATTTTCAAATCACTTGTATACAGTTTATAAATAACATTAGCTAATTTCATCTAAAAAAAAGTTTATCATTGGAAAAAATATTCCAAAAATATTATATTTATTTATAAACATTCCCATAATGAACCATTATTGATATAATTGAGATCATAATTAATAAAATGAGAGGATTTCACGCTAAAATATATAATTGCTTATCAAAAGTAAAAAAAATTAGTATCGGTATTGTACTAAAACCCAACAAATTAACACAATTTATTTCATGCAATATATAACTGATTATGAGGTGATATTTATAACTTGGTACTACAAATTAAATGAAGTACAGTAGCTAACAAAAAAATCTTGAATGTTAAAGAATATTTTTAGGTTACAAGTATTACATTTATATTGATATTTCTTAAATATTCTCTTCGCAAATTTAATTCAATTTAAAAACTAGATTTACACTCGATAGTAAATATATAAAATCAAACATACATATTATTTACTATAATGAAACACTTATTTTAATGGACAAAAATCCTTATATAACATTTTTTTTAAAAACCTCATTTCAATCTCGACAATTTATTCATCACATTTAAATTAAAATCTTGCTTTTTTATATTTAACAATACATAATTACCCCAAATATTTCAGACTCGCAAACAAGTCCTTCTTTAAAAACAAAATTATTGCTCCCAAAAGTAAAATCATTATTAATGCACGTCTTTTTCATACATTTTAAAAAAACTTATCGCAATCAAACCACCAAAAAAAAAACTACTTCCCCGAACACAAAACTCCCAAGAGAAATTCAATACATATTTCACTACATGAACTTTGCAACTTGCTCTATAAATTATAACTTTATGGAATAAGAAACGCCGCTCAATTTAATTCGTTTTTTCTACCCCAAGACGGCGCTTAACCTTTCCTAATTGTGTCGGCGGACTTTGAAGAGGGTTCGCTTCGTGTGGCGTGCTTCATACATTATCGGTCTTTTTCCTGGTCTATTAACAGGTTAATTTCCGTCGTCGACGCAGCGTTGGGGGCTGCTGCGTCAGAATCACAATGAGGCTGGACGTTCTTGTAATTGGGATTTTATAAATATAAAAGAATCTCAGTTTTGATGGGTGAAATTTATTAGAAACCTTAGTGGTGTGGATTTTGTTGTTATTCTAACACAAAAATGAGCTATTTATATACGAGTTGTAAAATATCAGTGTATGAAAGCGGAAAAAGATTAGATTATTACAGGGCTTTCTAAGGTTTTTTAACAGTTTGCGGTGTATTGATTTTTTTTATAGTGTAAGTAGACAGATTTAAGGTAATTTTAATATTTTTGGAACATAAATTTTATTAGAGTTTTGTAGACTGGCAGAAATACCTCTGTAACATAGTAAAAAATATTTGTCCTGTGGAACTCGACCTGTTCAATTGAAATACGAAGTCCAAACCGACAAATGGACCGTGAACAGCAGAAGATTAATGTAAATTGTTATTTTTTTGTTTAAGTAAACATTAAGCAAATATATTTTTGTTTAAATGATCAAACGTTGGAGTTAAAATATTTTATCGTATTAAAAACTCTTACAATATAGCATAAACTGTATCTCTCAATTGCTACAAAGATGCCAATAAGACCAATATTGGGCTATCATAAGGAAGACAAACAAATAAATTAGATATTTTATTAAATTGTTTAGTTTGATTAATGTTGCACTAGAGCTACAAAATCGGCTGCACCAACTATTCGGAATCTACCAAAGAGGAAAAGAGGAACGACATGAAAGCAATGCCTCCATCACTGCCGCACAACCACAATTAAATGACGGGGACGAACACCGATGATGAGATTCAACTCAACTCTTACAACCTCCACACCATGACAACATCATGAGGACATTCAAGTCGCAACCTATTCATTGCAGAAAGAAAGTTTTATTTACATTTCTGACACATGACTGGGCATGGGCGATGATTTGATATATAGCGAAATTCCGGAAGTAAAAAAATCATCGCGATTCGTATTTTGTAATTTTCGATTTGACGATTAATCGATTTGGCGATTAGTCGAGATTACACTCGGAAATACCTTCGGAAGAACACTTCGGATGCCAAAAGTCAACTCCAGAAGAATTGCATTTGTATATCAACAAGCGTAAGAGCAGTAATGCTTTAACGGAAGTGACAATAGTATCGATATTTTTAATAATATACAAACTGAAAAAAAAATTGTACTGTTCCTTGATTTGATAATAATCTAGTTCCAAAACTTAAGTTTAAGGTGTATCTACCAGGACAGTTGTCTTCCAAGTGGGATTTACTTACTGCTGCTGTACTTATTCTAAATATAAAATATCGATATATCGTAAATATCGAAAAATCAAAAAATATGTGTATCGAAAATATCGATTTATCAAAAATACCGATATATCGGAAATATCGATGTATGGAAAATATTGATGTATCGAAAAATCAACACAATATGTATATTTCGAAAATATCGATATATCGAAACGTCAGCAATATATACTTATCAAAAATATTGATATACTAGAAATATTGATAATTCTGAAAATATCGATTATCGGCTGGCGATTAATCGCAATGATAAAATGTCGTCATCGCTCAAGCCTACACATAACTTTAAAAAAAAGTTTTATTTTAAAAAGTTTCAACATAGAGAATTATTATGTATTAAGAAATGTTGTATATTGCTGGGAAAACTGACAATACACAGTCGGATATACATTAGAGAGTAAAGAAAGTAAACTAATAGAAAGAGCTTTACTATTAATGTCGAAACAAACTAATACAGCCAGTACAGCAATAAATATCACCAAGTAATGTATCATTCAAATATAATATCGAATCAAAGCTTTGAAAAACTGCTTCGTAAAATGCATGGAAGTACAAAAAACGTTCTTTTTTAATCGTCACATATTGCGTACTAATTACCTTAATAATCATAAGAACTTAAGCGCGATTATGTCTTATGTGAGAAACCGAAAGCTTCCTACTAATCAAGTTAAAATACGAATACGATAAATGCAAGAAAGATCATTGTCGAGAAACGATTTAAATACATCAAGGTATTCATTACACAAAACAAAAAGGAGGATAATTATGATGGTCACAATACTCATCATTTACCAATTTATGAAAATATATTATAATTATTAATACAATGACAATAAAATAACAATAAGAAGTCAAGTCACGATTTGAGCATTAAATGACTAAATACCTCTTCTAATAATGGGCAGACATGAGATACTGTAAATACGCAGTTGTTTAGAATGGGGATAATGACTTAATCCAAACTTCCCCATAAATTTGCTTAATCTTTTAAAATTGGATGCAGGTTCTTTTTCACTGGTTGTTTAGGAGTTCTTCAAAAACAAATACATTCGGATTAGTGGCTTTAGAGCAGTGGTTCCCGACCCGTGGTCCACGGACCAGCTGTGGTTTGCGAAGATAGAGTAATGATACAAATAGAGGAATAAAAATGCTGATTTCCGTGTGTCCATCATTGAAACCACGTGATATGTGGAAATGCCAATTCATTCATGCGCCAATATTACTTGGCAGGCCTTGGCGACTTTCAGAACTAAACGAGATCGAAGTATTGTAATAAGGTTTTGTGTTTAATTTTGTATTTAATTATAGCTTTTTTTTTTAACGAGTTGCACAATTTAAGGGAGTTTAACAGATATATTAAGGAGATTTTTCTTACTTTGTAAATTTGAAATAATTGCATTACGTTTTTATGTAAAAAATTTACCATAAGCGAAGTTCTTTCAATTGTTATTTTGTATACTTCAATAAGAAAATATGAACACTAAAACCTGAGAAATATAAACAGTTTCGTTTCTTCGAGTATTGAACACAAATAAAATATTTTCGTTTCGTTAATGAAGAGGAAATATTTAGGGCATAGTGTTTGAAAATAAGTAAATACGTACATATATGTTAAAAAGTTGAATACGGACAGAACTCCTTATCACCAAAAGAGAAGAAAGTGAGCCAAATTTGAAACTCCCGCAGATGTTCGCGAAAGGATCCAAAGTGGTCCGTGAGACTTTTGACCATTGAAAATGTTTTATTTAAAAATATAATAGCAAATCGGGCGTTGTTCGATAATACATTATTTTTATGACAAAACAATATAAAGAGAGAATCACAGCTTTTCCATAAATTTCAAAAATAAATAATATTTGGTGTAGGTACTCTTTTTTTATACTTTTTTTTTTAGTGGAATTCCTACGGATTTCATCCAAAAGTGAATTATTTGTCATATTTTGTTGAAAAAAAAAGTTAAAACTTTCGTTCTTATTTCGCTTTTGTAGATATTGTATTGTATTTATTAAACATGTACTTTTAGAATGAAAAATGCAACTGGGATTCTTCCAATTGCAGCTTTAAAAGGGTAGTTTTAATACATTTTTAAAAATATGCTAACATTATTCAAGATTGAAGTCAATACACACGACTCCATTCAAAAGCTACCTATTTCCAATAAAAAAATTAAGCTAGATATTTATTTTAATTAATTACTTTATTGAAACATATAGTATTTAATATACGATAATTACATATTTGATATTAAAAAGTTAATGAATATTTTTTACTGTTAATAGAAAGTGGAGTTCCGCGCAATCTTTAACTTTTTAATCGGTGGTCCGCGCCATGTCTAACTTTCAACACGGTGGTCCGCGACCACCTACAGGTTGGAAACCACTGCTTTGGAGTGTGTGTGTCTCATGCTGTACGTTTTTTTTTTATTTCCCCGTACCGCAAATTTGGTGTGAGATAGTATAGACAAGAATATGCTTCGCTTGAAAATTCATTAACAATTATCCGGATGGAAAGATGTAAAACATGTGAATAAGAATGAGTTTCTATTTTTTAAGATGAATAGCATAACATCTAATAATTTCAGAAGTTTAAATGCAAAAACGTTTCACTAATAACTACAATTACAATTTAACTTGATGAGCTATCGCTCCAACAAAAAAATTCGTATACACAAAGTTTTTTTTAACATAAATTGATAAAGTATCAAAACCCATAAAAAAAGTATCTTTTTCAAAATGTTACTAAAAATCTCAACTCTTAATTTTGCCTATTGTACTTATGCAATTTTTTTAAAGATTTCGGATTAATGTTATCACCATATTTGTGATTGTTATATATGATATTTAGAGCATAACATTTCGGTATGTAAAAGAAACTCAACAGTACATAGTTTTCATTATTTGATGCCATATTCCTATATTCTTAATACAGTAGAACTTCGTTTATCCGTATCAATCGGGACCAGATCCCATCCAAATAATCGAATATTCGGATAATTCACGAAAAGAAAATATTTCTTAGCAAGAAAAACGAATTTTGCTTTCGTATGTAACGTAATTTAATGACTATTAAAAACTATATTATTCACCGAAAAATGGTAGATTTTGCCGGTTTCTTTTTGTTTTCTCAAAACGGTCCGGATCCCGATAATTGGAGATCCGCTGTGTTTGATCCGGTTAACTGGAGTTCGGTTAATTGGAGTTCTACTGTATCAAAAAATTCCTTATTTGAGAAAGCAAAGCAAGGAGATTTGTGATAATATACAAATAACTTTTACCAAATGTATTGATTCAAATGATAATTATAAACTTGTCAACTAAACTCCAATAGGACAATACTTAATCTGGTCAAATAAATTAGTTTGAGCGATAAGTCAGAACATTGGTCATGTCGGTTTAAGACACAAAATTGTCTTGCAAAGCACACTGAATTTTTGCTTCTTATTTTTATATATGTACCAAGTACATTAATGACAAATACATGCAAAGCTTAAATAGAATATATAACTAAATCCATATTTCCACCGATGCATTAGAGATCAAATGTGTTAAGTACATAGAAAAAAAACACACTGACACAGGTTCACTAAGGCACGGACATATTAGTTACATTACCATATTCTCAATACCATTAAAAACACCTGGATTAAAATTTTCCTGACCACATAAATCAAACTGATTTTCACATTAATCAAAACAGCAATCGACGCATCGGTGGCCATGCTGACTATCATTCACTCTCTTCTGTCATTGCTTACATAAACTATTTACTGCCCGATAATAATCTAAATACGAAGATAATGCATCCCCACCCAAACCGAAATGAGTTCCGACACAGACTTGCTGCATGTCGCACTCCCAAGTCTAACCATTTGTCTGCCCAAGCAGCCATAATTTATGGAATGTTGCACAACTGCTGATCCTATTTGCTTTCCAAAAGGATTAAACCAAGAGGTGATTGATGTAACGGGGCATCGTTTTCTTTCTCTCCAGATTTCGAGTGTTTTAATACATGGATGAGTGTGTTTTACATGAAATGCATTTTGAATATAGAGTGGAATGATGCTCATTTAAAAGGTTTTTGTGTTTTTAGGCAAACGTTCAAAATTAAATTGTCTGGTATTTCAACAAACGAGTAAACGAACGTAAATAGTAGTATTCTCCACCCATCCCAAATTAATATGCGACAGCCTGTAATGCGTCAAACAAAATTGCAATTTATACATTTTAAATATTGTTTTATAATAACTCAGACTTTTGTTACTGCGAATTTGAAACCAGCTGATGAATCCTCAAGTAGTGCAAATGTCTATTTCCTTTTATAATATATAGTTAGTAATACATATCGTCGCCTCAGAGCAACAGTAAGACATCTAAAAAAAACAGAAAATGAGTTTTCGGTATTGCTAATATTACCAACTGTGCCTTTAATTAGTGGAACACTCGGACATTTTTATGTCTTCTTTGAAATCCCTGCTCGTCATCTGACCATGGTTCAAAAATACGAGGCATCGTTCCCGGGTCTTTCCTTCGAGATAGGCCCCGAACCGTCGCCAATAGCCCACTGTGCAGCATAGTGCGACGTTAATTAAAACAAACCAAACTTTGAAATCCCTGAACTGCAGCCTTAGATAGTCAGCATTGAAAAAACAGCAAATTTTAAAATCAATTTTATAGGCAACTCTGTTTTTGCTGATATCCTACTGTTGCTCTGAGGCGACGATATAATGTTTAATTGTGGTAGGCAGGTAATCGTTACCAAAGTGTATTTGAACCAAGAAAACACTGCTTTGGTGTTTTAGTGTAACAGATTTAACGGCGACACACACAAAAATTGGATTCAAAACATCAACATGCGAACCCGCATGTTGATGGCTGACTCTCGCCTAAGGATTTCACTCACAAACCAGAATAGGGTTACAGTCACTGTAAAGGGCACGTGGTAATCAGAGTAATAATTGAATTAGTTATAATGGCATAAACTTATATCGGAATTAATATTGTGAACCTAATAAAAACGGATATAAGATATATGTAAAATTCCTCAACACCAGCGTGGGAAATTCATATTATAAGATTAAATTCTATTATGGTTGTTGTACAATAAAAGTTATTGAGATTTTATCACTAGTTCCAATCTCGACTCAAATGGTCTCTTCTAGTTAAAAATTCAGCAAATAAATTTCCATTGTTATTTACAAAAATTTTCAACGTTTAATATGTTCAAAATGAATCCAATGACATCGGCTTTTCCTTATCTTAAACAATCTCTATTTACGGCTATGATACGATTCAAAATCTCAACGTCAGATCTCGTATAATACCTATTACACCAATTTACTAGATTTTCAATAATCAACTAACAAAAACAATACCAAAATATCTATAAAAAACGCTGAGACCTACATCCGTCTTAACCGATATCTCCAACCGGACAAAAGAAAGAAAATAGAAAATGGGATTTGAGGATTGGGTTCAGCAATTACATGAAATAAAACGCTCTCGCATCTTTGACACCTGATGTTAATTACCAATGAAATGACTGAATAGTTTTGCACAGATAGCACTTAACTGGGGAGTGAAAAAAATTATCTTTATGTGGCATCGTAAGCACAATTACGAGACACAAAACGATGAGGTTTTCACAAACAACCGTTTTTCCGCGTATCAACACAAAGGGTTGTAAGCGCTTTTGGAACAGCGCAAAGTCACGCATTAACATGGATCTGTGTAATTTCTTTCCGATGGAACGAGGTTTTTTTTTTTTTTAATAACTATTCAATTTTTTTTTCTGTCTTCTTTCATTTGGGGAAGTATCACGTAAGTTCTTCGTGATGCGAACGATGCTATTATTTATTTTCAGATGCAGAATCGTGAAATTTATTCGTTTGTGAAGCGAGTCTTTGTGTTGTAGAAATAGAAACAAGATCACATAAATGTCAAAAGTGATATTTTTTTTTTATTTACGTTAAAATAGTTTTCTTCAAATATTGTATATTATTGTTACACTGGTAAAGCCGTTAAACTATCCGGCTTGACGCATATTTAGCATGGATAGGAAATTTAAAAACTACTTTTAAAAAATACCTAAATTCTTGAAATTCTATTAATATAAAAGATAATAGTACAGGGTTTGTCGCTACAACGAGGGTGTACTAACTTCTGCAGGGAAGATACAGTAATGAGCAATACTGCCTATGCTCTCTCTCTCCCTTCATGTATCTGCAGGGAAGCCTTTTAATGTTATGTTAATTTCTGGAGAGGATAGATTTCTCAAAGACGAATTGGAATCATATAGCTATGAAGGATCTTAAACTCCATGCGTCATAACAGTGCTATTTCTATTGTTGGACTGCCCGGTGAGGTGGGCAGCCACGCTATATTTTTGGTGAATGTGTGGTTTGGTTTAGTTTAGTTAATAACGTCGCACTAGAGCTGCACAGTGGCACATAATGCGGTTCCCGGAAATGTTCGATACACTGCTTCTTCTTGCCAGCCAGGCCATCACGGGCACAGACTCAGTAAGTCTCATCCAGCGGAGGAGGTGTGAACAAAGTGCAGCCTCCACACTAATATCGGAAGGATGCCCACTTTTAATCCTCTCAGTGAATATTAAAAGTTCTACATGTGTAAGTAGTAATAAAAACAATCCAACGTGTATTAGTGGAGCTAACCTTATAAGGTCTTTGAGTCTGCTGTTAGTCATTAACAATTACATTTGTATATTGTAATAAGTAATATTTAATCATTTTATAAAAAAGGTTAGATCTGCCGTAATGTTAACTACTTAGCCGGAAACTTTGACACATGAGCTGTCAAAAAGGACTATTTAGTTACTGAATTTGGGAAGTGTTAGCAATCGCTAACGCTTCCTAAGTCAAATACATCGAAAATAAATGGTTTAAAGCGGTATAAACATTCAACTGCCATGCAAATACCCTGACGAGTGCTACTCGTCATGGTCCGTTTGAGCCAGTTTCAAGCAGGACGAGTGGCCAGAGACTGATTTACGGCAGGGCATTCGGGGCACTTGCCCAGGGCCCCCATTTTAAGGGGGCCCCAAAAAAATAGTATAAAGCTAACAAAATGTGAAAAAGTTAAAAATAAATTACAAAACTAATTAATTTTTTTAATCCATTAAATTTAATTTAATCAAAAAATTTAATAATTTTTTTTAAAATCAATTGTTAATATTTTGTAAAACTTCTACTATTTTATCCAATTGATTTCACTTTTCCTGCACTTTCATGATGCCCTTTGGATCACTTGCAAAGTTCAATTCACGGCCAGGACCGTAAACAAATTGGGTTTAAGAATTGTACTTAGATATTTGACGTTTACTGATACTTTCAACCTATTCCAAATTTTCTGATATTATAACTGTTAGGGATTTGATAACTACAAAAAGGGTAGAACATACGAATCTGGCTCAACTAAAATAAATCTAAAAGGGAAGAACAGAACCAGAAAACTATGAAGAAACTGTTGTGAAGTATTGAGAGAAACCATATATTAACGTTAATTCAAATTCTCGGAATTTTAAAAAAATATGTTTTTTGCAATATTTACATTTTCATTACAGCTGATTGATTACGTTATTTTGCCACGTGTGCATATACATAAATTTAACAATTTTAGTTTGAGATACGTCGAGGGGCCCCCTAATATTCTTTTGCCCTGGGTCCCTAAGTCTGTAAGTCGGTCCCTGCGAGTGGCACTCGTCATTTCCGGTCAAGGAGTTAAGTTTTGAAGACGTTAATATATAAGAAGCATTCATTAACAAATATACGTAAGATGAAAGTATCTAATACTTCAAATATTACATATGCAGACGCCACATCCCTACTTGAATAACTCGTCACATCCATGTTATATTCTTACACAAGCAAAACAACTTCCACTACCCTTGGAATGCGACCCTTGGCGGACAGACAAAACATAGAAAAAAAACGTTAGTTATATCTTGGTGGCCTTATAGACATCATGAACAATGAATAATATATTAGACTATAAAAGAAATTACTTAGTTAAATGAAATTATTTAATACAACATTTACTAACATTCGTTTTCAAAGAAAGGAAGATAGAACATATTTACAACTTATGATATATATATATATATATATACATATATATATATATAGTTTTAGAGAATTGTCACACGGCTGAACAAATTTAATTATCCGTCAAATCAGTCCCATGATAGCCTGGTTGGAGTATATGGCAGCGCTGCGATAAACGATCGCGCTCGTGTCACCACACTCCCGTTATACCCTGGTCAGTGGCGTACGCAAGAGGGGATTGAGGCAGGTCAGAACTCCTCCCATTGGTCTTATTTACTTTCATACATACTAAAAAATTTTTATAAGAAAATTATACTAAAGACTTCTGTAATAAATTTTTTTCCATATTATTAGTTTTCAAATAAATTTATTTTACTTTAATTGTGGATACAAGCTAAAATCCGAGGACACAGAGACACGCCCTACATCATTAATGGTTAGGTTAGGATTGTAACAAAGTCCCCAGACATCCAAGAAGAAATTACCACCGTGAGAAAGTTTCGATTCCCACGGATTCTAGTTACCATATATGGACATGAAACCGGGGTTTTGAAGACATAACTTAGAAGAATGAAATGGTACAAATGTGTGGGATTGATACGATGTTGAAAACTATCTAGTAATGTTGAAAAAGAGAAGAAATTTAAGAAAGGTCCAGGAAATAAGAGTCGAAAGAAACATGGGTACATTACATACATTTGATATTTTTTTCAATATATACTAATAAAGGTGAGTGAAGGTTTAATAACACCCCCCCCCCCCCAACCCCTCCCATACGCATTTTCTGCGTACTCTACTGAGCCTGGTCGGCTCACGAGTAACGCTGTGGTAGATGATAGCTAACTATCGTGGTCACCACAGTTTTACGAATGTGTGAGCTTAAAGGTTTATCACTAGAGATCACAATGTTTGTATATAACATTAGCATAAATTAAAGATTATTTATGTTAATTCCTGGGTCATGTTTATTAGAAACCACACAAATTATTTTCACAAACCTGATCCATTTTTAAATGAAACTTCTTAAATTGAGATTGTTTTTAAATAAAGATATTTCTAACAAAATTAAGAATGATATTATTATGCATTGAATACAATACGAAAAATGAACTACAAAAAAAAGTAGCTCGATTTGCACTGAAAACTATGATGCGTGTTTTAATAATAACCGTCACTGCTGATGCCGTGCGTCGCGAATGGTGATCTACAAACTTGTAATCGTTTCTAAATTATTACGTTTGTTATCAATTACAAGCAATCTGATGTTCTCGATTCTCAAAAGCAGCAATTATCTGTTTTCAGTAACCTGTAATACTAAAAGCGTAAAGGTACGACAAAAACACTGTATAATTGTCCCATTTTCAGTTGTGCGTTAGCATCCTAGAACTTGATGATCTCAAACAATGACTCTTAGAAGTTCATTACTGGTTTGCACCTTTTATATAACACGTTCGAAATCAAGAACAATGGTATTTTTTTAGAAAATAATTGTTGTTTGTCGATGACAATAGTTTTAAAAGAATCATTTTGTGATGATAAGGAAGTAACGCTTTTAGAACGAAAAACATTTAAATATGGCTTCGTTTTAGGGCAACCTTATTTTAACATATGTTGGTCACATATATATTATGAATTTATATAAATAACTTTTAAAAAATTGAAGATTTCTTACATAAATTATACGGTTGAAATTGTCTTATCTTCTTGCAAGGTTTGTAAGGTAAAGACTGATATATCTATGTGTGTGAAGAATTAAAATGAACACAATTATTTTATAGTTTTTGTTCATTAAAATAATTTCAGCAACTCATAATTTAATCTACTTGATGCTTTTTGCATGGAATGGAGAGCGAGTTGAGTTCAAAATTTCTGTTTCAATTCCAACAATTTTGCTAAACATGCGTATTTTTTTTAAAGTAAATAATTATTAAACACTTATTACAAAAACACATTTTAAGCAAACGTTTATTTATTATAAGACTGGATAACAATACACAACATTAATTTTTATTTAATATTTTTACTGTATTTCATATAAAACATTTATTATCTAAATATATTATTTATTAAATATATTTACCTTTATATTAGATTACATGAAATAATATGCATGTTATGATCTATATTGAAAACCCGAAACATCAGATAATTCTGAGATCAGATTTTGTTGGAAAAATGGAAAACTAATCCGAGATGTTATTTCTCAATTAAAGCTGTGCTGTTTGTAAACAAAGTTCGAGTATCTTTGAAAATCGGACTCAATGTAAAACTAGATACATAGCTCAAAACTGCTGTACAGTTCCTATATCTAAAAATAAACACATATTTGTAGAAAAAGAGTTAATTTTACAGATCACCAAAAAAAATATTGTATGTTGAAAGTTAAATGACGAATGATAATAATATTCATTTATTATCACTAACTTAAAATTTAAATTTGGATAAATAAATAATTTTTCAATCACTAAATAGTTTTTAACCAGTTTTCAAATCATTTGTTTTAATTATAATCAGACTAAATTTGTAAGGCAGTTGATAAATGAGGAATAATTTTCATTTCAATATTTAAAAAAATACTTGTGTATTTTGTAACGTATTTATTTTATTCAGTAATAACACCCTTACTTAATATTTAGAAAAACAATAAAAATTACTATAAATACTACCACATCTATTGCCTTAAAGTGCAATTTAAAAGATATATCTCAAAATAATTTTTTCAAAAATAGAAAATTATTTTTTAATCTCGATCAAACGAAGCAACTTGTATCATTCTATCCCCGAAAAAAAGGCCATACTGTTACAATGGTTACATTGCGTGACGCATTTTGCGTGTGCCCTTGTCACGCGTGGCACACGGTAATCATCTTTCGTGACCTTTCGTCACCATCCATGCTGTAGGTACATAAACATATGTGTATGTACTCCAAATCCCATATTTATTTGAAAGTTGTACCTCACTGCCCCTCTGAACGGTTCACTGATTTCACCGCATACAAACGCCATCACCACACCACGCATTTCATCTTGACTTTCTGGTTTGTTGCTCTTTTTGGCATGATATTTGGCGATAAATTTCCATGCCAATTTTTTTGGAAAATATTCCCTATGCAATGTTCCCTGATAACTGTCTGAGATAACTTAGCAGTTAGAGATTAAGTATCGCAACATAAAATTTTATTTGCATTTTAAGGTTTAAAGGTATCCAAAAGTAATTATTTATACAGAAAGAACCACATGATTAATTATAAATTTTAGTTGTATTAAGATGTAAATAAGGCAACTCCTAAAGTTTATTTGCAAGTTAATGAATTTCAATGCAAGCGCCATTAGGGGCTCTGCAGATGTTATAGCAGTTTTTTATCTCTTACCAAGTATTCTACGTACTGCCTAGCCACACTGATCTAAATACATGACACAGCTGAGCATGTTGATTGGGGCGTTATTAAAATGTTTGCGTACCAGAAGGAAGTTTGCAATTTAGATTATTTGAATTTAAATAAATTTTTGCATAGAAACAGCGTATGTTTTATTAAAATTTCAAATTTACTAAACACTTCGCAAGAGGTGTAATATCGTTTAACATCTGCAGAGTCACCAGCTTCATTGATCTGGAAATAAACTTTAAGAATTGCCCTCTTTACAGTAGCTAAAATTTATAATTAATCATGTGTGGTTCTCAGCATGCCTTTACTTTTGGATACCGTCAACTAGTATGTCGTTGCTTTTGAATACCGTCAGCCAGTATGTTGTTACTTTTGGATACCGTCAACTAGTTTGTCGTTACTTTTGATTACCGTCAACCAGTATGTCGTTACTTTTTGATACCGTCAGTCATTATGTCTTACTGTTGGATACCGTTCCCGAACACCCTGTACAAGGGAAACCATGAAATTTTAACTACAATAACAGCATTTAATTTTTTTTAATTGTTAAAAAACAGACTTTAAAATACTGAAATCAATATTTTAAGCATAATTAATGCAAATACATTTAAAAATAAAAAATTTAAACACACTTTTAATGTTTAATATATATGTGTTAAGGTAAAAAATCTATTTTAGGGTTTAAAAGAACGCAAACCAAGAAAACATCAAAAAATAAGTACATGACAGATCTAAACAAAAATATGAACCTCAATCACTCCTTTTCGGTATATTAGTATAAAATTTAAAAATTTAAAAACCAATTCTTAAGAAGTAAACTTTTTTTATAGCTAAAATAGAACTTGAACGCGATTGCATTTTCGCCAAATGTATGATAAGCCAACAATTCTGGTTCCACAATGTTGACACATTTCTATATTGTGTGAGTAATCACCCTCACGCTTACCATATGTTTCAATTTTTATTGCGGTTTGCGATGATATCTGCTCATTAACTAAGCGAGCACGGAAGCAGTTGCAACGGATTGTACGTAGGCATACAATGGAGACCCGATACATGCAGAACAGAGCCATACATACCCCAACAGCATTGATTGATAAGCTAGCTTTTGTTATTTACCGATTTCAATCGGAATAACCTTCAATTTTTTTAAATATGTTTTTAGATTGTGTTTGAGAATTTATAAATTGAGTGTACGTCAAACAACAAAAAAATCTGCATTTTTAAAAGAAAATAGTTTATAGTTTAAGGTTGAAAGCCAAGATTTAACTGTAGGAGAGTCATATAAAAGTCGGTGTTTCAAACAAAACTAAAAATTTAAATTATTGATTTTGAAAGACAAATATTTAATTTTCTTATCGTAGACAAAACATTATCTGTGAATAATTTATTTTTCAGCTGATTTGGTTTGTTTTCTAAGTTCAATATGAGATTTCACATTTGTTTTCAGTATTAGTCAAACATGACTTATAATACAAAGCTGGGTGTAACATGCATTAAAATTGCTTTTTGAAAAAGTTTCGTATAAAAAATAAAACACTCATTGAGTTACATCATTTATAAGAGGTTTCCGTATATAAAATATTAGAATTTTACTCTTTTTCATATCGTATTTAAATGTATTAAATATTTAAGTTTGTGTAGAAATGACATGGACATATATTTGAAAAAAAGTAAATAGCTTCAAATTTTTGTCGCAAGAGAAATAGAAAGACCAATTTAACTGCAATTATATTAATTGTTTAAACAATAGTTAATTGAAAAAAATTCCAAATTAATTTTGAAAAAGAAAACTCAACACAATATAAAAAAATTATTTTATTGTTATTTTTGTAATGTATGCGTTGTATTTTCCATGCTTTTTTCAACAACAAAAATTTACAAACATAAAAAAAAATCTTAAAAACTGTTTGAAAAGCACACAGTTTTGACATGAATTTTTGTTTTTGAGTTATTTAGATCGGATACTTAACCCCCCTCCCCCACACACACATTAACTAAAAAATGCCTAAATAACAGCTACAACTAATTGTTATTTATCAATAATATATTAATAACTACTTTTCTTTTAGACTAAATTCTAATCTCATCTATAGTTATAACTAAACTTTTTCATCCCTTTTCCATATTTGAAGTTAGATATTCTATTGTGGCTTTATAAAACGTCGTTAATTGACTCCTAACAACTTCATAACATTTTACAACACATATCTCCACAATTTATTCTGATAAAATAAAACCCTCGGAAGCAACTGTAAAAAAAATCGCAATACCTTTACAGTGACTGTTTATATTCGGCAATAACTCTTCCCACACCGCAGCAGCGACAAAACGCAATTGCGCCGTTAAAACCATCGATAAACCCGGAATAATCAACACAGAGCCGATAAATTTAGAGCCTTAAACCTGTCTGCGAGACTGAAAGCCGGAATGGGCTCTTAATAATAAAATGGCTCCTGGATACAGAATTTACAATGCTTAGGAAGGAAGAATAGCCCATGCATTGTTGTGTGTGTGCGTCCTTGCTGAGGCACAATTCAACAACAAATCAAAGGGAAGCGTTTGGTCGACCACACCCTCGAAAGTTTTCCAGGAAAACCGGAAAAATCCCTGATCCGGGAATCGACAGGAAGCTCATTAAGATCAGGAATGATTGATTTTTTCGTAGTTTTCTATTTTTTTTATGTGTGTGTTGCGGTTTTCGAAATAATAGAATGCAAGTTGGACGTGTCTGACGATAAACTATTTTCGATGGACATGAGTTCACGCTTTCAGGACTGGATTGTGCTCTGGACGCTAATGACTTGAAGTAAAGGACTCCTTGAATTTCCGGCCAAAGGTGCCAAAGAGCTTCCTGAGCAAAAAAAAAGCGTTATAAATTAAATTGTGGCTTATTTTTAAGAGGTGGTTTGGGGGTATTTTGAGAAATAGTTACATGATGTTGCTTTTATTGCCTTTTCTAAGAGATTTATGGTGATTTCGAAACGTTATTTTATATATAACATAAAATTGATTACAGTTACTTAACTAAAAGATTAAGTAATGTTCGATATTTTCTGTTTTGATCACATAGAAAATGTCTAAGGCCACGTTTAAATGTTAACCTCAATTCAATGTTTATATCACTTTGTGTATATATTATAACTGCATTTATATAAATATGTTTTAATATCCTAAAGCTTATATAACTATGGATAAAATAAAAAATACAACTTTATGTTTTATGTCACTTTAAATAAATACCGAGAGTTTAACGAAAATCAATACAAAGCATATCCACAATTTTTTATAGTATCTTAAGATAATAATTTTCTTCCATTCTGTAGAGATTGCCGTTCTATAGTAAACACATTCTTGCCATAAAATCCAGATTAAAAATATGACTATTAAAAGATTTTATACTAAAAATAATTTCATATAAAAAATCAAATTATTTTGTTTACAAATTTATATTAATATATTAATCAGACGTTGTGCATGCATATATATATATATATATATATATATATATATATATATATATATATATATCCAAAATCATATAAAGAGTTTTGTTGAAAATAATCGCCTTTAATATAATCGATAATTTCTCAGCTTTCGGACAGTAAATTACTATCGGCTTTTAAGAGTTACTACTAGTTATTTACATTTTGAAAATATATGTGCATATCACGTAAAGTCTTATATTTAAGAAAAAAGCAGTGAATGAAATATACACTATATTAGAAAACTGTACACGTGGCTCTTCATATAGACAACAAATAGAAACTAAACACAAATGAATCAGTACACATTGTAAGTAAATGTATGCTTTTAAATATAGGTTAACGAAAAGTATTTCTAAATTTCCTTTAATGAATTTAATTAGTTAACAATTGGATTGAAAGAAACTATTTCTAAATTACGTTAATAAATAATATTAATCAATTTATGTTTCGTCCACGTTTAAAACGCATACGCAATGTTTTCAATAACAATTATTCCAATACGAATAATGATAACTGTAAAATACTTATAATGATAAGTGAAACAATGTTATAAAAATAATTAGCCTTCTGCCGTGCCTTTAAACTAGCTTACGTGACCTTACGGTTACAGTGTATGCATATAAAATCGTGTTAATATTTTTATTGCATCTTTTATCACATAATTGTTCCAGCATTACTTTATTGAACTTCTGATTATCCTTTATCCTTCGTATCATACACTGCAATATACAGTTATGCTTCTCTTAGTTCCCTTGACCTTTCTTAAAGTTATTAAGAGCTGGGTGTTATTACAATTTCTCGGTCTTTTAATAACCTCCTCAGTGGAAGAATTTATGACCTATTTTATGAAGAAAAGATTTTGAAATCGATAACGACATCCATTGTAATAAAATGTTTGGCGTTTTTGTTTTCTTTTTAGAAATATATATTGGATTTCATAACCTTTTTTATTATACTACTATACAAGTAATTGTTTTCTAGAAATGGTATATTAGATATTTACTTATATAATATATATAAATGGTTACAACATCGCGGCAGGAATGGCTTTATAATCTTTATTGAAGTTAATTGAAAGTTGACTTAAATATTTAACAAAGGTTTAATTTGTTTAACTTATATTTAAAATATTTTACTTGAAATGTCATTAAAATAATCTATTTGTCGTAAATGGAATCCCGCACCGTCAATCTCAGAATTTTGTTTGTCTTCCTTCTGTTGGCAAGTTTTTCATTGGTGACTGATTCCTATTTATATAATCTGCTGAAATCACGTTTCACGTAAAATAAAATTTAAATAACTGTTTTTAATTAATTTTAACAACTAAAAAAAGGCTTCTGACCTCCCAAATAATTTGTAAAAGAAAGTAAATCTTTCTCGAATTCGTTCAGAAAATTCTTGCAAGTCGGTGCCAATCTTCGAGCATGAATTGTCTGTAGTAGAGAGAATATGACGTCATATTCGTTAAACCCACATCTCAGAGCGAAAGGCCCATATCACGTGCCATCTCTTCAAAATTATTAATTAAAAAATACTCGCTGATGAATTGGGAAATGCGTAACAGTGAAAATTTATGAATTAAATGACGTAATTAATCACGTGTATGAGGCCATACATGTTGGCTTCACTTTGATGTTAGCGAGAGTGACGTCATGACTCCTCTACTACAAAGGATCCATGCTCGAAGGTGCCAATGTAATAACCAACCACCTCAACTTTTATCAACAGATATTAATGTTATTAAACAATTAGACTAGCTTTGAAATAAATTTGGTTCGCTCGTTATAAAATTAGACACTGCGTGGAAAATCTTAATGTAAAGCAAAAAACTACAGGACGTCGATCGGTATCAGCGGAATCAAATGTAGCAGCTTGCATATATCTTCCTTTTGAACAAGGTTTTCATTGGCGCAAATTTACTATATTTATAATCTGATGAAAGCACGTTTTACATGAAACTTTCGGATCTTACTCCAACGCTGCCAGACAAAACATTTTATGGAAATATAGTTGTTCGTTTTAAATTGTTTGTAAATAAAAACACCGCAATCGAAATATTTTTAATGCGTCTTCCATCTTAACCGCCCGTTTAAATTGTTCTATAAATACGCAACTCCGCAAGTAAGTTTTAATTTATTTGTTGAAACAATACTTTTTTGAAACACAGCGTATCCAAAAACAAATAAACACCAAAAATATTGAAAATGGTATTTTTTAATTGAAACTATCTCTTGGACATCAATTTTAATCCTTCCTCACCCCCTCCATAAGAATCCAGCAGTTTTCGTTCTGCCGTTTTACCTCTTCTGCTTGTCAATCTTAACAAGTACACCAAATTACGCGTGCTGGTAGCCGGGACTGACATATTTTGTGTGCTATTCTGCCCTACTATTAATGCGAAGTGAGATAGGTTTTAATATTCCCAGTATTTCCCCCTTTTATACGTGACACTGCTTGTGATCAACAACTATTTGCAAAACTATGCACTGGAAAAACTTCCTTCAATCAAATCACACGCATGCACCAAACTGCCAATAACAGGTTGTCATAAACAAATACCATTCCTGCCCATCGAATCAATTTCAAACGAATATCACCCTCGTCAATTTTTTCACCGAATCCCATTGAGTGACCTGAAGGCACAAACAATGATGGTAATCCTTTTACAAGAAGTGGATCACCGCTTCTTTCGGCTCCCAATGAGTCGGCCATCAATGGCAATTGTCACTGATAACAGGACGAGAGTCACGATCTGAGATAACTCGAATTATCCAGTCGCTAAATCATCGCATTATGAAAAAACGCATCTGGATCATCAAATAAACGACAGCATAAAAGAAAATTGGAGAAGAAAATATGTTCGGTATTATGTGGAAAGGTTTTTTCAAATAGTAGCAGCATTGTAAGATTGTTGGTATGTCATTAGGGTTGCCTTTTAGCGAGCTAATGACTCCTTTAACGCGCTTCTATGTTGCAAGAAGTTTTAGCAAGGATTCGTAGTCGATTTGAAGAAGCTGCTGCATCACTCTAAATGGTATTAGATACAGTAATTAAGAAGATGTATTTTTAAGTTACTTCAATAAACAAATTAACGAAATACCAGTGACAAAGTTTTTGAACTTGGAAAGCAGTTTCTTTTTTAGCCTTCTTCACCTCCATTTACTATTTTTTTTTTTAGGTTTTTTTTTAGACAGAAACTTTTGGCCTGAAAGAAAGGGTTACACATTTTTCTTGATCTTAAAAAGGGATCCACTGAATACAGCACTCTTCAAATACTGCAGAAGGAAGGGTATTAGTCAATCAAGGAACAACTTTATGACAGGTCACAATGTGCTTCGTGATATAAAAAGAAAAATCCCCTCGTCCCTTCCCTTCAAAATAATTATGGCCAGATTCGAAACTTTGGAATGTGCATTGAAAGTTTAATACACAGCAGTTTCTATACATTCCAAATTTTCAAGCCCCAATTTTTTTTTAGCCATCCATGAAGCGGTTCTCAAACTAGGGAATGTGGTAGTCCAGTTGGGGGTACGCAAAATAATAATAGTAATGGCGGAAAACATCTAAAATAAATGTAATAAGTCAAATCTAAAATATAAGGGACATAAAAACATTACTGTCAACTAAAACAAACTTATTTTTAGTAAAGAGATAGGGGAGAAGGGCTATGAGAAAGGTAGTCATAAATGAAAAGTATAATCGAGGGGTACGTGAGAGAAAAAATGTTGAGAACCACTCTAACACTCTCATTTTCGAGATTACTGCGATCGCCAAGGCTATTTTCGTCAGATTTGACAATAGTTTCGTCTCTTTACGGCTCTTTTGTGGTGGCTAGTGGCATGAAGTCATAACTGGTTCTTATGGGTATATTGCCTTATTTTTGACAAAAATAGATTTACTCAGATTCTTTTACGGCCCTTTTCAGGAGCATTAATTTATAATGAATGTCGTTAAAAACACGACGAAATGAATTCCCTCAGTTTGACGAAATGTTTAATCGAAGCATATAGCAGAGCATATCTATTTCGTCAAAAATATGATAAAACATTTTAAACAGTGAAAGGATACGAAAGTGTACATCCGTTGATGTATCGCCAGTTTTCCCGGAAATACATATAATTATAAAAGTTCATTAAAAATCTATATTTCGAAACATTTTTCCAACTTTAAAGCATTGAGTTAAATTTTAAGTAACTTTTCCTACTAAACAAAATTTTTAATGTGTTAGAAATATAAATTAAACTATCCTGCGGTCAAAACAAACTTTTGAATTCGTTATTTTTTTTCTCATCCCTCTAAGGATAAGTATTTTCAAAATACTTATATATCTCAAGAAAGGTATCTTAACTTTTAACTGTGCTCTAATTTTCTTTTTGTCTAAATCTACTTTCCAAATTTAATAAAAAAGTCAGAAGTCGACACACCATACTTATTGGTCCTGTTCTCTAGCTTGTACTGTAGAAGTCCTCCACCACAAGTATCATAGAAAATTTTAAAAACACGACCTAAAAATTCTGAGAACAGGTCTAATACTTAAATGTTTAATATAATTATTAAATAAAAATAATTAATTAATTGTTATATATTACCAAGATTGTTGTTTACTCAGCCTAAGAATGCATTTCAACTCGAGATACAAGAAGTTCGTTTTCCAAGTATTTGCCTAATTACACCATTTCCTTTCATAACCCACTATGGCTCCATTTATTTTTAATATGGAAAAAGTTTAGTATAGAAATACTAATAAGGGTGTAAAGTTTTATAAAACTTTTCAACCACAAAACATTACAAGTCCATAAGAAAACGTAAAACATCAGAATGCTGAATACGTCTATGAGATATGAAGCTTTGTTTACAGCGCCATGGCACAATCACTCTATTCCAAGGGAACAACCATCATTGACCCTTCAATTTTAAAACACAAACGATTATTTAAATTTACCCCCAACAGTTATAACCAACCATTATAAAACCGATCCATAACATCCCTTCACGATTTATATGTTCCGCTATTACCAAGTGAAAAAGGGGGGTGGCATTCAACAAAAGCCTCTGAAGCAGAAGATTCCCCATCAAGGCACATTAAGAATCGGCAGGTTTTTTCCCTTCAAGACCCACGGCTCTTTATGAAAAAGAAGCCCATAATCTTCCATTACCCATTACTGTATCTCTCTTCTTTGAACAGCTTCGGACTCAGTAATGATCGCCTTTTTAGCGTCATAAACTCGTGTGGCCCTCGCATTCGGATGCCAATTAATAACACATATTGGAATAGGCAGCTCTGGGGTAAGACGCTCGAAGCGTATATTTTCTCTATGTGAGCCCTTTCATTATTGGCCGACATGGAAAGATTCCCAATAGTGTAACTCTTTGAATTAAGGGTTGGTGTTAGGTTTTTTTTATGTTGTCATCTTTTGAGGGGACGTAATAACTTTTTACGTCATCCGTCTTCAAAAGGGAAGGTAATGTGAGGTTGTGTTTGTCGCTTTTAGATAATAGTACCCTTGGTTTGGTTTGGTTTTGTTAATTAACGTCGCACTAGAGCTGCACAGTGGGCTATTGGCGACGGTTCGGGGTCAATCTCGAAGGAAAGATCCGGGAACACATACACATTCACACACACATTCATACATGCACCTCGTTATTTTAGTACCATGGTCAGATGACGAGGAAACACCTGAACTGGCACCCAACGCCTTCAATAGACGTCGGGACGTTGGATCCCGATCAGATTTATCGTGCACCAGTCCCGTATACACGCCAGTATAATTTGTTGGATATTCTGGACGACTTTCTAGTATTTTTGTAGTGAAGCTGGCAACCCTCCGATCGCAAGATCACTACTTTTTTACTTTTCTATGTCAAGTCCATTTCCCGGATTCGAACCACCAATCCTCTGATTAGTAGCTGAACGCCTTACCAACTGAGCAACTGGGGTTCAATAGTACCCTCGGGGAATGGTTATTGCTTTTTTTATTAAATATATGAAAGTTAAAGTTAACTGAATATCAAAGAAATCCAGTGATCATTTAGGTTAATTTATTTATGAACAAGAAATAACGTATAACTTTCTTATAACATTTTTTAAACGATTGTTCTCCAATTTACATAATTTAGAATTAGTCCCCATTCAAAACATGCTGCTCGTGTTTCAATATAGATTGCATTGGTTGAATTAACGTTGCACTATAAACTCAGAATGGGTTCGGGGTCTATCTCGGAGGAAAGATCCGAGACCACTGCTTCGTAATTTAGAGCCTGGTCGGGTATCGATAAGAGCACCAGGGATGGCACCTTACACTTCAAACTTTCACACCACGACGAACGCGAGGACTTTTAGAATACTATCGACTTATTGTGCATTAGTCCTTCCCACTACACGACAATGTTCGATTGGACTACGAGAATCGAACACACAACCCTCTAGTTTTGAGATCGGCGCTCTTCCAACCAGGCCACTTGGTCCCTATCATATATTTTACTGAAAACGGTCACTTTTAGACTATTTTGCGATTAATTATTGTTTGTTGATTTTGTTTTTAGTTGTAAATAAATTTGAAGTCACTTGCTAATTGAAACTGGCGTAGCTTGCGAGTCGAATCTACAAAGGTTGAAGTGGTCAAAATAAAGGGTTTTGTTTATTCAACATTGAAAATCACAGTTTGAATTATAAAATAAAGATATATTGCTATTTTATTATGTTTTATGGAGTTATTACATAGGTATCGACCAGTTAGTGTATACAAACTCGTGAAATGTCTTCGTTTACCTGTATCAGTTCAATTTTTTAAAAGCAAATGCCTCAAGTAACCAATAGCAAAAATTATGCGGTTTATAAATTTCATATAATATCTTCTTTTAAACTTCAAAATCCAAGAAAATTATCTCGAACTTCAGGTAACGAACAAAAATATTTGCTTCATTTAAAACAATTCACATTAGAGTTATTGTCGCCACATATTAATTTCAAACCACCAGACAAAAAATAAATAATATGATTAAGCATAAAACATAAGCTATACTTCTTAAATATTGTATATCATCCAACATATTTTGTAAAAATTTACATATAACATTTTGAAATCAAATATGTACATTTTTTATAACTTGGAATTGCACATGTGGGTACAAGAAAAAGGCATCTCAAATAAAAAGGCATCTCCAGCAATAGACATCAAATAATGTGGAAAACAATCTTCTGAACAAATATCTTAAGTTTGCCGTGCACCTTTGTTAAGATGACTTGAATAGAAGCTGATATTAACAATATTAAACCATACTGCTCTTTTTTGCGAAAATACGATTAGTTAAATTTGAGTACGTCATCGCTCATTTACGATGCAATTGTACTAAAATAAAACAAGTACATCCATGTATTCATTTTTAAATACTTTCTTTACAGTGTATTCAATCCAAATCAACTGTATTTACACTAAATAGCAATTTATATGAAACACCATTGCTTCTGAATCTGGTATGGGGCACATGTTCTTCCCCTAAAGATGTTCATGCACAGAAAATAAAGCTATCATCCATCAGGTACATATCTCCTTAGCTCTAGAGCCCAACGTAAAAGCCAAATAATCAAGAGGGAAAATTGCATTTAATTACGCCGAATTGATACTTCAGACGAAAATGAGAACTTTAGCGAGAACAGTTAGCCTATATTTAAGACATCATTCCTAACGCCATTACAATACGGCTGATGATTTCTATTGGATGATTAATTGACAAGGGCGCTCCTTCGCATGGAAGCACGCACAAAGGCCCCGGCTTTAAACGATTCCGAGTATTGTGTGTGCGTTGCCTTTTCTTTTCTCTTTTAAATTGTATCCTTGGATCCTGTTTTGAAATTGGGTTTGGACTTTTTAACTCGGAGCACTTAAATTAAGCAGTTTATCTCGGGGTCGATTTCGCAATATATTTTTTATTTTTTTAATAATTTGGTTATGCGCAGGAATATCAAGTGTGTAACTTGGTCGTGTGATACATAGAACTTTTTAAGTTATTACAAAGCGTTTGACGCCGGTCAGTAATTGTTGCCTGGAGTATCCCTTTTAAGAAAAAGTAGGCTGAATTGCGTTTCGTTTATTATTTAGTTAATTTATTTCAAGTCATTATACTTATTTATTGAGGTTTAAGAAACGTATCCGAAAAATTAACTTATTCTTGTACAACAAACTAAAATAATATTTAAATTAGTATGTATTTTTAATGGCATTTATAAGTTCATGTCATAGATATGCCATACATTCATTTCAAGGTTTTGTCAAACCAGTAGTTGAAACTTAGTCATTTAGTGAATAATTTTATTTTACTCGCGTAAAAAGCGTTAATGTGTTAATTTGTAAGCAATATTAATCTAGTTTCCCCCTCTTTTATAAAGCTGACCATATTTTGTCTCAATTATTACCTATTGTATAATTTGGCCACCATTCTACATGAGAAAAAGGGAATTATTTTCTCTTTAAAAAATATTGTAAAGCCATTCTTTATCAGGTTTGCCATAACGTGTTCCAGAAAACGAAAGTTTAATACAACACCATACTGTAAAATTCAAAACAGAGTTCTTAAAATTCTATAGTTTTTATGAAAATTAATTCAGTTTTCAGTTGTAGTTTTTTTCAAGCTGTAGATATTTAGTTATTGATAGAAAATTATTTCTAAAAAAAATAAGTAAAATTTTTAATCTTAAAATTCAATATATTTACATACCTCTCTCCTGGAGCATGCCGCGGCTCGCTCTATTCATATCAAGTCGATATCGTGTTTACTTCGGCAGTGTAACTTTTAATGTAAAAAAGATTTTTAAATGTCAAAAATATAAAAATGTGAGAGAACTTAGTTTTATGCCATCCAGATATTCACCATCATTAGTTTGAATACAATATTATAGGCACTTACATCACAAACATAACCTATAAATAGAAAAAGTTATGACACAATAAAAATCCAAGAGATCTGGACATGTTTCGGGGGATACATCTCCTTCCCTTCATCAGCAGAGAAGGGATCTTATCTGCTGATGAAGGGAGATGTATCTCACGAAACGTGTCCAGATCTCTTGGATTTTTATTGCGTATTTTAACGTTGTATTTGTATTTTAATATTCTTAACGCAATGTTTCAATAAGACGAGTTTTTATCTAATATAAATTGGTATCTCCGATTTTAAGGTCAAAAATCATGCGAGAAGTTTTTCTGTTCTAGAAACCAAAAATATTCTATGTTTCATTAAAAAGTCAACATTTTCTTTTTCAATCCGAAATATGGTAAAATATGATTGCGTGAATTCATAGTAAACCTTGTTTAATTTATTACCCTTTCATTACAATTGCTCTACTGTATCACGTAAAGTTTGTGGTTATTTACGATACAAATAAAAGGTCGAGTAAGATCAAATTTTATTTTTGATATTTTTTTAACCCTTTGGGTACATTTGATAAGTGAGACTCGTCATCTGCTTACTTGGGCGAAGTTACGGTGGACGAGTCTGACTCGTCATCTGAATTTAAGAAGCAGGCGTTGAAGTTTGCGGCACCCCCGCCAGTGGCCGTTGATCGCAAACAATTTGTTGTAGGGTCGGTCAAGAAAGGGATCAATTGAACCTCACTAAATCCGTCCCATGGGCATAAAAATTTCAAATAATTCAGTACTGAAAGGGTTAATGTAACTGTGAGTACGGTAACGGTAGTAACAAGTAAATACAATAAACTTTAAAATGGAAACTCATAAACTAGACTATTATTTATAAATAACGAAAAGTATACTCATGTCTCAATTTGCTTATACAATATCTTGATCAATTATTTAGGCAAAAACAAATTTAACTGGGTAAATCTTAATTATATTAATTTAGTTTAAATCCAGAGTTATCCGCTTTAACAAATGGCTTAAAAAACATTTTCAAAATTTGATTTGCAAAATTCTGAAGGGAAAAAAAACACTGGAGCAAATCGATTGAAAAGATGCTCATTACAACTCCTCGCTCACTCGAAAAATAACAAAAAGGAACAACAAAGGCCTCATAACTCATCATCCCCAACAAGCAATTAAAAGAAAGGAATCACTTTTATGACTGGAAGCCAACATCATCCCCAAACTGAAGCAGACCAACGGCCACAAATGAAGCGTCAAAGTACGGATCCTCAACGATTCTCCCTGCTGGGTTCTTCCAGCAAAAAAACCTATCAACGATGGGCACCCTACAGGGCGCTAAATTGAATAACTTTGTCCGGACCGCCTGAAACACGGGTTTATTTAAAAACGAATAAATCATGAAGAAGCCCGGGAGAGTAGGAAGAAGAAGCCTGACAGATACGTGCACGGATTGGGGAATTAAGACGATTGGTGGAAGAAATTGGAAGTGGTGCAAGAAGCATCGGAAGTCAATAAATTTACCATTGAAAAAAAGTCGCCTGTTGGATGTGTGACGGAACTAGCGTGATGATTAATTCTGAGATAAGGCCCTTGGATGTTATTGACTTGATTGGCCGTGGGTGAAAAGGAATTGGAAAATGTTCGAGTGTTTGAGGAACATGGTAATGCGTTTAATGAATATATTAATGCAAGTTAAGTTAGTTGCAGAGATTTGGCTTTAAACAGTAAAGTTTTTTTTTCTTAGAGAAGCATGTGGAAGATGGGACATTATAACTACGTATTTTGAGCACATGTACTTTCTGAGGAACACACTAATTATATTAACCCTTAACCCTTTGGGTACATTTGACGAGTGAGACTCGTCATCTGCTTACTTGGGCGAAGTTACGGTGGACGAGTCTGACTTGTCATCTGAATTTAAGAAGCAGGCGTTGATGTTTGCGGCACCCTCGCCAATGGCCGTTGATCGCAAACAATTTGTTGTAGGGTCGGTCAAGAATGGGATCAATTGAACCTCACCAAATCCGTCCAATGGGCATAAAAATCTTCAAATAATTAAGTACTCAAAGGGTTAAAGAAGGTTCGATACGGAAACATATGTTAACGCTATATAGAAATCGGAAAGGCTCGCAATGAATGCGTTTCAGTTCTCATATACAAAGAGATACAGAGAGATAAAGATGCAGAGGAATACAGATAAAGATAGATGCAGATACAGTCAGATACAGCTTCTGACAGATACAGACAGGTACAGAGAGAGAAAGGATTGCCGATAAACGGCCGGCAGCGAATAGAATCGACACAAAAATTTCATGGGACTTAAAGAGTTAGACACACCATCCCGATTTGTTTGTATATATGTTATAATAATAAAACTCAAGCGTTAATGGTTAATTCAATAACGTTATTTTCTTTATTTAGGACTTTTTGTAACTTTAGGAGTAAAATTGTTTTAAAAATAATTCATATGCGTTCATACAAGACATATTGAATATAAAATTTAGGCAATATACCACGCAAACTGGCACCTAGGAGCACCGATGCACATTTAGGATAATTAATGCATGGCGAGTAATATAAATTGCAGGATGGGTACGCGCCATAATAAAAGGTATGTAATAGTCCTTCTGTAATTACCACGACAAACTATAACAGTAACTTATTATAATTTATCGCAGTATAAAAAAATGCTTACTTGCAAGTTATACCTACCATTTACCTACCCTTATTCTACTCTTTACAATTATATATTACACGTCACTACGTAAGACAGCGCCCTCTGTCTATGTACGAGAACTTATGAACTCTCCAAAGAAAACCGTTAATCCTAGCTTAGCGGTCTTACGGAAATGTATTAGCTTACAATGCCCTCTTTTTGTATTTAAAGGCAATATATTTAAAGATATTTAAGTTAATTTCTTAGCCGTGTTTTTTTTTAATATTTCATCTATAGATTATTTAATGCTTTTAACAATAGATTCACGAATCATTGAACCTCAAAAAATATTTTTCATAAATGGTTTCTTAATGTTATTTATAATTACCACGAAATTAATTTCCCAATCTCTAAACAACCTTTTCCATGCAACGCACTTCAATGAGGTTCATGCATTTTGAGAAGTTTATTAACATTGTCTATGCACGAAGGCATAAACCTGGATTAAACAACGAATATTCCCGTGATTGGTTTGTATCCGTTATAAGTTTCGCTTTTTATTTCTCGATGTTTTTCTGTTGGAGTTTTATACTAAAGACAAGTCTCGATGAATAAAGAAATACACTTTCGGTGAAGTGTTTTATGTGTACTAAAAATATAATAATGTATTGATATGTACTTTTATGTCGTGAAATATACTGAGTATGTGAGCTTAGTTAAGTAACGAGACGAGGAAATTGTTTTTTACATAATAGTCAACACCATCAATATATGTTGCAAAATCTATTTTTATTGGAGTTTTTATGTTTTGGGGAAGTTTGTGATGTAATAAAAATATAAATTTATGTGTATATTTTTTTTTATCTTCTGCGAACTTTCCTTTCAAAACAAGATGGTAAAATTGGAATTTTATTATTTATATATTTTTGCTTCATAACACACATTCAATAAAAAAATTAACTTTAATTAGTAATAAAAACTTATGCTCTTATATATTTAAAATACAAATCAGTGTTTTAATTTATTTTTTACACTAAATTTTTTACTTTGGAATTTATAAAAAAAAAATTAGTTTTCTCTTTTAGAGTATAATTAATCTATTATAAATTTCACAGCTTGAAAAACAAACATAGATCGAAGAAAATTGTATCCAATTTTCAAATTATACTATGTATTTTTCGACTGTTTTAAATATCACCATAGTCCATATAATTGAAGGAATATTTAACACAAAATAATCGATTCACTTAGGAATATTTTCATAAGTAAAATTTTTGTAAACTTATTTTATGTTTTTTTATCATAGAAAGATTGAGCATCGCCTTCAGCATTATTTCATTGTCAAAATCTTTAAATCCATGGTTTCATATTTTAATCTTGCGAAAGATTTTTATCCTCAGACAAGCAAATATACCAGAAAATAGATTTCGTGGCTTCCGTTTTATTTTTTATATAATTGTATTGTTTTTAAAATTGTTTTCAACTCGAAATATAAGTCAGTGATTTTTTAAGTTTTGGGACCACAAATTCTTATAACAATTACCTACCAGTTCTAAAACATTTTTTTCTTTACCTATTTTTTCTTAGAATTTTGTAGAAATAGTTTACTATTGAATTTGTTATCTTAAAAATCAATATGCGAATACACCAACCAAAATATTTAATAAATAAAAATAAGCAATCCCAATTATTTAACACTCCGATGGCCACCCTCTGGAGCAATCCGAGAGATCCACCTCTTATAATACCATTATTAAGAGGTGGATCTCTCAGGTAGTGGCGCAACCATCGAAGTGTTGAGGTTGAAATGAAAGACCACTCAAAGATTTTCACTCCCCGGTGTTATATCTATGGGATACTTATTTCTTACAAATTTTAACCTGAAATATGTTGACTTGCGGTGATACTCCGATGACCACCATCTGACCCAATCTGAGAGATCCACCTCTTATCATACTCTTAAGAAGAATTGAACTTAAGAGGAATTGAACAAAACACTTAAAAAAAAAAACTTCACTTTTAACGGGCCTCCAGTAGCCCAGTGGATAAAGGCGTGTGGCTTGTAATCAGAGGATTGCAAGTTCGAGCCCGACTGATAGACTTGACAAGGAAAAGTAAAAATATAGTGATCTTACGATCGGAGGGTTGCCAGCTTCGCTACTAAAATACTAGGAAGTCGTCTAAAAGAATATCCAACAAATTATACTGGCGTATATACGTAACTAGTGCACGATAAATCTGATCGGGATCCAATGTCCTGACACCTATCAAGGTTGCGTCGGGTGCCAGCTCAGGTGTTGTCCTCGTCATCTGACCATGGTTGGTTAAAAAATACGAGGCATCGTTCCTGGGTCTTTCCTTCGAGATTAAGCCCCGAACCTTTGCCAATAGCCCACTGTGAAGCTATAGTGCGACGTTAATTAACCAAACCAACCTTCAATTTTGAGGCATTGAAACGCAGATTTTTTTTAAGGTTTTATACATCAAAATTAAAACCTTTTAAAAAAAGGCATTTATTTGTTCCAAATTCTTTTATATAGCCTTCAAAAAACCTTCAATTTCACAAATTTGGTGAACGTTTAATGCTGACTTTTTTTTGCTGGAAACTCAAATAAAGTATAAAAATTCTCTTTTTTGATTTTTACAAATACAATTTACTCTGTTAAAT
Source organism: Troglohyphantes excavatus (assembly GCA_963932185.1). Taxonomy (NCBI): domain Eukaryota; kingdom Metazoa; phylum Arthropoda; class Arachnida; order Araneae; family Linyphiidae; genus Troglohyphantes; species Troglohyphantes excavatus. The sequence goes on along the minus strand of OZ010669.1, from coordinate 28,731,505 downwards.
GAAACATTATCACTAGAAAGCCTCAGAATTTTTTTTTTTTAGATTTCAGTTTGCACAAATTTATAAGGTAAATATAAAAAGTTAAAGTCAGTAGAAACAAAAAAGTCTTAATAAAGAAATCTTTGGTTTGTCTTTCACTGATGGATACTTCACTACTTAAAAAACACGTTTTTTATAATAAGCATAGAACCTGTTGTTTGAGTAAATATAAGTCACTGTTCCACTAAAAATCGTATATTTCAGAAGACACTTTCTTACATTTCCAAAGAAAAGATGGCGATCTAATTTTCAGATAAACTTTTTCAACTAGCCTGAAACCAGAAATAAACCCGATATCATATCTGATTGCAATCTTTACCTGACAGCTTTAATTATTGCAGCAATATTGGTCAGATTTATATAGCCATTAACTTTTTGAAGTCTTATGCTTATTTTAAAATTTTTTAATTGAAATTTTATCTTTTCCCCACAAGTAATCTTTACGATCTCGAAATTGCAACTATAAATTAATCTGCAAATATACCAATTGCAAAACATTACTATAATTAAACAAAGCATTTCGTTAATTTAAAATAAATGCATTTTAAAACCAAAGGTAGTAAATTATTTTAAGGAAGATACAAGTATTATTTCAAAAAAATAATTAAAGTGGCAGTGTTTTAAAAACGGCGTATAGTAATTAATTTCCACAATTAATAGCACCTATGAATGGCATATTAATAACTTACATAATTTTTGAATTATATATTTTACAATAAAAGATAAATTTATAAAACTTCATTTTATTACATTTGATTTAAAAAGGATCTAGACCCCATGGACCTTTACCTTGTGTATACGTTCTTGTATAAAATAAAAAGCTCATAAAAATTGTGTATGTTATATTTTATAAATAAAATATACTAATTTTGTTTTAGTCATAGGTCTTTAAATAATACATTTATAATTTTGGTTAACAAACTTATTATCAAAAGGTTCATTAATTCATGATTTACATACTTTTTTTTAACAAAAAATACTGGTATTAAAAATATTTCCCAAATTTTTTTGTTGTTGTTCCGAAATGTCCCTAACTTATGTTAACATATTTTTTTTTAAATATAAACAATTACTAGCAATGAATTTTTATCATTTTATTCCATTTCGTATAATTAACCTTGAAATCTTAAATAATAAAAGAAAATGTCTGTCTGTAGATCGCAAAATACCTACATCCAGTTCGTACAGAAATCTGAAATTAATATACATGTTATATTCCTATTCATCCTCATGATGTGCATACGAGATCGGATTTGTAAAATTATATTTAGTAGAACGTGCCCTTGTAGCTTAGTCGATATCGCGTGGAACTTCAGGAAAATAGGTCGTGGGTTCAAGTCCCGAACAAGGACAAATCAAATTTTTGTATATCCCTTAACGGATTTCCCACCAACGCCAAAGAGCTAGTTTAAAATATATAATATATTCACAATAAGTTTCAAATTTTTAGCAACGTTCTAAATTTTATAGATCAATTGTAATATACAGAACTATTTTAATATATTTTTATTAATATACAACTCTATATTTTTAATTTGTATAAGAGCCTTTTTAACACGTTCGCTTCCTGTGTCTAAACCAGTGGTTCCCAAAGTGGGTTCCGTGGAACCCTGGGGTTCCACGAAAAAATTTAGGGGTTCCGCGTGACAAATTTTATTTGATTAAAAAAAATAAGAATGGTGTTTAATATATTCACATTTTCGATGAATATCCAAATTTAGCAAAACAGGCTATTCGAATTCTATTGCCGTTTGCAACCACTTATTTGTGTGAAGCTGGGTTTTCAAAATATGTTGCGACAAAAACCAAATATCGTAATGTAACCAAAAATCGTATCGTTATCAAACCTAATGCCCAATTTTAAGAGAATCCTGGAATCAAAGAAGCAGGTGCATTCTTCACATTAAAGATTTTTTATTTATTTTAGTTTATGTTTTGTATTTTTATTAATTATTTCTATGATGATTTTTTTTTTTTTTTTGAGTTTTGCTTAATTCAATAAAATTTGAAATACCAAAATAATACTTGTTTTATTTAATATCAGATATTAAATTTTGAAAAGTCGTTGATTAAAAAATATTCAGGGTTCCGCGATCATTGGCAACAAATTTTGGGTTCCACGATTAGTTTGCGAACCACTGGTCTAAACGGTTGCAAGTCGACTATTGTCTTTTACGAGTTATTTTGAAGAACGTATCATGTACCGGGGACTGGCTGTTAACGAACGTATTCAACAACAGTACCTCTGAGGCCGGTATTACACAAAGTTCTTTGACAAAGTTATTTTATCAAATAAGTTTGAGAAAGAAATATGATAGCGTAATGTCCGACTTTGATAAGAGACGCGCTTTGTCAAAGATTCTTTGATAAAAGTTTTCTTCATCATCTAATGTTTTATAAAAAAAAAAATTGTGTTGATGTATTCTGCACCGTGACCTTTGCCGCTAGAAACGGCCAACCATCGTTATTTTCTCCGTGTCAGACTCGATATCGCTTTGGTTCATAGTTGTTGTGCACAGATTATTAATTGTTACGTTTTTATTAGTAATAATACATATAAATTCTTGTATGATTGTTAAGCAATATATTTTTTAATCGAAGCCATTACAATAAATGCAAAATGATTGCTATAGCAATCTGATAAAATCCTTCATATCCATAGATACTTTATTAATGTTCAACTATTTGTTTCTGTTTTTGTAGTCATACATGTCTGACATAAATTCAAACCTACTACCGTTAACAACACAAATAAACGCAAATTAACCAAAACTTTTATAAAATGTTTTATAAAAAATTTTATACAGTGTAATATGGTCTATATTGTCTTAAAAGATATTTTATAAAAATTAATTTGATTAAAACGTCTATAAATTTTGTTTTTGTCAAATAACTTTGATATTGTAATTTCCTGAATTGAACTATATTGAAATTGAAACTGCAATATACAAAAGAAAATCCCTGGAAAAATCAAACTTAGCACTAGAATGGAGATTTAATCTTTCGGACTTTATGTTAGGCAAGCCGTGATCGCCAGTATAAAGCGCAATACAAATTCCCCTTTAAACTCAATGAATGCTCTCCAGCTGTTAATGAGTATCAGGAAGAAGAGCGTGTAATTACTTTGAGTTACTGTACATCATTAATCAACTTTGGGAGAGGAAGTAAATATACCACAAATTCGATGAATAAATCGATGAATAAGTTAATATCACCTACGGATCAAACCAAATCATAATTTAATGGTAAACAAAAAGTTACAGGATAAAATAAAATGTAAGAATGCTAATATTGTTATATTATTTTAGTGTTTTTAATAACAACATATTTTTAAGAAAATTTGTATTTTAAAAAATAAAATGTATATCAAACTGTTTAGTAAAATGAATGAACCCAAATGCACATTTCATTTGCATAGCCGTTAACATAAAAATGCTGTTTCAATAAAAAATGACTCAAACTAAATCAAAAGACTTAGAGAGCCTTTCCATTCCTTGCTGTACTCGAGGACAACCTAAGTTGAACCTGAAGCTATGATATGTATAAATATGCAATTGCTTTGGGCTCAACTTAGGTTGTCCCCGAGTATAGTAATTAATATTTGAAAAATCTCGTTTATTTTAAATCAGACTTAATAAATCAGTGTTTTTTAAAAGAAATGTTACAGATTTATTTGTTTACAGTGTTCTAGATCATAGTGTAATTAGAGGTCATTTTGAAACACTTTAAATTATATTGCATTTTTAGGCAATATTTCTTATTTCCAATTTAATTTTTCTAAGGCTAAACTGTCGTAGAATGTAAAATATACAACAGTAAATCATGTGTATTTGCATAAAAATCGCAATCGGTAGCTGGCACGCATTTTACCTCTTACATTTTCTAAAATTACAATATGAATTGTAGAGTTAATGCGTTCTTTTATCTTAGAGAACCTGATAACGCGGGTGTTTAAGTACGTGATTATTATTTAAATGGATCATTTTGACGAAGAGTTCATTTTTTATATTTCTTAACTCTCTTTAAAGGGAACTTGTCATCACTATAAAAGAATATATTTAAGGAATTGGATTAAGCATATACTGTGGCATAAATAGATATTTTTTTTAGTATCTAACTTGTAATCTGACCATGGTTAAAAATACAGGGCAGTATTCCCGGGTCTTTCGTTCGTGATAGACCTCGAATCGTAACCGATAATCCACTGTGGAGTTCTGTTGCAGCGTTAATTCAACCAGCCATTTAATATTTCTAAAAGAAAACAATTGAAGAAGTAGGCGCAAGAACAAAGCAGCTCCACTTTTTTCTGATTTATACTTTTTTGCTTATTTCTGAAAAGACAAAAAAAATCCTCTATCGATTAGTGCAAGAACCAGACAGCTCTAAGCAATAGCTATAGAGATATAAATTGAAAGGAGTTGTACATTTTATTATACCATGCAATGAAAGTTCAATGTTTTTCGTCCTTCCTGAACAATTTTGAAAACTGGAGCTGCCTTGTTCTTTCACCCTATATTCAATTATATTTAAGAAATTTTGAGAATACAACCACTAATATATAGAGTAATAACCTTATGATATAAAATTCTCAATTTCAATCTAAGAAAATGGTTGTTTTAGGGTTTTCTACAAAATGACATCGATCTCCATGTATAGCGTATTATGTATTAAGTTTTGTATTTATATATTTAATCATCCTCATGATATACAACATTTTGGACCAGATAAGTGTAATTCTGGTTAATAAATTGATGTGACATTCAACACAATCAGTCCAGGATCTACTCCGATGGAAAAACCTGGAAACACTGCTTCGAAATTTTGAACCATGATCAGATGACGACCACAACACCTAAGCTGGAATCCCACTCTCCAAGGTGGATGTTTGACGAACGATGAGGATCGAACTCGTTACCTTCCCTGTGCTAAGTATACTCTCCCAATCAAGTCGCCGAGGATGAAATAAAACTATATAGTTATTAACTAAAACTTTAAAATAACATTTCCTATAAAGTTAGCACTGCACTAACAACACTCGTCAAAATGCAAGGAAGAGAGAGAGGAAAGCAGAAACCATATAAGTAGTAGAATATAAAGTAGTGAAGATCACTCCTGCGCAGCATTCTGTATCCCGCGATGCATTGCGTCGATGAGGATTTTTGTGTGCGCTCCGACCGTTTTTCATGTTCTGCGCATAACGAAACAGTTGACAGTATCCCAAGACGCATTGCGCTGATGACTTCTTTTGTGTGCTACTGCATATGTAACACTGAACTCTAACTGTAACTGCTGGAAAGCTCAAGCCTTGTTTCCTCTATGGGCGCGTTGAAGCCAATTGAAAGCAGCCATGCTGTTCCTCAATATTTTTTTAAGTGATTTAGTGGTGTTTTTTATTACCATAGCATTGTAGAAATATTAAATGTGTATAAATATTATATTTTCTTCTTATAAAATTATTTTTTATATTGCCAAACAAATATTTTTTTTCTTGCTTTTTATCTACTTCGACTTTAACTTGCAAATGACTTTCTATTTTAATAGCAGATTGTATTTAAAATGGGTTTAAAAAGAAAATAAAAAAAAACTCAGCCAAAAGTAATAACGTCAAATTTTTTTAACATGAAAAATATACGAAATATTGCGGTAGCAAAGAAAGTGGAGCACATTAGGGCTGCCTCTACATCGGCTTCAAGTCAACAAAATGTCTTGCCCTATCCAGAAGTTACAGTTAGAGATCAGTGATATGCACTAGAGTCTATCTTTCCCCCTTCCATTATCTTTGTCAAAATGACGAGTACTTGCATTAGGACAACAATGGTGGTGGCAAAATTTTACTAATGGAAATGAACTACAGATACGTTCTAACTAACGACGATTACCAATGTATAAAGGGAAAATAATAAAAAAAAATCGTTGGATTATTATTTTTTAAAAATCACGTGTTCTTTCCGTTATTTCGCTTTTATCTAAAATTTTATAATATTTATTGTAATATTTTCACTACAATGCAATAGTAACTTTTGAAAACATCGCTTTTAACAAAACACATGTTCTCAGACACCTCATCAAAACACATTCCCTATTCTACAACAAACGTCGTCGCGAAAACGCACCTGTGTTCGAAACAACCAAAATTTTACAAGACAAGAAGCGAGGATAACAACAGAGCTTCAGAACCTGAACCCGGGAGGCCCTCTGGAAGGGTCCGATATAATTAAATGAATCAAAGTGCGCATTATAAATTTCAGGATACATCAAACATTGAAAGGTGGTGAAAGGGAAAACTTCCGTGAGTATCGCCTTCTGAATGTAATGGAAAAAAATCGAGGAGCGAACCCGTGATCTTGACCCCTTCAAAGGAGGTCGCATTCCCATTTAACTTTCAACCTCTGACGGCTCCATTATTTCGTGGCTGTCAGAAATGCCAAATTTGAAGTCTGAAAGGGTTCGAGTTTATTAAAGAAAAGGGTGGGCTTTTCTTCTTAAGTGTAACCTTTCATGAAAAAAAATCGGAGAGTTTATTATATACCGGATACCATAACTTGGGGCTGAAGTTTCGAAGGTGCATTCCTCGGTGCTTCCTTTACTATTTTCTTTATGTATGATACCTTAGGTTCGATTTACAATCTGAAAGTTTTTTAAAGATATCGTTTGAAATAGTATCGATCAGAAGTAGAAACGCTCTCAACGCTGATGAGAATGTTTCTAATTCTGCAAATTACCTTCGCAAGCACAAAAATTTGAGTTAACAAATTTCGAATAGTACCTCCATTGTTCTGAAATTTGTTGAAGTCGAACTGAAATTTCTTGAAGTCGAACTGAAATTTGTTGAAGTCGAACTGAAATTTGTTGAAGTCGAACTGAAATTTGTTGAAGTCGAACTGAAATTTGTTGAAGTCAAACTTAATTTTTTTAGAAGTTGAACTGAAATTTATAGAAGTCAGTTCCGACAACTGTCTGAGAGTGAAAAACTCACGTGTAAATGAGCCTTTATTATTGTTCATCACATATACAAAATATAAGTTTTAATTTACTAAACAATGTTACGAAAGATACATATTATAAAAAGTAATTAAATAAAGTCGACTAAGCTAATTAGGTAATTAAAATGAAAACATTCACAACGCTGTAAACAAGTATCTTGTAATACAGAAGAATTCTTTTGGGTATTTAGAAAAATTATCTAAACAATTTTAAAGTTCCACTAAATACAAAATAATAACTTTTATTGAAAAAAAATTAATGTGCCCCTCCTAATACACATTCAGTACAACCGAAATGAATTCTAACTTTTCTTGACATCCATTATTTTAAAAACATTATGATGATCATAATTTAATATTCAATCAACTTTTGAAATTTAATTTACGAAGAAATATCTTTCATTTTATTCAGGAATACTCTTATTACCCTGTTAATACTCTAATATTAGAAATATAGTTATACTTAAAATGTTACTTAATACTCTATCCCCACCTAAACTTTTTAAAAAATTAGCACTTTGGATATTGTTTCGCTAACTATTTTTGCGCAAAAAAGTTTTTTTAAATAAATTTATTACTAGAAATCCCGTACGATATTTTTCGCACGAATAACAATCCCCCCCTCTCTCACACACTCAGTCGTTAAAGCCAAAAATAATTAAAATTTAACAGCTAAGTTAATTTGCTCATAAATAGCAACATTTTCATCAACATCAACGGCTTGTTTAAAACAGCTCGTTAAAGTGAATTATTTTAAACGAGTTCGTTGCGTTTAACGGGAGGAAAAGGAATACTATAGAAATAATATGTAGGATTTGTGTTGAAGAAAGGATGATAAAATACAAATATTTTTTACTTCCCCAATGCTCAGACAATACGAATTCTTCAAATGTACCTTGGTAGTTCTTTATTCAATTTCCGCTTTTCCGTAAATTATGAAAAGGAATTTAAAAGCAATACTTTCCTTAAAACAAAACATGCTAATTCAATTCACAGGCAAATCGCCCATTATAACAGAAATGTTTTCAAATTCCCGTTATCCTCATTCAAAACGACCAACATTCTCAATCAAATAATGATACTTGGAACTTATAAACATTGCTAATGTTTTAACTAGGAAATACTTCAAAATTAAACTACAACCAGATTTTTTTTAAATAATAATTTTTATAAAATTGCATGATTCATACTTCAAATATCGTAAAACGTTAATTTTTTTATAGAAATCTTGTCAGAAAACGTCACGCCTCAGACTCTTCAACCTATAACATGTGCAAACTCTTTGCTGAAAACACAAAATACAGCTTATGGCAGCAACATATAATCAATAATTGCGATCAAATGGCAAAAGTAATTAATTTTAAATTTATTAAATTTTCGAGAGTTACTCTCGTTAACTTAATTTCCTAAGCATAATGTCACTTCCACTCAAAAGAGTAATCCATCAACAATTTAGGTTAATGGAACCCAGAGCTGATTAATCAGTAATCTTCGTTCGATCCCTTCCTTCTTCCTACCGCTTCTATATCAATCTAAAATTGCATCAGATATTTCACTTTTACAATATGTTTATGAACATCGCACAAGTGAAGTTACTGATTCGAATATCAAACAGTTTACAAAGTCAGTGATGTTAAAAGTCTGTTAAGTTTTTGAATATTTAAACTTTGAATATTGTGTCTAATTTACATTAATTGATTTTTCTTTATGAAACTATTGTTTTGATACAAAAATATTCATATCATCATATAAAGACATTTCGTGTTGTAATGCTCAATATCTCGAATAAATATTATGATATATTAAATATATGTTTGTTTTTAACCCTTTGCACTCCGAAGGCGCCTCTAAGGCGCCAACATAACGACCAGTTCTTTTGTTTCCCTGTTCTTTAAAATAAACGAGAACAGCAGGATATTGGGTTTAGAACATCAATCTTTTTTGCAACTTGTTCTCTTGCAAATGCAAAACAGATTAGGATTTTTTTTTCCCTTTATGAGTATAAAAAAAAATCTGTGGAAAAGAACGTAAAGAGGAATAACTGTTCCATAGAAAAAACACAAATCGCAAAGTGTTCACGGAGTGCAAAGGGTTAAGATTGTCAGAAATGGTAAAACAAGATTTGATCAAATAGTTTTTTTTTCCCAAATCTTCGTATACGTTACACAAATCATGCAAGAAGTTAACTTTCTTATGTGGTGAGGGGGTGATGCTTCGGGGTTGGGTGGAATAATATGACCCCGAAAGAGTCGTGGAGGGAACACTTACGAAGGAGGAACCCTTACGAAGTACTTTAGCGATGGACCTTTGCGGGGAACACTTGCGTAAGACCTATGCGGGGGACCCTAGACTGGAAACTTCGCGGATGATTCTTGTGGGGGAACTTTCCGGAGGACCATTGCTGGGGAGCTTTGCGGAGGACCACTGCAGGGGAGCTTTGCGGAGGACCATTGCGGAGGACCATTGCGGAGGACCATTGCGGAGGACCATTGCGGAGGACCATTGCGGAGGACCATTGCGGAGGACCATTACGGAGGACCATTGCGGAGGAACTTTGCGGAGGACCATTGCTGGAGAGCTTTGCGGAGGACCATTTCGGGGGAGTTTTGCGGAGGACCATTGCGGAGGAAGATTGCGGAGAAACTTTGCGGAGGACCATTGCTGGGGAGCTTTGCGGAGGACCATTGCGGGGGAGATTTGCGGGCGGGGAGCTTTGCGGAGGACCATTGCGGAGGACCATTGCGGAGGAGCTTTGCGGAGGACCATTGCAGGGGAGCTTTGCGGAGGACCATTGCAGGGGAGCTTTGCGGAGGACCATTGCGAGGGAACTTTGCGGAGGACCCCTGCGGGGGAACTTTAAGGACGAACATTGCGAGGGAGTTTTGCGAGAGACCATTGCGGAGAAACTTTGAGGTGGACCCTTGCGATCCCTTTGAAATTATTTTTTTTTTAATAATAATCGTGTCGTAACAAAAATATATTCTGCTTATTCCACATACACTTGTATGTGGATTATTGTATGTCTATGGTATTTGTGTAAAAGAAGCGTTCTTGTTAAAAGTTCATCAACCAGTACTCTCTGTAAAACCAAACAATGTAAAAGGAAATGTTTGATAATTAAAAAAATGTAACTGTAAAACTTGTACCAAACAAAATTTTAATAAATATGAAAAGAGAAAAATAAATTAAATCTATCAGTCAGGGTATAAAGGATAGGGAAACAATAGTAATCCGAAACACAAAGCTGAGCAGGGTCGCTGTTGCGGCGACCAAATGACCCCGACCAAACATCGATGTATGTCTTAGAGTGGGCCAGCCGGATAAAAGAGAATACATTTATTAACACTCACTTAATTTCATAATTGTAGAATTTTTACTTTTAGAGATACGATCTAAATAACAGCGAAATAATCGAAAATTTCCCCTAGGGCTAACTTTTTCTTTTAAATAGAGAGATTTTTATGCCTTGGTTTCGATTCAGTTTCAGATTAAATAACAAGGGAACAGTCCGTGAGGGATCCTTACAAAGGACTTTTGCTTTTGAGAGATTCACAAAACAACAGCCCGAAAGGAGGTTAAGATGATATACCCGACTGTTCAGAAAGGATGATAAGCCAAAAACGACTGATTCAAAGTTGTTCAGCTGTTTAAGAGCAACGGTACGGTAACAAAGTGTCATTGCCAAAATTTACTACCAAATGAAAGAGATGAAATTTTATTGTTTTAAACATTTTTGTAGTAATGTAAATTTCTCCAAATTGATTTTTAATCTTTGGCCATACTCAACGTTAATATTTCAGCAAAATGAAATTTCTCATGTAATGCTTTAAAAAAGCGGTGCAATCTTAAACAATGGATTCATTATAGTTTTTGCGGTGGAATGCTCATAATCCGATTAAAAGTTTGCGATGGAATTTTCTTAGGTCCGCCTGAGCATGATCCATCGAAAGGTGAGGTGTAACATGACGAGGAATAGCTATGCGTAATAAACGTACATCCCCTTTGGCCTCCAAGGCATAGAATTCCCAACGTCTCTGACAATGGCCCCGAGATCGCATTGTTGGAGCCATCGAAGCTCTGGCCTCTGATCGACATTTGACAACCCGTGGTAATGAGATTTTCGGAGCTGATACAACAACAACTCCGTTAACAAGACATGAATTTTAAATAACACCTCGCTTTGGGAGAAAAGAAACGAAAACTGCCCCGGGGACAGGAATAAATAAATAAGCGAATTTCAGCAATCAATACGTAGGCGAAGCTAAGGCGTAAATAGCGCACTCACTAAATAATAGCTGCGATTTTGCTGTTGCGGCATTAATCTTGGAGGAACGCGAGAGTTTAGGGAGTTTTTCTTCATGCTAAAAGGTACTTTTAAATTATAAATCATTCCGATTTCTGCAGTCATAATTGTCTGGGGTTTCTTAAAAGAAGACAGTCTTTTGTTGCGATCAGTCTGAGCCATACGTCATTACGTACGTGCCGTCTGGTATTTTAAACGGTAAACAAGGTGGAATGACGGTTGTCCCCATGTAGCGACCCATCACACATACTTTGAAATAGAACACGACCCGAAATAATTTCGAATAATTATCTATTCATTCGAAGACAACAGTTCCATGAATACGTAAATCCTGTTTTGAATGAATTGAGTTAAAATGTAATCTGAAACTTTCAAACAAAAAGTGCATGTCGATGCCAAATGTATCAAGTGTAATAAAGAAAATACATACACTTAACACAGTTGTATACTAAGCCATAAATATGTATTATAATATATTTTATATAATAAAAATTATAAATCAATAGATAGAGCCTATACATATTAATAAAATGCGGAAAAGTAAAAAATAAAAATCTGGGCGAAATTTTTTTATTTCTTTTTTTTTTTTCAATTTCAATTGTTCTTTGGATTATTTTTTTCTTCTTAACCCTTTGGGTACATTTGACGAGTGAGACTCGTCATCTGCTTACTTGAGCGAAGTTACGGTGCACGAGTCTGACTCGTCATCTGAATTTAAGAAGCAGGCGTTGATGTTTGCGGCACCCCCGCCAGTGGCCGTTGATCGCAAACAATTTGTTGTATGGTCGGTCAAGAATGGGATCAATTGAACCTCACCAAATCCGTCCCATGGGCATACAAATCTTCAAATAATTCAGTACTCAAAAGGTAAAAAACGTTGAAATGTTAAAAAAAAAATTTAAGCCATTTTTTCTGAAAGTTAATCAAGATTATTTATCAATCAATTAAAGTGTTATAATTCCATAAAACTGACTATAACATTTTAATGAAATTTACTTGCATTAGAGTAATGGGCAGCATTGTTTACCAGGGGCCACCTTCAGGGGGAATTCACCGCGTGCCTCCCCGCTTAGATATTTGACTTTAAAGTTTTCATTTCGTACTGTGTTATGGTCACATACCTCTTTTGTTTCACTAGTATCTCTGTTAATAAGGCTTCTACAGTGCTACTAAACATTCCAATACATACCTCTTTCCTCAAAGACAATAACTCAAATTTTTTTTTAATGTCACATACCTCTTGCATCCACTTACCCCTTCAATTGTAATAACTTCGCTGGTGTTTTTTTAAATGAAATTATTCTTTGCGAATGCATAATTCATACAGCTAATGAATTCCGCAATCCAGAATAAAGTGAATCGTTAAGAGAGAGAGAAAAAAAATGCCTAATTACATTTTAGATGAGTAATTAAAACTTCGAAAAAAGAACCGACAGAGATCCCTCAAACCCGTTCAAAGTACCCATCAACCCCGGCATCCAGAACCCGTCTCCCGCCCTAGAAATGCGTAGGCGGGGTGCAATTAACAAATGACGTTTAACAAATTGACCCCACTCTCACTTGCCTCATTCCAACCCTTTAATAAGTTCCTCTACGATACATGATAAGTGAGCACATTGTTCCCTATAAGACAAATCACCTCAACCAATCATTTAATACTTTATTCTTGTATCGGAACACCTCTAAGCAACTTCAAAGCTAATTACCTTAAGAAACTAACTCGATCTAAACGCTTCGATTTTGAGGAGACAGGTAGACATATTGGTACGCCACACCCACACCGTTCGGGGGTGGGGCTACTACAAATAATACCCTTTTAGGTTAAAGAAAGACGTTAGTAGGAAATTAACTTCATCAAATACTTGGTAGCCCTGGTTAGCTTTCTTAATATACGGGAGTGGTCTGCCGTTTGGTTAATAAGCTTATTGTGTAACTTATTTGTTATAAGTTTTGATTGCGTGTGTCAGATCGAATTAAAGTTTGAATCAAAGTTGAAGTTTTTTAAAAAAGTATTGTAAGAGTATATTCGATTAGATTTCAAAGGGATTTGACCCTTTTAAACTCCTTTTTCATTATATTTGATTCGAAAGAATGACAGTTTTGAGATGAGGGCGTATAAAAAAATCTGAAAGGACTCGTTTCTTTAGTGTTTTTGATTAATATTTTTACGCAAAGAGAACAGTAGTCCAATTGCTTTGTATTGTGACATTTGAAAAAAAAATATTGTACATATAAATTCTCGGTAAAACAATCGAAAAACGCCTTTAAAATAATTAAAGCATCTGATTGTACATTAAAATGTCAGGTATGTAATTTTCACTAAAATATATGTGAAATAGATATAGTCTGGCTCTGATTAATTGGCGGATATTGGAACACCTCCATTAGGAAAATTCATCATCAAGACTTAATAAATCTTTTTAGTAGATATTTTATTTTCTCAAACAACTTCATTGTATTCATTTAATTGAAATTGAATATTAATGTTTTGTTTATATTATTTACCTAAATATTTATTTGTATTATTTAATGCCTAGAAAGTTAAAAACTATTTCATATTATTAAAAATATTTTTTTAAACATTCTTCTAAATATTTAAAATTTAAGTATTATAAATATTTAAAATTATTTATTTATATCATTTAATGTTTAGAAAACAAAAACCGTTTCATATTATTAAAAATAGATTTTAAAAAATTCTCCAAAAATATTTAAGATTTTAAAAAGCCATTTTAGAAAAAATTAATAAAATCTAATACCTCCAGTTTTAAAAGTTACTTTATTTTAGTATTCTTTATACGATTATAATGTTAGCTTTCCCGTTTTTTTTATATTTAAAGATGATAAAGTGACTATCCCCAACTAGAACTATAGTTAATGAATGATTTACTAAAACACATAGAATAATTTGTTATCCTATCAACTTTAAAGTGAGGCTGAATTAAGACATTGCTGAAAAACATTGTTTTTAGTTACATTTATGTTACAAAAGTTTAAATGTAAAAAAATAATATTTAAGTTATCTAAGTCATATTTGGTAGGAACAAGATACAAATTTTAAATTAAGTCTATTTATTCGCATTGAAAACTTTAAAGCACAATTCAGAGTATATTATGTTTAAAATACACTTCGTTGTATCGGATATATAAATTATAAATATTAAAAAAAAATGCTTCTATAATTATATTTTAAAGCATTTCGAAAACAAAGCATTTAATATTCAAATCCAAAACTAAGCAGGTACAGACAGGTAAACTCAACTTTAAATGTTGTACCCCACAAAAAAATTACTAATTAAAATTTTCCAAATTCTATTCACATAAATGAAACTTTTAGCGGTTTTTTTTTTATTATTGAAAACATAACATAAAAAAATATAAAGACAAGATAAATAAATTTTAAAACAAATCCTCGTGCACCGCAAAATATCACACGGGGCTTACAGTTGTAAGTATGGACATCTAATGCTTAGAACAGAAAAAATAAATCAATTAGAAAACATGTAAAAAAAATTTTAAAGAAAAAAAACTATATTACACATAGAGTAATGATACAAATGGAGGAATAAAATGCTGATTTCCGTGTGTCCATCATTGAAACCACGTGATATGTGGAAATGCCAATTCATTCAAACGCCAATATTACTTGGCAGGCCGTGGCGACTTTAAGAACTAAACGAGATCGAAGTATTGTAATATGGTTTTGTGTTTAATTTTGTATTTAAATATAGTTTTTTTAACGAGTGGCACAATTTAAGGAAGTTTAACAGATATATTAAGGAGATTTTTCTTACTTGAATGAAATGTTTTGAAATAATTGCATTACGTTTTTATGTAAAAAATTTACCATAAGCGAAGTTCTTTCAATTGTTATTTTGTATACTTCAATAAGAAAATATAAACAATAAAACCTGAGAAAAATAAAGTGTTTCGCTTCTTCGAGTATTGAACACAAATAAAATATTTTCGTTTCGTTAATGAAGCGGAAATATTTAGCGCATATTGTTTGAAAATAAGTAAATACGTACATATATGTTAAGAAGTTGAATACGGACAGAACTCCTTATCACCAACAAAAAAGAAAGTGCGCCAAATTTGAAACTCCTGCAGATGTCTGAACGGACTACGGATCCCTTCAGAAACGAAGGATTTGTTCCAAAAAACTGCAGATTTAACTATAGGTTTTTGCTGATGATTTTTAAGATGGATGTGGCAGCGCTATAACCACGTGATGTTGTTTTTTCTTTTCAATGTTGACACCGCGGCCTTATGAGAGTTTGGTATTGAAGGCGCTCTCTATTTAATATTACAACTCTCTGATGTTACAAAGTAGTAATCCATAACATCACAAAAAACATTCAAAATGCACTTTTGCTTAACAAGTTGGTAACAATTAAGAGACCAATTGAGGCTTTTAAGTTTCAGTTCTCTTAAAAAAAACCTCTCTCTCCTTCAGAAGCATTGGACATTCAAACGGAATATGTTGGTCCTTTTGTATTCTTCTTGTATTGTAAATACATACATTTGATAGAGACAAATGAAATTTATATAAATATGATCTAAAGTTACAATGACCTGTTAAAATTGAGTGATTTTATAATTTGTAGAAAAGCGAATACAGTTAAATTCTATAGTAAAAGGAAAGAAAGTATTTCTTTGTTGTCATTGCATTAGGCGATTGAACATAAGTGTGGTTTCACAACTCAACGACCCGTTTTTCAGATAATTTTTTATTGATATATTTACAGATATGCCTATGCATCGCTTTAGAAAGAAGTCATTTCTTCGTTGACAAGCCAATCAGCTCTTTCGTTTCTGAAGATACCAATGTGGTCACGAACAAAAGAGAAGAAAACGTTTTAAGCGGTTTGAACCCCTATAGCCGTCCATAAATCTCTAGTTTTTCCAACAATGCACATAAATTTCAAATACATAAAAAAAAAATAGTGTGTTTGAATTATTTTATAAATTTAAGGCATTGGAATATTTTATAACAGATATAATTTAAAATATATATTTTAATATATATAAAATATATGCATTGGAATTAAAAAATAAAATATATTTCAGTTAAATTAACTTTACAATTTCGATATTTTCCTTACTGCTTAGAGGATTTAATTCCATGTTATCTAATTCCAAACTGAAGTATCAAATTTATTTTTATTCAGGTTAAGCATTTTAACTTCCGCGTCCTCCCACATTAACTTTTATTAAATTAAGTGTGAAAAAATAAATAATAAATTTAATACGAAATTGCTTTAATTAATCAAGTAATTATAAATGGATGCGAAAGACCCAATTGAATTTCCCATAAATCAAGAAGTCGAACGCTTCATCAAAGCCCTTGACAGACACCTGTTCTTGTTTTTCAAGTGTGGGTGAACTTAATTGTTATTCACCGGCCGTAAAAAACAAATTGCAACAATTAAATAAATCAGCAAGTTTGTCTAATCTGTTTCATTCTAAGTATCCCCATCTACACTTGTGATATAACAACCCACATCAATAAGAAAAGGAAGCATACAAATAGGACGCATTTCCCCCAAGTCATTTGCATAACAACTTAACTACTGGCCAGAAGCACATAACAGTTCACAAAAATTACATCCACCAATGGGATTCGTATTACCAAATACGGATATCGGCTGCCATTGGCTAAATGCAAGATCCAATCCCCTCCTTGCATTTGACGTAAGACCGTTTTAATTTTTTATTGGTTTTAATAAAATGAGGGGGGGGAGGAATGTGTTCGAATGTGTTAAAAGAGGTCGCAAAATGGAAAATGCGACCCGGTCACGTAGGAGCGACCTCTTTCTTCGTGACCTAAAAATTGCAAATCGGCGTCTTTAATATTACGTGACGTTGGTTGTATTGCGTGATCGTATCTTGTTTGTTTTCACCGAATGTTTAGAGATCATTTCTTCTTTTTTTTTTTTGTTCTTATCAAACTGAAGTGAAGTTGCACTTGGGGGAATTGTGCATAATTTATTGTTCTCCGTTTTGAAGCATTGCGTGTCTTACTTCAATGGTAGAAATGAAGCATCGTAGTGGCGCAAGTACGTTCAAAAGAAATTGTTCCAAATGCAATGGAAATTTAATATTTCAAGGTTTACCCTGAGGACGATTTTCAGCATAACATTGTTTTTAAATCCAAGTTAATTATTTTAATTCACTAATTCCTAGCCATGTTGCAACTCTACTGCTTGGCATATTAATATACAGAGTATACGAGAATTATCATCACAACTTTACCACGCAACCACGCATTTGGCCTTGGCGGTTTAGTACGTAGCCAACTTTGCCAGCTAGTTGTAAAGATAATTCTTATACACCCAGTATATCTAGAATTTAACAAACTTTTGGGTTGGTATAAGTGACATACATCTGATCTATTTCCCATTACTAGGTAGCAAAATTTATCAGTTAGCCAAGTGATGTGGATCCTAGTTTCAACAGGTTGCCCAATAGTGAATTGAATGACATTCCATTTATGATAACAAAGGAGAGTTGCAAATTTTAAACAGTCTTATCTCAAAACTTTATTTTTGGACTTGGACTTATACCACTTGGAAGCCAACCCTCGGTCAACCAAATAATGCTTCAAATACTGTCCACAATCTTATTGGTATTATTAGGATCTATTTAACTATTCAGTCTAATGAGTTCTAGTTTAGATTTTTTTCTCAAATTCAAAACTGACAAATAAAATAAGAAGAAGTGGTTCAATTAATGAACACATTATTTTTTTTTTAAAAAGTTTCACAGTTGCAAGGTAATAATCAACACATTTTTTTTTAAATAATAATTTTCTTTTTGTAAAACTTTAAATGACAAAATTTTTAAAATTTTAAATAACTTAAGGATATTTTTCGATTGTATTTTTTGATCATCTATTCAGTAAATAACAGTATCGATATTTGTAAGTAAAGAAAATAAAGGGAAACTCCAATTTATTCATAATCCTTACGGAAAAAGAACAATAGTATTTTTTTGTAAAGGTTTACAAGAGAATTGTTCAAATTTTGAATAAAATTTATTTGAATATGTTCATACAATTATAAATACATTCATGTGTTCATTAGACATCGCAAATTAATAAAAATAAGAAATAAAATTTTATTTCTAGGCATTCCAAAATACACAACCACTTTGGAATACATTTCCCTATAACATTGAACACCTCTGTTCTTAAAAAGAATCCCAGAACTTTGGTACCTAAGTTTTACATTACCCAAAACAAGAGCCTTCCAGTGCCTGTTAGGGTATCACTAAACGGAAAATACTCTACCATACGGATATGGGAAATCTTTTCTTCGTGCCAGAAAAAATACACCTAGCAGGTTTACTTATCAAATTGCAACTCACTCTACTTCCGACAAGCTGGAAGGGAAGAAAAGATACTTCAATAACGCATATAATTAATCATCGAGAGGGCAATTTGTCTTGGAAGTTATGCTTCAAACGAGTTCCAGACCCCTGATATTGTCGCCGTAATAAATAACCTCAGAGACATTTGCGTGCGCACCGGGACACAATGATTAAATTTTAGCCTTGAGCTCTCCACAGCTCTCCACTCTCGCCTTGAGCTCTTCAAATACTCGCATGTGCAGGACATGCGTCGAGGATGCTTGTCGATCAAAACTTCTTTTTGGAAAATAGTTCGAACTCTAACGGGGTTTTGTCTGTTGTCCCCCCATTTGAAAAAAAAAATCAATGTTTTCACGGACGTTAATCTCTGCGATATCCACAAGTCCTTCTTTTCTCGCAATGTACAAGTGCCTAGAATATTAACCTTTTCTTTTCATGAAATGTATTACATAAAAATATTGTGTCTCCACGCAAGCATATATCTAATTACGTCATGTTATCCTTAGCAATGCTATATCAGAGATATAAAGGAGGATTGTATCGGATTAAAATTTGCTTTGCATTGTATTTATCATTTGTAAGTTGAACAGCCTTGATGGTTCCTGATAGAGTTTTCAATGTATTCTTATCATAAACAAGCATACGCAAATTCTATCCAAAATGATAATGTAGAAACACTAAATTCTCAAGTACGATATCTATAAAACACTATTTATGATAATATTTTTTCAACCTGTATTAGCAAAACTTTAAAATTTGAAAATAATATTATTTAAGGACATCAATAAATAAACGTTATACTTGTTACTAAAAAGAGAGTACGAAAAAAAATTCAGCTAAAAACGTCAGCAAAGAGGCTTTAAAATGTCTGTAATAGTACAATTTTTTTTTTAAGAATCTAAAAGGTTTTATACAAGCAAATTGAAAACTGCTGAATACATACAGTTTTTTTATGGTATAATACTGACATTTTCAAAAACGAAAGTTTGTTTGGTTTAGTTAAATAACGTTGTACTAAAGTTGCACATTGGGCCATTGACGACGGTTCAGG
The DNA here is from genome assembly GCA_963932185.1 of Troglohyphantes excavatus. Classification (NCBI taxonomy): domain Eukaryota; kingdom Metazoa; phylum Arthropoda; class Arachnida; order Araneae; family Linyphiidae; genus Troglohyphantes; species Troglohyphantes excavatus. The sequence goes on along the minus strand of OZ010669.1, from coordinate 28,711,758 downwards.
GCATATGTCGAAGGAAAGACCCGGGAATAATGCCTCGTATTTTTGAACCATGGTCAGATGATGCAAAGAACACCTGAGCTGGTATCCGAGGCAACCTCAATAGATTTAACGTGCACTAGTCCCGTATCACACCGTAGAACTTGGAGGTAAGTTCTGACGACATATTGTTGCTTTGCAACGAATCTGGCAACCTTCCGATCACAAGTTCACTGCATTTCCTTAAAATGTTTGTCAAGTCGCTTGTATCAGCCGTATACGAACTCGCAACCCTCTGATTAATAGTCGACGACGGTACCTCGGGACTACGGATCCCTTCAGAAACGAAGGATTTGTTCCAAAAAACTGCAGATTTAACTATAGGTTTTTGCTGATGATTTTTAAGATGGATAATTACAATAAAATTTTCACATACTAAAATACAGATACAGGAGTGTTACAGATTTACAGTACAATCTTTGAACGAAAACCAACTCTCAAAATCACTACACAAACGATCCCTTCCTAAAGTTCAATTTTTTTTCCCCCGCAAGACAAAACCCCATTATTCCTGCCTACTGATAGTCCCGATCAAAGTCGGTCCAGAAAGGCAGCGTGACAGTATGATCGGCTATTGATTAATTGACGTCTTCGCGACCGGGGTAAGGCCGACGTATTACTTTAAATACGTCGCTCGCACATGTGACACAAAGGTAGCAATTATCCAAAAATTGCCACGTATTTTCCCCTTTCGCTATCAGTTACGGGATGAGTTAGAGAGGCCAGATTGAGATTTATTAGTCCGTACTTAGGGTCCAGATGAGGCTCATTGCCCGGAAATCCACTGCATAGTTTCCACTTATTTGGACTGTCGGGAAGATTGCCCGTGGTGCGGTGGCCATAGTAATGAGGGGATAGTAGTTAGTGAAGTCGAGGGTTTTATCTTAAAAACTTGTGGTTGGGAATGATTAGGGGATATTATGGGATGCAGAAAGACCTACAGGACTCTCACGGACCTACCAGATTGAGATTGTGGCGATTGGAAAGTCGTATAGGATCTCTATATAAACAAGTAGTGTGTGTCAGTTTGTAGATGAGGTTCAGTTATGTCAAGAAACGCCAACACAGCTATTCGTAATATTTACGTTTAAGTACGGGGTCGTCCATATATTGCATAAAGCAAATATAGTCCTAGTAATGTAAATCCCAGTTTACGGTACCTCCTCTATATTTGGCAACAATTGGTACGCTATAAAGCTCGAAAGTTTGCCTGTAAGCACCATAACGAACTGTTCGAAGGGGTACCAGCTGATATCCCGAGTAGTCGCACGCCAGAGACCACAATTGCCCGGGGCCATAAATCAATGTTAGGAGTCGGTGCCGGCACGATAGATGCGTGCGTTTAAAACTGTTGGCGAAATTCGGTCAAAATAATCTAAAAAAAATCAAATTGATTTATTTTTATATTCTTTAGACCGTATTACCCTCGTTCAGTTTTAGATTTTTGTTAGAAGGGCTATTTTTTTAAACTTTTAAATTCAATTACATGAAATAGTGTTTTCAAATCATATAAAATTTTGGCTGTTCATTAAATAAAATTTTTATTACAGATACTATGTTTTTTTGGAATATTTTATAATTAAGTAAAAAAATAGGTTTTCTTGATTTACCAAATGTTTTAAATTTTAGACAAAAACTTATTCATGTATATCAGCATGTATAAAAAAAGTTACCCGTCGGGGCTCTAATCCGCCACATTTTGTCACAAGTCCTGCCCTCTACCAACTAAACTACCAAGGCACGTACTATATCTTGTAAAAGTTTTTTTTTAAGATTGTACTGTATGCAATATTTCTGAAAGTGTTAAAACGAATTGAATTTTACAAATAAAAGTCTCAGGTGCACATCTTGCGGATTAATAGTATTTATATAAAAAAAATTTAAGTCCAATATCAATCCCCACTTTTCAACTTAAAACTCTTACACACCCCAACAAGGCAGAAAGAAATTGAACAAAATAAACAATATTCATCAGTTGAAATTTTAAATCCTTTTAAAAATTATTGTACAGTATTGACATTTATTAAGAATTCGTTTCAGTTTACCAACATTCGCAAGCAAACAGTTTTACCAACATTATTAAGAAAATTCTCCCAGAAACATATATAAATAAACCAAACACATTTTAATATTTCTAAATGTAAAGTACATCTAAAAACATTTTATTCGTGTGCTTGAATAACGTGAAAAAAAAATTCCTTGCCGCATGTGCAAAAAAATATCTATTCAAAGAATTTTGTTTTATATTTATTTAAATTTGGTTCACCTGGAAGCGAAAGATATTTTTATGACAATTAAAGAATATACAAAATGCAAAATTGAGACTTTTTAGATTTTTTTACAAGTATATGTACTTATAGCTATCGTTTAACAAAAGATTAATCTAAAACCGTCAGATAGAAGTCCACAACTAAAATCGGATATTTTTTAAAATTCTGTTCAATAGCAAGCAGCGAAAGATTTTGAAATTCTATCCAATTCCCCGAGAAAAATTTTATTATGGCAAACAAATAATAATGGAGTGTAAAAATGCGACTTCTTAGAGTTTGGGCACTTATAAGCCAGGAACTTTATTATTTAAAAAAAAATCCGTTCAGCAGAAGTTTGTAATTTTTGACACAAAGAAAAAGCTTAGTGTTTTATATTATAGATTTTTTGATTTTGCATTTCAATGAAGCATTGTTCATCAAGGTCAATTGATTGTCTTATTTAAAAATAATTTAAAGTAATTGCTCCAATTACCTACATTGCAAACTAAATATTACATCAAACAACGTTTCAAAATTATAATTCCATTAAATGAAAAGTGATTATTGTACCAAAAAATAGCTATTGTATTAAAACGTAATTATTGCATAAACAACAATATAAAGTGATTATTGCATCAAACAACAATACAAAATTATTGTTCCATCGAATGACAATAAAAAAATATTGTCGTATGAAGAAATAACTTTATATTAAAAATTTATTTTTAAACCCAAAGTAATTATTGCATCGAACAAGAATAAAAAAAAAGTTATTCCATGGAAGAACAATAAAAAATGAGATTATATCAAAAAATAACTGTTGCATTAAAAACATTATGTTGCATAAACAACAATATAAAGTGTTTATTGCATCGAACAACAAAACAAAATTGCTGTTCCATAGAGTAACAATGAAAAATGAGTGTTGTACCAAGAAATAGCTGTGTCGTATTAAAAAATTATTATTGCACACAAATAAAGTTATTATGGAATCCAACAACAATATAAAAAACATTCCATTGAAGGACAATAAAAAATGAGATTGTATCAAGAAATGACTTGCATTAAAAAGTTTATGTTTCATAAACGTATCAAGAAATGACTTGCATTAAAACGTTTATGTTTCATAAACAACAATATAAACTGATTATTGCATCGAAAAATACAAAATTATTGTTCCAAAAAAAAAGAGTAAAAAGTAGTTCAATTCAGAGCTATTATTTAAAAACAAATCCATGAGAATGTTTATTGTATAACCTAGAAAATTATTAATTAGAACAAGAAAACGTAATTGTTATATCGCACGTGAACGCAAAACATTTGCATAAAATACAACAACTATTATACAATGCTTTGTTAATTAAATAGTGTAAAATTGACGTTTAGATTTCCCTATGATCGAAATGAATTAATTCTGACTGTTATCCATGCAATCTCAAAGATTGAAATAACAAAGTTAAGGAGATGATAGGATGGGGAAAACCAAGCGTATAATTAATAGAACACATAGAACTCCTACAATAATATGCATTTACTAGCGCGATTATGTTATTAAAACGCTACCAACTTCTGTGCGGACCACAGCAGCTTCTTCACATTAAAAAAATAATTCGCAGATTGTTTTATTGAATGATTGATGCACTAGTTGCTCTCGTATTCTATAAACTAAACGGGAGACCTGAGAAACGATAAAATATTAATTCATCTTACTTCGATGTAGAGGATAAATAATGGTAAGAAAATGTTTCCTAGTTTCAAAAAAATATATTATGTTGCTGCACGATAATAAGGCAGAAATAGTACAAAAGTTGGAACGGAAAATAATTTGGTAACCGCCATTTTGCTTGTTCGGAAGATGGTGCGTCACTTTTTTTTTTTTCCTGAGATGAAAATAATTGTTCTTAATATGTAAATGACGGCTGTCCTAACTTGCCCTCGACCACGTTAACCCGGACTAACCCTGTAATTTGAAACATAATCGTCGACAGATAGCAGCGAAGGTTTTTGTTTTTAAGTTAATTATGAAAAAAACGTAATAGAAAAATTAATCTTCTATCCCACCGAAGGGTATGTATAAGCTGCAGGAGATTTCGATGATTTTTTTTTTGTATGTAGTTGGGAATAAACTTCGAAGTAATTCTAGGGGCACCTAATGAAATTCGAATTCTATTTAAGTAATTGCGTTGTATTGCAGCCTTTAGACGCCAAAATATTAAATTTGGAAAGAGTTCAAATGATGTCCAAGTGAATAGCTTATATCTGATGATTATGAAATGTTCATAATAGAATTCCTTTCTATTTTTACAAACATAAAAGCGTTCCGCACACATATAAAGTCAAACCCGTAAAATACCTCATTACTATACATGTATTCATGTATTGTTACTATATTGTTACTATATTCATTACATTGTTACCATATTCATTACATTGTTACTATATTCATTATATCGTTACTATATTCAATATATCGTTACTATATTCAATATATCGTTACTATATTCAATATATCGTTACTATATTCAATATATCGTTACTATATTCATTACATTGTTACTATATTCATTACATTGTTACTATATTCATTACATTGTTACTATATTCATTACATTGTTACTATATTCATTACATTGTATATTCATTACATTGTTACTATATTCATTACATTGTTACTATATTCACTACATTGTTACTATATTCACTACATTGTTACTATATTCATTACATTGCATAATACTCATTAGTATATTCATTATTTTATTTAGATACCGATTCAATTATTTGAGTTAATATTTAGCAAAATAATTACATTAAAATCAAAGCCTAATCTTAAGATATCTAAATTAATAATTTAAAACATTTAAATGTCCTTTTTATATTGGAATAAAATAAATAATATAATTGGAATAATTAAATAAAATCTCTTGATGAGAGAATTTCAAATATAAATTACTAACATTTAAAAATAAAATCTAAACGTAAAAAAAAACAATCATATTTTGTTTCTTGATGATTATTCATAAAATTTAATAATTTAAATATTAGAAAAATACAGCGGTAGCAATTTGTAACTAAGTCAAGATATCAAACAATATTGTTAAATGTAGTTCTGTTGCATTATTTTGTCGTACGATTTATATTAGTACGTTTATACGCAAGTCTCGATATTTATGAATTCAACTTTAAAGAGACTTTAACGAATAATGTACATGATGACAAAACAAAAACGTAGAAAATATATTTAACAGAATTTTTTATAATCCATTCTATGCATATCTTTCCAATTTATTTTATTTCTTAATATTTTTACAAATAATATATTAGTATGAATATAAAGAGTTATATGATCAACATAACGGTTACTCTACAGTAAATTACCCAAATTTTGATACCCAGCAAAAAAAAGTGGGCATACAAACCTTTATACATATTATTATTGAATAGGCTTTTAAATGTTTTATAAAGGAATTTAAAATTAAAATAAAACTTATTTTTTAATGTTTTATTTTTCCTGCGTAAAACCATTAAGCAATCTGCATTTGCCGTTAATAATTTAGATGCTTCAAAACTGTAGTTTTTTTGTTGGTTTCTGGAATGATTTCTACAGGTTTTATAAAGGATATTGAAAGCAAAACTTTAATAGTGCATTTTTGCAAACTGCAATTTTCCTGCATAAAACCTTTAATTTTACAATTTTGATTAAGGGCTTAGTTCAAATTTATTAAGTTTTTTTTTTCTTTTTCAAATGACCCATAATATTCTAATATTATCGGTTTTCTACAAAAAAAAAATATTTGTAGAATTGCTAAAATACATCCCGTTAATTTTAATATGCTTTTTTGAAAAACATTATAATTGGATTCAATTATGGAAGCGTGTACGTGAATAACAGTGTTGTATGTAATCTCTGTCGGAAGGGTCAAAAATTAAATCACTCTTCCAGATAAAATCAGGTTTTTTTCCTCAAGACAGAAAAAAATGGTTTAAATTCCGGTTAACAAAGGTGGAATAGATGAAAGAAGAGATAAATGCTTCATTAAAACATAATTAATGACTTTAATTAAATCAAGTAGCATTAATAGGTCGCGCGATATTACGGAGAAATAAAGTTCATTGAAAACAATTAGTATGGAAGATTATGGAAACGTTTACAGGATTCTTCACAAATGATTCGGGACTTACATTGCATATCTTTTTGACCCATTAATTTCAACAGTCAATAACACAATTATGTCTTTCAAAACAAATGTGACATATTTATGTTCATCAGAAACATTACCTGGAAAATTGGTTGATTACAGTATTATATCCTGAATTTATACATCTAATTTTGTATCGGTTTGGAAGAAATAATTCATCTAAAATTGCACATAAGAATTGGATTTAAGAAATTAACAAAATTGCAACGAGAAAACAAGAAGTGAGAAGTATTTTTAATATTCTTCATTTCATTAAAAAATACATTTCTCTATGAAACGTATATAAAATAAGAATTGATTAAGATAAGCGTATTATAATCATTTTTATTTTCGATCATTTTTGTTAAATACAGTACTCTAAGCGAGATATATTTTACTAAGCGTGGCAAACCCTTAAATAACTTCAAAAAATTAAGAGGGGTTTTTACTGAAAACTGACACTAAATTTTCATTATTTTAGTGAGAATATTTAAAAATAGATATGAAATTTTAAATTCATAGATGGAACTCTGCTTAAAAAAATTAATTTTATTATAGTAATGCGGTATATTGTTTAATGATATTAAATTCATAAAAATTGGTTTTCTAACGTTAATCGGTAATAATAAGTATTTCGCTTCATTAGTATTTTAATACCATCAATACTGGAATGCTAAAAGAGAAGCTCAGAAAATATTGCTCTCCGATTGGGGACTCTTGGATAATTTCTGCACAAATTGATACAATTTCAAACTACAGAAACATCTAAAAACAATTAGAAAAACTATCCATTAGCACAGTCATTAGCACAGTCACGAGCATCGCCTTAGCATAGGAACCTTTTAGATATTTTAAATAATATCTTTAGAACTGTTTTCAGACACTTGCTAAAAATCCGAAATCACACAAGACATCTTTAACTTTCTTTCATGCACGATTTTTATCATATTCTACTTCCCTTTAAACACAGGAATTGTCACAAGTAGCTGGGCGCAGGTGATTGTTTGGTTATATCCCATTTAGCGGTATTGGCAATTTAACCCTTTGCACTCGTATGTCCCCGTATGGGGGACATAACTCGTTTTACCATCGCGCTCGTATGTCCCCGTACAGGGGATATCGCATCTGTACCGTTGCGTTCGTATGTCGCCATAGGAATAGGAAAAACACAGAATTATAAAATGTAATGTTTCTTTTGTTTCTTGTTTGTAGTTTCTTTGTTGTTTTTATTGTCTTTTAGTTAGTTTGTTACAGTTACTTACTTCTTACTAGTTATGGAAAACAGAAATTCTTTGGGCAAACTGTGATAACTTAACCAAAACATTTCTGTTCGAAGTATTTCTAAGTTGATTTGCTATGGTGGAGGTGCCGGCATTACGTTCCGCCCCTAAATATTGTTTATATAGTTTGTTTATATTATTACATGTCTTATATTTTTAATGCGGTGTATTGTAATATACTTAAGTATTCTTAGTAGTTTCAATAAATTATTTTGACACGTTGAAATATAAAATATTATGTGGCTACATTTCCATCCTAGGTCAAGGGGTGTATTCAGGGGTTATATTTTTAAATTTTTGATTTAAGGATGGTAAACCTGCTAGTTAAATTGGAACACATTTCCATCAAAAAAAATCATCTTGATCAAACATGAAAAAAAATTCCGAGTTATTTGCTAATTTTCTAAAGCATAATTACGAGTGCAAAAGGTTAAAACATTATTTTTGCCTAACTACTTCGCTTATATTTTAAACAAGCTTTTTAGTTTCAGTAAAATTAATATAGTTAAAGTTTAGCAAAAATAATGTTAATAGTTATGAACATATCTGTAACAATGAACCAATAGAACATAGCCAATATTCTGTAACAATGAACATATCCCAACAATTTGTAACAACCACGAGCTTAAAACCCCAAGTAACTAACTTATCACATATCCTTTGATGACATTAATCTTGAATTAAAGTTTTTATAATATCATTGTGCACAAAAACTGTAATTTTCTCTGTTAGGTTTAATTTATTTAAATCACCCCACAACACAAACAAAGTATGGATTTATTCACGTCTATATATGTGTGTAATCTATAATAAATGAATCTAAAATTAAATATACAATTAAGCACAAGAAAAATCGTGTATGACCCATATTTCCAAGGACGAAATATCCTTTGGTGTATAATCCCATAAGATGCAAGCCAAAAAAAATTTGCTTTTTCGTTATTAAATAAAGCTAAAATAAATGTGCCGTCATCCGAGAAAAACGCATTAAAAACAGGAATATTAGAACCCCAAAAACTCTTCATCAATAGCTTCACATCGGAACCAAAAGCAAGAAATCCCATTATAAGACCGCGTTCGTGACTCTCCTAATCATTTCAATCTTCGGAATCTCCAAAAGGTTCTGAAATATTCATGGAAATTTCTGTTGGAACTTTATCTCAGACCACAATTCATTTCCCCCCTTCTCTTTCTTTTTTTTTATTATTATTATTCCGAGAGAAAGAAAAAAGGGTTTTGCTAAAGCACCCCTTCATTATTTCTCTGGAACAGGGTTTCCCGGAATTCCCTGGAGTCTGATTACCCCCCCCCCCCTCCCCCCCCCCCATCTCATTTCCAAAGAATATTTAATTAGACTGATTAGTTTATAAAAGTGTGTGTTTCTCCTTAAAACGTAGTTTGGATGCAGAAAAGAGATTAAACCCTTAAATATTGTGGGGGGGGGACTTTTATTCGCCACAGAAAAACTTGAAATTGTGTTATCGGTGAATTATGAGATCGTTTGATTGTGTGGTTGGTTTAGTTAATTACTTTAGACACGCACTTGAATAGTAATGGCATGGTTGTATTAACTTCGGCACTAGAGCTACACAGTGAGCTGTTTCTATACCTATTTCAGGAGGAAAGACCCGGAAACACTACCTAGTAATTTTAAACCGGGGTCAGATGATGATAAGAATAAGAATACCCGAGCTGTACCTCCGGATGCTTGAAATGGGCGCGAAGACATTGGGACACAATGGGCTTAACAAGCATCAGTCCCTTTTACAAGATCGATTGTTTCTAGCACTCAAAAGGAACAAATCTGACAACCCTTCGATCACCAGATCGCTACACACATGCTGCGAATTGAACCGAGTCCGAACCGATACACCTACGCTAAACCGACTCTTAACGGTTCGGGATCTATTCCAAATGAAAAACCCGGAAGAATTACGTTGTAGTTTTTAACAATGATCAGGTGACGAGGACAACACTTGAGCTGGCACTCTACTCTTCAAACTTCCACACCACAACCAAAATGAATATATGCAGACTACTTCAGATTGAACGTACACCAGCCTCTTCTACGTAGCGAAAGTTTGGAGGAAGACAAGGATTCAAACTCGCAATCCTCCAATTACGATCTCGCTACTTTTCCGACCAGATCATCGTGGTCCGCTTAATTGTTGAAGAACGGATTCGTGATTGCTCGATTGCGAGTTTGAGCCTTTTAAAACCAACCGAAAATTCATCGTATAAAAGGGACATACGCACTCGAACTTTTTGGTGATCCTAATTCCTATTGTTGGGGATTGTGTAAAAGTGCGAAAATTTTTGTTTCACCTCAGATGTTGCCCTCGTCATATGCACATGATTAAAAAAATTACGAGGTTGTGTTTTCTCAGATTGAATCCAAACCAGATTCAAAGGTCATTTTACAGATCTTGTGAAACTAAAACTATTCAAGTGCCCGGTAATAAAATTTTCCCAAACAAGCACCCCCATTTTTAAATTTTAAAAAAATGCCTTTCTTACATTATTTTTTAATTATTCGCATAAAAAATGTACATCATTCTTAAAATATATATTTATATAGATATTATATAAAATTATCTATTAAGGGGAAAAAATTCAAAACCATCTCGCAATGGAAACGACTATACAATTTCATTTTAACATCCAAGTATTTCCATGATATGAAAACTTCCATTAAAATAGATAACCTACCGTTGTGTATTCAGCTAACTTATGGCGATTTAAAATTTTCAAAACATTCCATATTCAACTACAAAGAGGAAAGGTCCCAAAATCATTTCTGAATACATTTTAAAACAACTCGCGAACATTTCCAATATATTTCCATTCGCATAGTTCATTCACTGTGACTCCTTGTGTCACTTACACGACCAAACCAGAGGGTCAAAGACATCCACAAAAAAACACCACACAAGACCTCCATATGCAAAACCAGATCACAAAACATCCATCATATTCAATCGGACATTACGCAAAACAACCATGCTCATTTCGGGTTTTTCGACACCTCCATGATTGATTTCTTGATCGATTATTCAAAAAAATATAACCCGGCAGTTCTTTCTCCCCTGGTGTTTTCCAGTCAACAACCAAGGGCCCCCCGAATTAAACGGTCACTGCTTACGCAACCGGCGATGCCTCATTGCTCCATCTCGACATACGAGATCAAGTTACGGGGAACGCAACGCTCGGGCTGCTGCTGCTACTTCTTGGGGATCCGGATCACGTCCGCTTGACGAAATGGGTGTAGAAAAGATGGGAGGTCGGGGATCAAGATGCTTACCTTCTTACCACCAGGAGGACACCCCGACTGTCTTGGGTCTTCTTTATCTCGTCCATCACGTAATCCTTCCGAAGAGGGGAGATAGAGATATGTTGTTTTAGTTTCGAGATACCCATCTTGATCTTCTTCTGGTTGTTGTCGGGAATCGGTGTGTGTGTTCTTATCTGGGGATCTGGAAGATGAGTTACTGGAAGAGAAACAATTCCGGATTCTTCAGCAACAAAGGGTCGTTTAGTGTGTCGACTTCCTTCTTTCGTGTTGCTAATCCTGTGATAGCAATTTCGATCTTTGAATTACTGTCTTACAATGGGAGTAGTTACGGTTATGAGTGAATTTACACCGGGACAAAACTAAACAGTGTTCGATTCGATTTTGTTGGAGGGCCCCGGTAGCGCATTGAATTTATCATTCGGCTAGCAATCATAACCCAACTAAATGGGCTTGACAAAAGTACTAAAATACTAAATGTCGTCTAAAATATCCAATGATATAAACCTGCGTGTATACGGGACCGGTGCACGTCAAATCTGATTCAATGTCCTGATGCCTATTGAGGTCACGTCGAGTGCCAGCTCAAATGTTGTCCTCGTCATCTGACCATGGTTCAAAAATACTAGGTAGTGTTACCGGGTCTTTCCTTCGAGATCGATTCCGAAACATCGCCAATAGCTCAATATCAGCTCTAGTGCGACGTTAATTAACCAAACAACTGATCAGGATCCAATATCCTGACGCCTATTGATGTTGCGTCGAGTGCCAGCTCAGATGTTGTCCTCGTCATCCATCTGACTATGGTAGTATTCCCGGGTCTTTCCTTCGCGATCGATTCCGAACCATCGCCACTAACTCAATGTGCGACGGTAAGTAACCAACCAGCCAAAAAACTGATCGGGGTCCAATAGCCTGACACCTATTAAAGATGTGGGCCTGGTAGCCTAGTGGATAAAGGTGTTCAGCTGGTAATCAGAGGATTGCTAGTTCGAGCCCGTACGATGGACTTGACAAAGAAAAGTAAAAATTTGGTTTGGTTTGGTTTGTTTAATTAACGTAACACTAGAGCTGCACAGTGGGCTATTGACGACGGTTTGGGGTCTATCTCGAAGGACCGGGAACACATACCCATTCACACACACACATTCATACATGCACCTCGTAATTTTAGAACCATGGTCAGATGACGAGGAAACACCTGAACTGGCACCTAACACCTTCAATAGACGTCGGGACTTTAAAATTAGAGTGTTTTGGTTTGGTTTGATTACGTCGCACTAGAGCTGCACAGTGGGCTATTGGCGACGGTTCGGGATCAATCTCGAAGGAAAGACCCGGAAACACATACAGATTCACACACGCATTCATACATGCACCTCGTTATTTTAGAACCATGGTCAGATGACTAGGAAACACCTGAACTGGCACCCAACGCCTTCAATAGACGTCGGGACTTTGGAAACCGATCAGATTTATCGTGCACCAGTCCCGTATACATGCCAGTATAATTTGTTGGATATTCTGGACGACTTTCTGGTATTTTTGTAGCGAAGCTGGCAACCCTCCGATCGCAAGATCACTACTTTTTTACTTTTCTATGTCAAGTCCATTTCATGGATTCGAACCACCAATCCTCTGATTAGTAGCTGAACGCCTTACCAACTGAGCAACTGGGGCTCGAAAGAAAGATTGAGAAAACATTCTACATTAATTATTGCACAACTAGTCGTGTTGAATTGGTGTTGATTACTTGATTAATATTTTTGTCTTCTTTTCTTGGAAGTAAAAAAGTAATGGAAAAACATTTAACCCATTGACACTTAAACGATTTTTGCAATTGCAAAGTTGTTTTTACAGCTTCGATATTTAAAGAATTAATCTTGAGTATGCTATGATATATTATTTAACTTCCATATTTAATTATAAAGACAATAGTCTGTAAGTTGTACAACGAACCTTTGAATTAAATAATATATTATAAAATGAAGTATTTTTATGAATTTAAAAATTTGGTGCATGACTAGAAAAACTGAAGATTCGTGCCACGTATATATACGGTATTCAGCGTCAGAGTTGGGTAACATGTAATATATTTTTTGAAAGCCAGACATGTGTTTTTAAATCTACGCAAACCTATGCAAAAGGACTATGTTGTCTACATTTTCTCAAAAAGATGTAAAGTGGTCCCGCACGCTTCATCCCCAATCCAGTGTCTATATAATGTAAGCTCAGTGATTAGTACAAAAATAAATACAGATCTCCATATTTATCAGTCTTTCTCTTATAATTGAATTCTTCATATTTTAATCAGAAACCGCTATTTGGAATTAATGAAATGCAATTAAAAATGTTTAATATAATAGTATTTAAAAGTATCTAATAGTTTATATCTAACAGATACCGTAGGCCTCCGTGGCCGAGCGGTTAAAGGCGTCAGCTGGGAATTCGAGGATTCCTGGTTCAAACCTAGGTGATGGGCTTGAAAAAGAAAAGTAAAAAAAGTAGTGATCTTGTGATCGGAGGGTTGCCAGCATCGCTACAAAATACTAGAAAAGTCGTCCAGAACGTCCACAAAAATTAACGGCGTTTGTACGGGACTGGTGCACGGTAAATCTGATCGGGGTCCAAAGTCTCGACGTCTATTGAAGGCGTTGGGTGCCAGTTCAGGTGTTTCCTTGTCATCTGACCATGGTTCTAAAATAACGAGGTGCATGTGTGAATGTGTGTATGAATGTGTGTGTAAATGTGTATGTGTATGTGTTCCCAGGCCTTTCCTTCGAAATAGACCTCGAACCGTCGCTAATAGCACACTGTGCAGCTCTAGTGCGACGTTTTTTAACCAAACCAAACCATACCTAACAGACCGTACTAAGTATCTAAAGCAATGGAAAGAATTACAATAACAAATATATTGCTTAACGCACTATCAAGTCCTTTGCACTGACGCAATTTAACATACAATACACATGATCGAAGATAACAAGTCGAAGATCAAAATACTTTTTTTTACTAAAACCTACTGTCAAGTCAATTTTGCAACCTTTCCAAGTAGAATGGATATATTTATTAATTCAAGATTGCTATCGAAAAGATAGCTTTGCAAGCAAACAAGGATTTTTGACAAGAAATAACTTACCAGCTGACTTTGAAAAGAAGTTGTAACAGTTTTTAAGGTGTATCACTTAAGTACTTACATTCAAATCAAGCAAAATACAATTTAAAAAATTTGAATTTTCAAAACCTGTTTTTCTTTGTCTTCTAGTGATATTTAAATTTTGGTTCTTGTTCACTCTGTTTAAAATGGTTTCGTTTCGATTAAATTTTTCGTCAACAATGATAAAATATTATGTTCGTTTTTCCAACACGACGAAATATTTTGTTATTTTTGACGAATATATTTCTCATTTTTGAACGAAATATTAAACCGGAGCACTTAGTCGGCGTCTGCTTATTCGAATTGAGAAAAGTTTCTTCAAAAATTATGATGCATTTTTAATAGAGTTCTTACATTAGTATTTTATAGGATTCTTTTGCTGTTTTGAAAAGAAGTTGAAGTTTTTTAAGGTATATCGCTTAAGTACTTGCATTCAAATCAAACAAAATACAATATTAAAAATTTGAATTTTCAAAACCTGTTTTTCTTTGTCTTCTAGTGATATTTAAATGTTGGTTCTTGTTTACTCTGTTTAAAATGATTTCGCTTCGATTAAATTTTTCGTCAACAAATAAGTTTCGACAATATCTTTACTTTCTCCCAAACAAAGTCTTTGGTTATAAAATAAATAATTTTTTTTTAATTACTCATTCTAATACCATAAAAAAGTGAAAAATTATTAACTACATATTATTACTCATTCTTGAACCCATCGATGTTTCCAGAAACGTATGTAGTGTATAAAGAAAAAGGCACGTGATTGTTTAGTAACCAATCAAAAACAAACATGAAAGCAAAAGTTTAAATGAACAGTTCTATATAACTATTAAGTTGTAAAATCTGTATGATAACGATTCAAATTCAATTCATTTGTTCTCGACCATATAGAATAAGTAAAAAAAAATTCTTACGATTAACAGCGTTTAAAACTTTTTGAAAAAAATAAAAATATATGTCAATAACTTAACTTCAAAATTTATCATAAAATAATCAGGATTTTGTTATGAGTATGGTAATGAATGAAAATAAGGATTTTGCAAACTAGCTTAAACACATATTGGTTCATAATCATAGCTGTTTTCAAATTTAATTATTGTAATATATTTGCTGTGATATAACAAATCAGATACATTTTAGTAATAAATCCAATCACAATACCTTCTCAATCCACTTTGTATATAATCCCTTAATTCTTTAATTACCCAATAACTTTTTCGGGAAAAATAATCGAACCCACGATAATTCCAGTTTAATTTCGACTCCCCTCTAATCTCCCTGGGAATTAAAAAAAAAATCACCATATTAATCTTCCCGAAAAAACGATAATTTTTAAAGATAATACCGATTCCGCGAAGGACATAACGATATATCGATAAGGC
The DNA here is from genome assembly GCA_963932185.1 of Troglohyphantes excavatus. Lineage (NCBI taxonomy): Eukaryota > Metazoa > Arthropoda > Arachnida > Araneae > Linyphiidae > Troglohyphantes > Troglohyphantes excavatus. The sequence continues at coordinate 28,696,190 of OZ010669.1, read as the reverse complement.
CATGGTCATATATCGCCCCATACCTGACCATTACCCCATTAATCTTCATCTGCAAGGGAGTCATCCGTCCAATTAAAAGCTCTAATGACTCCCTTTAATGAGCTATTCCTCATTATTCATGGCAACCTTATCTTAATTAGTTCGTTAACTATTGATGAACTGCACGATGTTAATGCATGTGATCGATCTCCCACGTTCCATCGTTAGACACACGAGCGCGAATTTTGTAAATTCTAAATGGATGGGTGGTATATGAAATTATAAGATCTTCCGCAAGCTCTCATCTCAAGTAATTGTTAGTTAAATGACAAGTTTGTGTGTTAGCTTTAAACGTTGATAAACAGCATTGGGAAGGATGTTGGCCCATCCATAAAAATTAGAATTAGTAATTACTGGGGAAACATACTCCAACATGTTTGTTTATGCGGAATGAAAATTAACTCGTAATGCTGAATAAGTTATGGAAGGTGATGTTTAAAAGAATGGCCAGGTTTTATGTAATAAAGGTCTACTTTTCATTAAACTTACAAAAATATTTTTAAATTAATATAAAAAAAATAATTGATTTTAGAATGTAGAAAAAAATTATGCAAAAACATAATAAATAGTCATGAAACAATAAAAGATTAATTGTATGATGTTAGCAAAATATTATTTTGAGAAAAATGTGCTTCAATATTCCATAAGAAATAATGTCTTAGCTAGACGAGAATAAATACATTGAGATATAAAATTTGATGCATATAAAATGTGTAAAATTAATCATATATAAAACTTAAATTAATTTATTCTTTATATTTTTTATACAAATTTCTGTTTTCCGTAGATAAGTATTTTTAAGGGGACACAGTAATCAAAACAAATTGTAATATTTATGATTTTTTTTTAATCTTTGTTAAAAATCTAGTTTGTAATCTTCTAAATATGCTTGCAAAATTCTAGAATTGTATCTATGTTTTTAATGAGTTATTTAAGAATTTATGCTGGATAACATATGTTTTTTAATAAACGAAAAGTTTAAGTCGTTATTTCTCAGAGTTTGGTTTTCATTAATATTAAGTTTGTCGAAACGCTAAAGCTTTTTTTATTATTAATAGAGAAATGTATAATATTTAAGCCTATTGTAAAATACAATACAATACAAATAATGTCGACCAACTACAGGCTCTAGGCCCAGCAAGGTTGGTCCTGTCAATCCATCATCCTCACGATTCCCCAATGCCGATCCAATTGCCTTTTAAAACTATCCACTCCTGAAGAATTTACAATATACTCGGCAAACTATTCCATTTGTCTATAACCCTATTAAAAAAATAATACCTTCTAACGTCCCGATTAAGCTGTGATTTGTATAATTTGAATCCATGACCTCTAGTCACATTGGCAATATTAAATTCCAATCCCTCCAGATCACCCAATTTGATAAATTTGAATAACTGAATAAGATCCCCTCTAATTCTTCTCTCCTTGACCATTTATAATTTTTTTCTCACAGCTAACTAATTTTGTAAAAGAACATGTCGAAATTAAAATATAAATATTTCCTTATTCAAAATTACATAGTAATCACATGAAAATACAGAATGCTAATTTATATGAAAATTACAATTTTCCTTTCACATCCATCTAAATTTTGCTTATTTTGCCGCAATTACCATTTGAATTCACGACAATGTATCAACTCGCTGAATTTTATAAAAATGTATTCAATGTTGAGATGCACGAAGCACAAACCATATCACGTCATTTTTCATTTTTGGAATGATGCATGGGCAATGCAAATTTTCCAGGGAATGCGTTATTTTAGTACGGTTTTCTGCCATTTGTATAAATGTCCAGAAACTAAAGTTATGTTATAAATATTATGTTAAGTTAAATATTTATATATATTAATAACTGAATAAGATCCCTCTAATCCTTCTCTCCTCGAGTGTATACATATTTAGAGTTCTAAGCCTCTCTCCATAATTCATTCCCGAAGTACCCTGAATCATTTTCGTAGCTCTATGTTGAACCCGTTCTAATAAATCAATATCCTTTTTAAAATGAGGTGTCCAGAATTGTACTGCATAAAAAACTGCATATAAAATAGCATCCGAATTAATTATATGAATAGTAGTTTTTTTTAACTAAAGTAAAAAAAAATAGTTTGTGAGAAAATTCTTGTATTATTAAGAATAACTATTTACATAAAAAGACAAGTGTATGTCGTATATAAAATTTGAATGCCAATTGTTATATAATATAGTAATGTTGGTGACAATATATAAATATTTAAAAAAAAAGCCCTAGCATTTTAAAAAATGAAAATGTTTAAATTTTGAAGTAAAAAATACAAACAATTACTGAATTTGTGTGTGAAATATTGTTCCATTATATAAATTTGAATAATATAACGTTAAAATTTTAATTAAAAAGACAAAAATTAAATTAAAAAGTTGAAGTGGTGCCATGTTTTCTTAAAATCATCTTTAACAATATACACAATATCAAAATACTCCTGTTTTAATTAATACTCTCCAATATAAGAATGCTGAAATTACTTTCTCTTGAGATGTCATACTTTTAATCCTCTAGTGCATGATTTTTTCTTTTTTAATGAAATAATTTTTTTTCGTTTTCTTTTGGACCGTTAAAAAAATATACAAAAAAATCTTAAGTGCCTATTTAATTAAATAATTAATTAAAACCGTTGCGTGACGTGTATGCAACATCATGTGTAATTACTAAAATAATTTTCAAAAAGTATGAAAATATAGTTAAATACAATCTACACACCTCTGGTATTAACTAGGATTTTTTGTAGAGCCATGTTATACTAATAAGTAATAAAACAATCTTCGAAAACTTCACATCCACGAACCAGTTTTAGAGCAACATACCTCGAAGCAACTGATAGCCTTTATCACAATCGTTTTTATAAAAATAAGGGACCTAGCGGTGGTTATCAGAACTAGGCACATGGTTTCCTTTGAGCCAATACAATAATAGTTAACATAAAACTCAATAGATACAACTAGCGGTCATTTTAAAGGTATGTAGCATGTATGTTACACTATGAACTAAAGGGTTAAGATCTATCCCAAATCTACTTAAAATACAAATGTCCTTATAATATTTTAAACGGCCGATGTTCAACCGATTTTTGAAATTGTAAAATTGCCTTTGCTCCTTGGAAGCGAAATAATTTTTCATTTATAATGCTAAATGAAGTCAATTTAGGTATTTATATGTTGAGTGCATTTCTGGAATAACTGGAGATCGCATGATATCACGGCATTAACCCACTGAGGCTCACGCTATTTTAGCAATTGCAAAGTTGTTTTCCCTCTTCATAAGTCTAAATATGTTTTCCTAGGTGTGTACTTTGATATTTTTCCCGACATTTTAATTCATTGTAAAAAGATTTCTTTTATGTTCTGCTTAAAACATTATATTTTTTTAAAAAATTGTAAGATGGAATATTTTTATGAATTTAAAAACTGGAGATCTCTGGACGTAATATCACGTAAGTTGATTTAACACTGAGAGTAACACCCAAGGCTTCCGAGAAACGCTCATATAGTATTTAATCTTATGTATAACAAATGTTTACAAAAATATTCTGTATATTACTGTAAGTTCCTGCATAAAAGTTCATACATATTAAATTCTTGGCCATAAACAACGTGTTACTGGTCATGGTTAAGCAAGTCTTTCCTTAAAAAGATTTTTAGAATCAATTTCCTTTCCAAATAATTTGATTAACACTAAGAATGCCACGTATGCCATCACAGCCTACATGTTTTAACTTTGTTGTTGGAAAAAGCAATATTGTAAGGTTGTTTTCTCTGAAAAATAGCAATTTCTCTGAAATATCCAATGCATGTATATTATATATAATTTTTTAATTTTTATTATTTTAATAGATAGATAGATATATCTTCCAAGAAACATCCCAATTGTAAAAAAAAATCTACATAAAATGTTTTCGTAAATTTAAAGTTTATGGGTATTGCTAGAAAAACTTGATTTTTTTTTAATTTAACAGCATCAAAGCGTATGCGTAATATATGTATTTATTGTAATTTGGTATTATCTTGTTAGTTTTTATGATACCCATTTACGAACTTTTAAACAGAATCCATCAGAGAATTTTTCTTGATATGTGCAGAGAATATCCACATGTGCATCCACATGCTCAAAGCATAATTAATTCACTTATATTTGATTGCTTGCAAGTCAAATATTAGAGAAACGATATTCAAATACCCAACAGCCTTATTTATTCTTAATGATCCTCCACTCATGTATGTATGTCGAAGTGATAAATGATTCCAAAAAGTATCATCTTATTAAACATTCATCTATTCAAGTTAGCGGCAAATACACCAAAAAGAATTTCAATTTCCATTCCGTTTGAAGAGAAAGGACTGTGAGAATTTTCTAAAAGTTAATGAACATCGTCAATGAGCTAGTTTTCTTTTTATTAAAACCTAAAGCTAAACTATCATTAATTCCAGTTAGGTTAAGAGAGCTTTCGTCGATGTTCATTACCTTACGCCGTATTCTCTGTAAGATTTCATTTAGGAAGAATAATTATAATATTAGATTAACATAGGTTTGCCTAATTACATTTACTCTTAATTTTACTGAACTTGATTGATTAGATATCCAATCAAAGTCTTGCGTATTACATCGTGTTGTGAAAAGTACAATTTATTGGTCATTGAAAGAGGAACCATTATTTAGTTGCGGGCTGTTCAAAAAGCCCGTGGGGATACTTGGAGAGAAATGGCGCCGAAATTTTTTTTCATTTAATTTTATATTCATTTTTATATTGTTTATTTACTTTAAGATGTCCTTTGTTTCTTTTTAAGTTTTTAAAGTAAGCGTACTCGTTAAAATTAGGTTTCTGGAAACAATCTCAAGAAACAAAACAAAGTTAACTTTCATTGATATTGGTGTCCTTAAACTGAGGTTATATTTTATTAGCCTATTAATCCTCCAAATGGTCAGAAAATTACCGAAATTGTAAAGTTGTGTTCTATGTAGGAGAATTTAAATTAAATTATTTGAAAATTTATTAATTATTTTAAGATCTTGTTTATTTGAAAAAAGATAACATTAAATTAATACGCAAATCAAATAGATTCGAAAACTATTAAAAAATAAAGTTTTAATAGGAATTTAAAGATGGTATGTAATGATGGAAAAGCAGGTGATCCAATGGCGGAAAATTCTGGGACATATAACAGGAGGTTTAAACATCTCAAGGTTGTCCTCAAAAGCTTAACAGATTCCAAACATGGAGCATCACTTATATAAGCAATCAAAATAAACATGACTAAAAAATCTCCAGTGTTTCGAAACCAATCAATTATTCTAAACTTTAACAAAAAAAAAAGTTTACCAAACAATAGCACGTTCTCTGCAAGATATTCAGCATTAACGAAATCATTCCACTTCCTTGTATTAAGATGATGGAAGAATTTTGGCAAAGCACCCGAAACTGACATGTTTTCGGTGGTTTTTGCCCAAAACGTCAAATCCGAGAGCGACTTCCTCAATGGGGCAATTTACGAGTGAAAGAAAGGGTCAAAGTAGAGCCATTGAAAAAGCTTTGAATTCTCCATCCGAGTGAAAAGATTTATCCGGGCAAAGTGGCAACGCAAGGCCAGCAAGAATGTCCACGACAAGCCCGCGTTCTTTTCTGCTCGGAAGTCTTTTGAGTGACGGGGCCTTAGCACAGCCGAGAACTAGGTGTAGGCGTTCATGGGATTAGTGTCACGCGTAGAAAAAGAGTGCTCGCCTTTATGAGCACTTCATCGTGACAAATGCACCTCTGGAGGAATAAGCAGAAAAATCTCTCCAGGAACAGCAAATGGTGGCGGGCCCTTTGAAACCGAAGTGTTTTTGACAGTCTTTATTCCGTTTCTTTTCATGCATTCTTATCGGAATACAAAGGCACTTTGTGATAGATTACGATTTCACAAGAGTGCCAGGTTAAGGTATAGATTATTCAGTTTTGAAGTATACCCCCTTTTCCAAGGGGTGGAGTTTGTTTGGCCGGAAATAAATAGACATAAAGTAAGTTTTAATCCGAAAAGAAGTCACCGTGTTCATAAGCTTAACAATCACGATATAATTCTATCCATACATTTTGGTTATGTATTGCGGTAAGTTTTCGACGTTTTTTCGAAAGCGGTTTGCGCTTTGATTGTTAAAAATAAAGAAAAAAAGCCATAAATGTTTACATTATTGCCAATTCTATTTCCCAACTTTAACAAACAACATTTAAACTCTTCGGCTTTCTCTTAAATAGTATCAATATTCAGTAGAAAAACAGCACTTTCTTACAGTATCATAGTTCTGAATAAAGATGAATAGGGTAATATCCCCTTCTAAAATTATAACCTTACAGAATTACATAAAATACAGGGTGATGTATATTGCCATGTTCTACTTGTGAATTTTAATTGTATATTTCAATTTATGTAATTGAAAATTGCATTATTAAATCATGTATTGCAATCGAATATTTCTTTATATATTCCTATATAGAAATGTTTATTCCTTTCACGAGAAGGGAATTCATACTCCTTCTCTCTCCACCAAAAACTTCTGACGATGCCTCTGTTCGCAACAACTGTTACATAATTTAAAGGTTTTATTATCTAAATAAACCCACGAAGCTGGTGTTCATATTGGGTTATACATTGGAAAAAATAAAGCAATGGTTATGAAAACACCATGACTGCCTGGAAGAGATAAAAAAAATAAACCATGTGATCGGTCCTGCTGTTAGGATAAAAAATAGTTATCGAAAGTCTACGGTAACGAACCCCATTATCATAAACGTTCGCTAACTTGAAAATTTATTCTCAAAACATTTCTTTTGAACGTTTTCAAAGGCCCCTGATTAATTCTAGTGCGATGTTATCGCAACCAAATTATAGAAAACATAACGGTCTTGAAAGCCTAGATGGTACGCCGCAGAAAATTTTATGGGCGTCAATGACATCATTCAAAGTTAACATTGAAATAAATTGTAAAAACTATAAAATGTCGGAGAAGGGACTTAAAACTCAAACCTCAGCGGCCATTCCAGAAAACTGCCCTGAACCAAGGCCGTCTATAAGTAGCCTAGATGGCCTTGCTTATACCTTATGCTGTCTGGTGTCTGTACCAGACTATCTAATGGAGCAATCAACTCACATGGTAATACGATGTGCATAAATAAACGTTCCCCCCTCCCCTTATCGCACCAAAAGAGCAACATCAACAAAAAAAACGAGCTCTGTCTCACGTAGAACTGCGATTAGCGTGTAATTGAACAATGTGGAGACGAATTAAGATCAAACTGTGCAATGTGGACCACGCGTCTCGCAGCAAGAGGGACGTCGGTTGCGCAAAGCGTCAAGGGGGAAAAAAGACTGACAAGCAAGAGGCACAGACATTAGATCGAGAAACGGCTTTACCCCTAAAGAACAATGATTTAGGAGGTTTCGCCCACAGCATCTAATTACACGTTCTGGTTGTTGGAAAAAGCTTTATGCCTGGTGGCCATAAATCAAAAATGCAACCTTCTGTCTCTCCCGACTACCTGAATATGCGCGAGTGCAATTATTATTCTATTTTTTTTTATTATTATTATTAGTCTCGTTGGGACAGGAGTGGTTCGAATCGTAATTTTTGCACCTGCAGACAGGTTCCATCAGTGTTCGATTGGGAACCCGAGGGGGGGAGTCGACCTTTTTCGGGGATGTTGCGTAATACCCCTTTCACTCTTGTGATACGGGGCCGTGGGGAAGTCAATGAAAAGGAATGGTATGACCTCTTGGTATGCTTTTGTTACAAAGTGGGGAAGAATGAAATGTGGATCGGGTAAAAGGTCGGCGGTAGTCAATCAAAATGAAAACGATCCTGCAGAAATGGAGAGGTGGTAGCAGAGATTTATGAGGGATATTAAATAACTGAAGAGGTATGAGTTAAGGGCACGAAGAGAATAAGGTTCTTAATATGTTGCTTGGTTATGCACTTAAAATTCTGTAATTAAATTTACAGTGTATATTATTTCATATACATGCTTCAGACATGCTAATTTAGAAGTGTTGAAGACATAATTATGTGTAACATCTTCTATAACTAAAAGTAGTAAAAAGAATATTATTGCCTTATTCACATAGTTTGGGGAACAATTTGCATGAAAGTTATACAAATAAGAAATTTTCTTTTCATTTTATTCTTTTAAATTTTATTTTAAACTGAATTATTTAATTAGAAGGACTTTTGGCATAACAAACAACTTAAAATAGGAAGTTTTCCTAACTACAAAAGTTGCAGAAAGATGTATCACAACCTTCAATAAATTCAAACAGGATAATTATTTTAATGCATCAATATCATAAAAAAGCATCAATAATGTTTAAATTCTCATAGTTAAAGTTTCTTATTCTCAAAAATGAAAAAATCAAAAGATTATTTCTTATCCAGTAAGTTTACCTTGGAAATTGTTTGCATTATCGTCTTGCAACCAAAACTTTATTTGCTATGATTTATTCAATACTTAAATTTAAGAATTCTTCTGTATGGAAATTCACATATTATGTACTGCATATTATGAGTTTTAGAAACTATTTTTATTTATTTTAAATAGGAAAAACATTTTCAATAAATCTTCACTAAGGCAATATTATTTTGGTAGAAATTCGTTAAAAATTACGAACGGAGCAAATATACAAAATTTCTATGGTTTAAAGAAACAATTTTCAAAAAATCTGAAAATTGCAACCGATTTCTGTTTTAAAACATTCACCAAAACCCATTTTTATTTAAGAATAAATAACTAATAATTTAAGAATAATTAAGAATAAAATGAACCTAGAATGGTAGGCAGAATAATCCCATTTATTCGAAAGCAACCAACACACACAGTTCCTTCATTTTAAAGTATAAACAAACCTTTAAAATCAAGACAAATAAGAAATACATAACAATGCCGTTCTTATCTAATAAAAGGGGTCAGATGGGGAAATCCCTGCTCTTTTTCACCGGCAACCACCATCCAGGAACACAATAGCGAAATTTAATATACAAAACTAAACTTTCTAGGCTAGAATTCAGTTACTTCTGACCCCCTGCCGAGTAAAATAAAGCCATATATTCCCCTTAAAGATTCGAGACTCTTTTGTGCATTAACTACGGTTCGTCATTCCGCATTAAAACACAAAGCGGGTTTTGTTTCTTGCTTGATGAATGGTAGGAGGTGAGGTTAAAAATTCGCGCCAGGGATTCTCGTACTCAATTTCCCCCTCAGGACCCCCCTCCATAAATCAAGAAATTAATTTGGAGGCGGCCCACACGGCAGCGGTGACCAGGAATTGCGAAATTGAATTTAATGCTTTTGAATTTTAAATTAAACGAACGGTTTAAGTTCCACTTTAACTGTCGCTCTAGGGGGGCTCTGTTGAGATTTACGCTGTCTCCAGGAGTGATTTAGTGGGCTTTTGGGTCTGTGCTTTTTATTCTTTGTCGTTTTTGAAGGTACAGCTTCCTGCAGGACCTGTGTGTGGTTGTCCCTGCTATAACCCTCAAGACACTCATGCCCTTAAGTAGAAATCTCACTTGCTTGTCGTAAAGGTTCCTATGTATATTACAATCTAATGGGTTCAAACTATTCTTTTTACTCTTGGTACACAATTTAACATTTTAAATTTCGAAAAAACGATAAAAGTTGTATTTGAATACAAGTCTGCAAGAAAAAAAAACTAAATGAAGTAACGCGCTTAATGTTTTCAAATTTTTTTATGAAGTAACTTTTTAATTCATTTTTAAACAATTAAAAAGACAATCTAGAGACCTTACATTTTAGTCCAGTCAGCAAAGGGTTCAATTCGGAAAAAAATAGGGGAAAGCTGGAAACAATTTTAATCGCTTCCAAAAAGTGTTTTGTATGATATATTAATTTTGCACTCCTGCACCACGCCGGCGTTGGCCGCCATCTTAGAAAAATGGCGACCAAACTCAGTTTTTTTGTGGTTATCTCTTTAGTTATTAAATTTAGAGAAAATATTTCATTTACAAAATTATTCAATAAGTAATTTTACATAAAAAGGCAATTTACATTATTTTTCTGCGACTCACCATTTAGACGCTAGAGGCGAATAAAGTTAATACTAAATCACTAAGTTGCATGAAAACTCAAGAAACCGCTTTGACAGGACGTCTTTTGTTTCTTACTTTGTTTAAAAACTTTTCTATACCTTATGCACACATACTTTTAAAATTAGTTTTTAAGAAAGTTATGTATTTCTTATTCATAAGAATATATTATGTATTTCAGAAATGTCACATTATATACCATGATAGAGTTTTCAGTTCCCTTTAGGCACTTCTTTCTCACGACTGATGGATGTCTCCTCATGAAGATCGTAAGTTCAATGGGGGAGGGGATATAAGCTCCTGAAAGAAAGAAATATTAATGAAATAAATAAAAGTATTTATGCACTGCATTAGATAATAACTATAACTTATCCTCAAAATTGTTCCTATTTACCTTGAAAATGAAATTCCACTTCAATTATCTCCTCCTTCCCGACGTTGTGAGGGAGAAGTGCATTTCCCCATATGCACTTCTTTCCCACGACTAATGGATGTCTGCTCATGAAGATCGTAAGTTCAATTAAAAAATCCGAACTCCTGAAAGAAAGAAATATTATTGAAAGGAATAAATAAAAATATTTATGCACTGCAATAGATAACAATTATAACTCGTCTTAAAAATCATTGCTATTTACCTTGAAAATAGAATTCTGCTCTAATTGCCTCCTCTTTGTCGACGTTGTGAGAGAGAAGTGCATTCCCCATATGCACTTATATCTCACAACTGATGGATGTCTCCTCATGAAGATCGTAAGTTCAAGAAAATAATCCAACCTCCTGAAAGAAAGAAATATTATTTAAATGATTAAATAAAATATTTTTGCATTAGATAAAAATTATAACTCGTCTTAAAAATCATTACTATTTACCTTGAAAATGGAATTCTACTCTAATTGCCTCCTCTTTGTCGACGTTATGAGAGAGAAGTGCATTCCCCATATGCACTTCTATCTCACAACTGATGGATATCTCCTCATAAAGACCGTAAGTTCAAGAAAATAATCCAACCTCCTAAAAGAAGGAAATGTTATTGAAAGGAATAAATAAAAATATTTAAGCACTTCATTAAATAATAATTATAACTTGTCCTAAAAATCATTGCTATTTACCTTCAAAATGGAATTCTACTTCAATTGTCTCATCTTTGCCTAGGTCGTGAGAGAGAAGTGCGTTTCCACTATTCATTTCTTTCTCAAGATTGATGACTGACTCCTCATGAAGATTATAAGTTCAAGAGGAGAAAGTATAATCTCCTGAAATAAAGAAATATTAATGAAATTAATCAATAAAATATTTAAATAAAAATTAATTAATAAAATTATTTATGCATTTCCTTAAATAATAATTATAACTTATCCTAAAAATTATTGCTACTTACTTTAAAAGTGGAATTATCCTTCAATTATCTCCTCTTTGCCGACGTTGTGCGACAGAAGTGCATTCCCTATATGCACTTCTATCTTACAACTGCTGGATGTCTCCTCATGAAGATCGTAATTTCAATTATAAAATCCAACCACCTGAAAAAAAAGAAATGTTATTGAAAGGAATAAATAAAAATATTTATGCACTTCATTAAAGCCCATGTTGGTACAGTGGGTAATGAGGATGTTGATCAAATTGCTAAAACGTCAACCACTTTACATCAAATTGACTGCAAGGTCCAGCTAACATGGACACAAGTAAATAACATACTCAAAAAAGAAAGTATGCGAATTTGGCAACGGAAATGGGCAAATACCACAAAAGGAAGATACACTTTCGACATCTTTCCACAAGTCACTACTTCCAGATGTCTTACAAACTTCTACACCAACCAATTCCTGACCAGCCATGGAGCCTTTCCGGTACACCAAGCTCGACTTTTTCACGGAGATATAACATGTCCGTTTGACGACGAGGAAGGCAGCATAAATCACTACATTTATGAATGCGGAGAATTTGAACATCTTCGTTTTCAGGCTTTCCCTCTCAATTTCGCAGCCCTACCTCTAAAAACTTTGCTCCTAAACAAGTCACATGAACTCTACTTTCAACAAGTGATTCAACGTATCATGGAAGCACGAGACTTTTAAATGTTGAACTCTAGTAAAAGGTGAACTTTTTGGGTACCACAAATTGCTGGAAACTTTAACTGTCTGAACTCTCACGGACATTACTATAAACTCCTTTTCATATAGGTTAACAGTGACACCTAAGTATATTATTTATTTGAATCTCTGGAAATACTCTGATAGTGAACAATGAGTTTATCACTCACTCTTCAGTACATCACTGTTCTTGTATAGAATTTAAGTTAGTTATTAAGTCTTGTATTTCCATGCACATTTTTTATAATTTAAGTTAGTTATTAAGTCTTGTATTTCCCTGCATATTTTTCCAGGTACGCCTACACATGTGGGCAACCACCCAGCATTGTTGTAAAATAGTATTCTTAAAATATCTTATGTGACAAATATTTCGAGCATGTTGCTCACACTCACTAAGTGCTGGATATTTACGAGTGCAAAATGTATATGGAGAAAAATACTTTGACGTCACAACATGTTGCCCGAATATCCTTAGGGACAGGACGGGCTAATAATAAAAAAAAAAAAAAAAAAATGCACTTCATTAAATAATAATTATAACTTGTCCTAAAAATCATTACTATTTACCTTAAAAATGAAATTCTACTCCAATTGCCTCCTCTTTGTCGACGTTGTGAGAGAGAAGTGCATTCCCCATATGCACTTCTATCTCACAACTGATGGATGTCTCCTCATGAAGACCGTAAGTTCAAGAAAATAATCCAACCTCCTGAAAGAAAGAAATATTATTTAAATGATTAAATAAAATATTTTTGCACTGCAATAGATAACAATTAAAACTCGCCTTAAAAATCATTACCATTTACCTTGAAAATGGAATTCTGCTTCAATTATCTCCTCCTTGCAAGTTCCCTCAAGTTGTGAGAGTCTGAGTTTAATAGGTTGCCGAATAAGGAGTTGAATGTCATTCCACTTAACATTATATACAAGGAGATTTACATACTTTAAACGCTCTTTTCTCGTAACTCAGTTGCACTTGGTAGGCGATCTGCCCAAGTATATCACGAAAGTTCTACAGAAACAATTGTGTTACAAATCCCACTGCCCGACTATAAAGTCGTAAAAGAGCATTCCGAAAGAATTACCGATAAAAAAAATAATACTATAGTGTATCAACTTTATATTGGACCCGCAAAAATTTACAAACATTTAATTTTATGGTAGCTGTATATCCTTTTTTCAAAAGTTGTGTTCATAGAAAATTTTTAGTTTGCGCATTCAGTTTATGTCTTCCTAGTCTCAATCTTTTCAAACTATCGTTAAATAGAAAGTGACGATTTCACTTTATGTTTTACAATACATAATTCATTTAAATTAGATTTAAATAGAATGCGCTATATTAATGTTTTCTTAAGTATAACAGCTGATTTAAATGTTAGTAACATCAGATTCCTTATCTAATGTCATTTTAATTTAATTTCTTTAAGAATTATTTTATTCTTGAATGGGTAAAAAGGTATAGTTTAGTAAAACATTTCATTTTACCGTGTCTTTGCTTTTCGTTCGAAAATAAATTTTTATCATTTTAGTAATACTGTAATATATATCTTAATAATTCAATATGAGCTGTTGATAGTATAAAAACATGTTTTAAAATATTTTATTTTTATACAAATACATATTATAATCAAGAGCATTTACTTTTAATTGAGAACAATCACCACTAAATCACTGTGAAGAGTTATTTTAAGGAAATGCATTTACCTTTAATTTAGAAACTATATTAAATCATATTTTGTCCACAAATCACATTTATTATCCAAGATACTGCAAAAATACTGTAATTATCAACACCGAAATCGAATCGAAAATTAAAATGTTAATGAATTTTCTACACTACTTATTGAAAAAAATGCATCAAACAATAACCACTAAGTTACTGAGTAACATTACAAACAATATAAATTAGTTTTGAATTGTTTAGAAATGAGGCATTGTTTAAGGCAATACACATAACAACTCCTGTGTTACAGAGTTAATTAATTTTTAATTCAGTTTCTAGTAGTTCAATAAATAACGTTTTACAGAGCAAACACAATTAGCAACAATTATCATTCGAGTATACAATAAAAATATTTTTTTTTAATAGAAAAGCGACTTTATGAAAAATGCGCTAAAAAGTAACAAATAATTTTTAATTTTACGAACAAGTCGAAAAAAATTAATTATTTAATATCAATTTTATGCTTATTACAACTTTTTTTAAAGTCGGTTTTCCTGTTTTTAAAAAAGATTATTTTATTTTTCCCTTTTAATTTTTGAATTTAGCAGCGGGCTTCGCCCCCTACTATTATTCACCAAAATTCAAGTTGTTTGGCTGACATTTTTCCTCGTCTCTGATCCGGTTTAATAAATACCGGATAAACAAAACTGTATTGTCACAACAATGTATATTGTAAAGCAAGCCCTATGCATAGTAATAAATGCCGGATGAACGAAATGTCCTTGTTGTACAACTTTAATCCAACAATGAAAACATTTTTAAATTGGAGTAACTGTTAAAAAAAAAGTCCGGTTAATCGATATTTCAGGATATATAACAGCCGGATAACCGATTATTTTTTGCAGTTTATGGCAAAGAAAATTTTTCTATATCCAACAAAAAAAGAATTTTCAAAATCGGACAATATTTTTTTTCAAACGGTCTGGTTAATTGAAAATTCTGGATAGTTAAATGCCAGATAACCAGATATTATTTTCGAAAAATTTAAAATTTTCAAACTATTTAAAAATTAACAGGAAAATTTCTCCATGGAAATTACTTGTTTTTAAATTTTCCGTACAAGTTTAGATAATCAATCAGTAATTTAATATCAGAAACGTAAATCTAAATCGAGGTTTAAATCATTCTTTTTTCTAATATTTATAAAAATGTTTTTTGACACAAATGTCGAAAATTAGGAGATTTTTATTAAATCTTCTTTAAAATCACTAAGATTAAAAGAAACATTTTAGACAGTTTTCATTTTGATTATAATTTATCGAAAAACCAATAAATGTTAACAACTTTTATATATATATAAATCCCATTTCCCATCCAGATATGAATACAAATTTCACCAAGTATAAACAAATAACAATTTAAATATATTTAAATACAACTTTTATTTACATTTTTTATTTACTTCCAACAACATTACTCAGATACAAATCGATTTGTCAGTATACATTAATCGTGACCAATCGAATAAATAACTGTCTGATTAATTGTTCTAGTCTACATTCATACATATTTTATTAGAACAAGACACACAAGCCGCAAATTTCGAGCATTTAATAACTAATTTTAAAAAAAAAGTTTATAATCTGACCTGAACAAACCCGTCCCATTACAATACACAGCCACTTAATGCACAATATCTTTTGTTTAATTTCCGAACGTTTTTACGATAATTAATCGATGAATCGAAACCCACCTCAATCAAATCAAGCCGCAACGTTCATCGAATTAACAATCAGGAGAATTTCGTGGCATTGTTCAGGGCACAATGTGAAACTTGACTTAAAAAAGAAGTTAAAAAAAGAGAACGGAAAAAAAACTTCCTTTACAAATCATCAAACCTGATCAAGAAACTGACAAAGCGTGACTTAATCAAGCTACCGAGCCTCATATAGAAGGCTACGACAGGAATATGCTCCATCAGATTTTAATCTCGTGGCGATTAGCGTTAATTGCATCACATAGGATAAAGGGCCAATATATTATCATACATTGCCAAATTTAAAATCGTGATGGGGAGTTTTTATGAAAGTTATTAAACCGAAAGGTATTTGCAAAGCAGTGCTAATTTTTTTATTCAATTGTAACGGAGAATATTAACAATATTTATGTGGGGCATAGGTGAATGCCGCCGCAGAGCAGCCAAATTCCGCCGCAGCAAACTTTTAATTGCGGTAAAATCTATCGCTGAATTCTGCCTCAAAAAATATCTTGAATCCATTGTTTCAGCGATACTCGGAGCAGTTGGTTTTGGCATTCAGCAGTTGTTTTGATTTAAGAGTCTCACGTCATAATAAAGTGTTCAAAATAAAGTCATTAAACTGTTCAAAATAAAGTCATAATAAAATTTACAAAATAAAGTCATAATAAAATGTTCAAAATAAAGTCATAATAAAATGTACAAAATAAAGTCACAATAAAATGTTCAAAATAAAGTCGTAATAAAATGTTCAAAATAAAGTTATAATAAAGTGTTCTAAATAAAGTCATAATAAAATTTACAAAATAAAGTCATAATAAAATGTAAAAAATAAAATCATAATAAAGTGTTCTAAATAAAGTCATAATAAAATGTTCAAAATAAAGTCATAATAAAATGTTCAAAATAAAGTCATAATAAAATTTTCAAAATAAAGTCATAATAAAATGTTCAAAATAAAGTCATAATAAAATGTACAAAATAAAGTCATAATAAAATGTACAAAATAAAGTCATAATAAAATGTTCGAAATAAAGTCATAATAAAATCTGCATATTTTTGTTCTTTTTAATGGCTTCCCTAAGGGCGGTCCTGTTCCTGAAACTCATACCATTTTCGGCTCATAGGTAAACCACACTTCTTCCTTAGCAGAAAACAAATTACCGTATTCATATACAGTATTCATATATATACAAGTGGATGAGAAAAATAATACTGGGGCGAGGTCCTAATTTCTTTTATTTATTTTTTACTTTAACTCTGGCAATATTTTAATTTTAACTCTCTTTTTTTGCTCTATATTTAACTATATATTCACAATTTATTTATACTTTCTGACTGAGAAACCATTCGTTACACAAATTAAAGCGAAAAATACAAATGATTAAATTTCAAAAATGCTTTTTGTTATTTTTTTCATTGATACCAGACTTAAAAAATTCCTGTGCTAACGTTATATCAAATAAAATTTAATGGAAAATAGATCATAGACCTATTGAGCATTTAGTGCATCGGTAATATTTTATTGTAAACCTTTTTTTTATTGACTGTAGATAAAAAAAAAATAGCTTAAATTGTTTCCCCTGACTGACTTTAGACCCAAAATTTAATTTTAGTAATTTAGTTGTAGAATCTATATGCATGCTTATATATAGAAAGTATAAATTTGACCCTTTTTATTTTCAATTGAAACTCCTAATTCTACCTCCCTTACTTTCCTTATTTAACGTTATTTTATTTATTACTTACTTATTTATGATTATTTGATTTATTATACGTATTCATTTGTTTGCATTACTAATTCCAATATCGACTGCCAGATTTCTTTATGCATTTAAATATATTTTTACACACTATCAG
The DNA here is from genome assembly GCA_963932185.1 of Troglohyphantes excavatus. NCBI lineage: Eukaryota > Metazoa > Arthropoda > Arachnida > Araneae > Linyphiidae > Troglohyphantes > Troglohyphantes excavatus. The sequence goes on along the minus strand of OZ010669.1, from coordinate 28,678,678 downwards.
CCATTTCGTGCCTTACGAATGCGTTCGCGATTTTGTTTAATAACACATTTAAAACTGTTCTATTCATCACCGATGGCAGACAACAGCCTTCAGCTAGAAAACAGTGGTTAAAAAGTTCCAAGTCATTCTTCTTCTTCTTCAGTCGGCTTTTCACCGCGTGTGCTACGTAATGAGCCCCGGAATCATGACGAATAAATCAGTGGAGTTGGCCACTTATAAATCAAATATTTGGTATCCTTTGATGGTAACTTATTGACAACTTGCAGCCATTCTGTTCCGTCATATATCTTAGTGACATTCTCAAATTTATTTATTTTTATTCTGAAGAGAATGTCTAATGCGCGATTTTACGGAACTGGACAGTCATAGGTGATGTATTGGTGACTTGAAGACATTTAGTGGCATACTTGATTAACAATATCTACACTGTAAAAGTTTTCTGGGTCGCTTCTGGTCAATATATTTTCTTCGGAGACGATAAATTTATGTTCATTTCAATGTGCGGGTCGCAAGTTATTTTTCTAAATGTCAGTCCACGCAAATTAGGAAGGTTTATGCTTATAGGATTCCTTCTTAAACAAAAAGAATATAAGAACATAAATCTGCAGCCTAGAAGTATAGGACACAATCTCCATTATTTACTAGTTTTTTACAGAAAATTTTATCAAAATGTTATAAATCTAAAATATTTAGACGTACAGTTTTTTTTTTTAAATAATATCTCCGATTTTAAATCATAGAAAAAAAACACCCAATGTTGAATACTTTTATAAAGAGTGTTGTGAAAATCGACAATAATAAAGTTAATGTCATTTACCATTGAAGTACAAAAATAAAGATAGGGTTGACACAACCATTAGACACCCTGTCGCTTGTGTGTGATACCAAACTGCAATAAAAAAGATATCGGATATAATAGAATAAAGAAAATGAATTCTACCTTGAACAAATAATTTCTTTCATTTTGTTCACGTTTCTTCAAATATTGATAGAATAAACCGGTATCTGATCAGCGGTAAATTAAAAATTATCCATCGTGATATAATTATCCATCGTGATTAAAATTGGTAGTTAACTAACCCCCAGATCACTGACTATATCACTATCTTGGATATTACCCATTGTAAAAAAAAAATTAGCATCTCTAGTTTTGTGCAAAACCTTACATTTACTGACATTCAAAGACATGCTCCATTTAACAGCGCATTCTGAGATTTTTGTTAAATCACCTTGCAATTGCTATATTTGTTTCTCAGAATTCACAGTTCCCATGTTAAATAATTCCATTAAATTTATTTTAAAATTCCCATTAAATTTATTTTAAAAATTAAATATTTAAAAAACTTCAATACACTCAGATGAAAATGTGAAAACGAAGTAAAAGCGTAGAATACAATTTGTCGGTGCATAGGGAAAATTTTAGGTTAATTTGTAAATAACAGTGAAAAATTCAAGAATCACTCTTCACAGATAATTGTGCAAAAGTTTTTTTTTTTTTTGCTATAACGATTTTTGTTTAAATTTGTTTAATTAATATTTGAATATTTTTTGCAAATAAAGTAAATATTTTTAGCCTTAATTAAGCCTGATGGTTCAAAATTGGATGCTTTAATTGTTCCATTGATCCTTTTTCTGACGCTCCATTGAAGCTTTTAATTTTCTAAATGAGTGATGCAAAAAAATTAAATGACATATTTAGATTAATAGAAAATACAATTTAAAAGAAAAAAAAATCAATCAATAAAAAGAGTTAATATTATTTTATTTATTTTTTTAGTTTTCAAAATTGCCCAATGGCATATGTTTCTATTAGAAGAGGAGGAAGGTAGAATTGTGAATAAATCTGGTGGCGACATCTATTGGTGATATTTGTAAAATTATTCACTATCTGATATAGATACTATGAAATATCTCTATTCATTTTCTTTTTAAAAAAGTTCGTGTAAGTATACATCGTAAGTATACTTTTTATTTTGTATTTAAAAAAAATCAAAAATGATTTTTTTAAAAGTTTTTTATAATTGTTTTTCTAATTAGAAAGTTATATTTTATAGGTCTATAAATATTTTAATTTAGTAAAACCATTAAGTCATTAAATACAAGTTTCCAGACCTGTTTAAAATCTGTATTTAATATAAATAAAGCGTACACTAATGGTCTAAATTATATAAAATTATAGTTTATGTAAAATAAATTTTTCATATTTCTCAACAAAACTTTGTTTTTATATTGAAATCATTGTGTGCTTTATTTATGCAAAAAAAAGTAGTTGAAAAGCAAAATTTAGAATTTTTTTTCTTTCAATTAAAAATTCCAACAAATCAAAATACATTGAAAACAAATATTAACCAACTAAAAGTTATTTCTGTACCTGCCAGGGCTCGAACCTGGGACCTTCCGCGTGTTAGGCGGATGTGATAACCACTACACCACAGGTACACAAGGGACATGTGTATAATTAAGCTTTATTTACGAAACATATTGATTGCATATAAAAATTAACTTGTAAAATAATTAGTTTACTTTTTTATATAGACTATATAAACAATTAAAAAATTTAATTAAAACCAATGAATACTTACTATAATTTTTTTTTGCAAAAAATATACCAATGTATTAAAGAAGAGTAAAAAAATATATTTTAATGAGAAAACTAAACAAATTCATGTACATTTACAAATAAAAAATTTTGTTGGAATTTAATAATATATTTTAACATTGTATGGCAACAAAGAGCTTAGTACTAAAACCATCTAAATTTATATTTTGATGTTTTTCTGAGAAAGCAAACTCATTAGTTTTTATTCATAGTTATTATTTAGTAGATTATACGATTCATCTGCATATTCAAAAAGTAATGTTGGATACATCTAACATACAAAATATGTTTGTTATAACTTATATCTTTACTTTTTGAAATGTACCTCTTCATTTGAAGTTTTATATACACATTTTAAATCAATTTAGTCGAACATAGTTTGGGGACTAAACTTTTCCATTTTCATATAATGCGTCTATAATAAATAAATAGGGTTGATTTTGCACCAAAGGGAAATGACACATTTTATATTACAAAATGGCAATAAGATCATTTGTAAAAGATAATGAAATTTTTAGACTCCTTATTATGAAAATCTAAGCACATTACTTTTAATTAAAAAAACTTCAAAATATATCACAAGATGCATTTATTGTTGAAGTATTATTTATTTACATATGAGAACTTTGGAGTACTTCTTTTTCTTTAAAAATGTGGTCTTTTTCAACGTAGTTAGTAGGTTAAATTTGAAAACATCCTATGCTGTTACCTTTTCTTGATAACTTATTTCTTTTAAGACTTGTTTCAATTCAGCATACATTATATATGCCAATTCAGTTTTTTGAAGAAAATAATTGCTTAGGATAACTTTGTGTCTATTTTCAGCTAGAATGCTTCCTTGATTTTTTATGCTTTGACTTCATATTTAAAGCATAAATTATATCTTGTCTCTTGACACGTTTATGTTTTGCCTTCATAGATTTTTCTCTGAAAATAATTAATACATAATTTTATTATATTATCATAACTATATCACTAACTATACAACTACCAACAAATTTGCCTACAGATTGCTACAAAAATTAGAATATTTGGAATTAATTTTTAAGTGGAAAAGTAAGGATTGATATTGGGTTGAAAATTTAGATGCAAGTACTATTCGTACTCAAGATATGCACCTGAAAATCGGATTCGTAAAATTCCATTTTTTATATATATGATTTTAGCACTTTTAGAAATATTGCATAAAAAAACATCTTTAAAAAAAGTTTCCAAGTTTAGAATGTGCCTTTGTAGCTCAATCGGTGGAGAGCAGGACATTGGAACAAGAGGTCGTTGTTTCAAGCCCCAAGCCACTTATATACAGGTACATAGGTAAGGGGGTGGTTCAGGGGGTTCAAACCAATCCCATTCAAATTTTTAAAAAAAATCGAATTAATGAAAAAAAACATTCAAAATACTAGAAAATTTTCAATTTCTCGTATAATACTTCTTGTTGAGTTGCATGAGGGAAAACCCGGTATCTTCCACGGCCCCTATCCCGAAAAATAATTTTTAAAAGGCTTCAGAAATTCATTTCTATCTGAAACTAGGTCTTACATTACGTTATCGTGTTTCATTATCCCAGCATTTGGATATCAGGTCCAAAGGGAAAAGATCGCCAAACGGGACCGTATAAACAAGATGCTCCAAAACCATATATTATTCTAAACAAGAATTCGAAAAATTTTAAATTTTCTCTAAATTAATTTCATCATTATATTTTTAAAATAATAATATATTTAAAAAATATAATATATTTAAAAAATATAATATATTTAAAAAATATAATATATTTAAAAAATATAATATATTTAAAAAATATAATATATTTAAAAAATATAATATATTTAAAAAATATAATATATTTAAAAAATATAATATATTTAAAAAATATAATATATTTAAAAAATATAATATATTTAAAAAATATAATATATTTAAAAAATATAATATATTTAAAAAATATAATATATTTAAAAAATATAATATATTTAAAAAATATAATATATTTAAAAAATTAGTAATGAAAAATAAAAGATAACTGTTCCTTTTACGATATTTATCTGGAAAGTATTCCTGTTTATTTAAATAAAAATCAATAAGTTTTAAAAAAAACTGGGGGGGGGGGGGGGGGGGGGGCGTTGATTTTAGGGGAGGATTCTCCCCAACTGTGGTGGTTGGGGGGGATGGGATAAAATGCCTAAAGAAAACCGTTTCTCAGACTCCGAACCCCTCCCATGAGAAATCTATACCTATGTGCCTGCTTATATATATTATATAATTATATATGGCAAAATATATCTCTTAACGGGTTCCCTATCATTATAAGACCATACAGCTAATTCAAAATAATATATTCGATATCAACTATATCATATACTATAACAAGTATCATTTTAATTTTTCTACTGCTTTGCTTTCCGCTTTCTTGAATAGTGGTTTATTTCATTTTTGATTTTAATTTACAAACTTTGAAAATGTCTTTAGTGAGTTACATAAAACATACCAAGTGCAATTTTCAGTTTAACAGACACATGAGGTACATATCTTATATTTCTTTATGATTCTTCACATTTTTTAAGGTTGTTGCTTTCCCTCTATGTTTATAAGTGTTTACTTATGGGCCTTTATATAAGTTTTCAGTTTCCGATTGTAGAATATTGCACCTTCAACGGAAAATTCTATATAATTCGGCGATGGATAAATAGAAAAGAAAATAACTGTGTCTTATCACAATTTTCAATTCATCAAGATGAATGCTATTTTGACAATTGCGACCCTATATCGTGGTTCGAAATTAAGGAACACAGATACCTCGTCAAACTTAATTAATACACATCTATGGATATATAACTGAGTAAAACAAAATAGTCTTCTTTCTCTATCTACTCTATTCAATCCTTTAAACTTTTTTTTTGCTAAATATTTTCAGTAATTTGGTCTATACAACTTTTTCTACTGACTTTAAATTTATTTATTGTACTAAAATGTCATGCAAAAGAGGAAAAATCATATGAATTTCAAAAGTATCTTAATGAGGATGATTTTGTAAAGAAAGATGAATGGTGTGAATTCAAAAAACTTAATTTAAATGATTCAATAATAGAAGTATTTAAAACTATAAAACTAATTGTTAATGTGAAAGTTTTATATACATATAAAAGTCATTCAGTTTACTATCTTAAATCTGGATAATTATCTAAAGGATTTCACTGAGCGTTTACAAAGAAGACAAATATTTATATGACATTCCACTTTCCAAGGTCACAATAATTTTATAATTTGTTTATATGATCAGATTTACTTGCAACAAATGTCCGAGATTGAAAGGCTCTCAGGTGTATTTTAGCCATATGTGCTAAAGCTGGAACTGTGTTAAAAAATGGAAATAGTCAACTATGTACTTCAATTTAAAAAGTTAAATTCCAATAATAACCAAGAGAATTATAATTAAAAAGTATTTGAAGTTTTTGCTTATGAAGAATGGCAATTCAACATTTTGTTTTGAAATTGTTTTAAAAGTTGGTATCAAGTAAGATTTGGATTATAAATTGCATATTTGCTTATTTATATGTACTGAGTTTAATATATATATCATAGAAAACTCATCCATCTACACAAAAAAAGTTTGTTTTGTTAAGCAGAAATGTTCTTAGGTTAGCTGGAATATTAATCAAATGACTCAATTTGATGACAATTAATGGCTTTCATTTTTGATTTTACTTATTACATTTTTTATTTTTATTTCAGGTGTTTCCCTCCATGACTAATATATTTTTCGCATACCCTAAACCGGACTGCCACGTACACTTCCCAGGCGTATGCGTACAACAGGTTGAGAACAGCTGGTTTAGAGCATAGACAAATTTGACTAAATTTTAGTATAGAAATGTAAAACTAATAAAGGACAAATGTCAAAAAGTTGATTTGGTTGCATGGGACAAAATCAAATTTTTAAAATGAAAAGTGAAATTATACATCTGATTATTGAAATTCAATTTGATCACCAGTTTTATGACTTATGAAAATTATCACTAATAATTATGAGGTGTTGTACTCATCTTTAATTAATTACAAAAAAATTTTCGTACAACAAATCAACAGTAATGTTCAATTTCTTTGTGTGGATACCTCTTACAGACACCATAACTCGCCAAAACTTACAAATTAGAGAGATATCAGTATACACAGTGTGTGTTTCAAACAAATCACATAGAGTAGACTTACTTATTTCTAACACCGTCACATTTCTTGTAGATTGCATCAGAGCTGAAAAATATAGAATTGTTAATCAAACTAAATTATACAGTTTTTTTTTTTAGTTTTTTTTATTTGTAAAATTTTAATGTTTACCATATATTCTGTGTAGATGAAGAACTTGTAACAGCAACAGAATCATCTTTGGATAAAGGATGTTTGCTTTTTTCTGCCTAAAATAAAAATGTGTTAAAAAAATAGTTTTAAAATTTTAAAGTATTTGTACTATATTCATATAAACACTTCTACATTGGTTATAATTTGTGTCCTGCTTGACGTTAAAAGAAAATGACTCATATTTAACATTGTATAATGTTCAACTAAACTAATATTAAAAAGAGAGATATTAATGATATGCAAAAAAAAATAACATAAACTTGCAATGTGTCAATTGGGTTTATTCTTGCTTTCAGGTAGAATGAATAGCTTTAGAAAATAATGAGGGAACAAAAGACATAAATAAAATATCCTCATTCAAGGTATAATGCTTTTTTTTAATCTGTCATATATTTACTTATACATCTACATGCCAAAAGAGTTGTACTAAACAATTGAATTTTGTTGGCACAAGGTGAGTTAAAATGTGTAAAGATTTAAAGTATTGAAATTAGAGTTGTCATATAAAAAGCATCATCATTTACAATTTTAAAAGCTTAAATATAAGGTTTTATTTGTTAATTTAATGAGTTAAATAAAATATTATTAGATAATTAGCCAAATGTAACACACAAATATATGATTCTTTCTTCCAAAATAAAACTTTGAATATTATTATTAAATAATTCCTATTTCTTAATTGAAACCATAAAGTAAAATTAATACTCATGATAGGAGGGGTTATTCTCTTGCTGTAAAATAGTCATAAAACCATTTTTAGGATTTCTCCTTCAGTCAAAGACTCTTTAAAAACTCTAAATTTTAAAAAAAAATACCTTTTTCCCTTAAAGCTAGTCGCACACTAGAAACAATTGCATTACAACTTTTAAATAACCGAGTGCAATTAAAAAATCCCAAACCAACTGTGAGCAATTATTTAATTCCATTCAACTCAGGGCTCAGATTTTGTAATTGTCAAAGTGAAAGTGGAAAATTGCCAAACTGGGATTACTGCAATTTATACCAAAATCGCCAAATTGTTAATTATTTTATAAAGCTGTTAGCGTGGTAGCGAGTGAAAGGATATTTTGTGCAACTATAAAAAGTTGCCCAGTGAGAGGATATAATTAGAGTTTTCCAATTGTATGCAAATAAATAGCTTAGTTGCATGTCTAATAGCTGCCTAATATACTTAGTTGCCTAACATATCCTAAAACATACTGCTTTGGCAGCTGATTTTTTACTATGGCTGATTACTGAAAATTGACAGGAGGATATTATTTTCATGTTATTTTTAAAAGCATTGAATAACAAAAATAACATATTAAAAAATATATATATGTACTTTTAGTAAATGTGTTAGCCAAATGGGAGAGCATTTTTAAAGAGTTAATTTTTTTTTTAAAAAGTTAACTTTTTTAAAAAGGGAATTTTACCTAACTAAATTGCTAAAATATATTATATACCAAACTTTTTTCAAACATACATAATTTTAAAATTTCAAATACAATTCATTCAAGATCTTTGTACTATATTAACAAAAACAATATTTTAAAACAAAATTTACTTTACAATTTGTCTACAACAATGTAATAACAAAATGCTAAAACAACTAGATATATTTCCCATGGATAAAATATATTTTAAAAATCAAATCAAACATTATTTACTTTTACAAATTTCTTCCTCATTCCTGCGGGAGACGGGGACTCTTGAACTACTTTAGGTTTTGTATGCAAAAGACTAACACCTCCCTGAAAAAAATGGTAAAGGTATCAAACTCATTACGATTCCAGAAAATAAAATACAAACATCTATTCAAAATCCAGAAGAAAAAATAATCAATCAAATAACTAACTAAAAGTGTGTACTTTTATATTGTCAGTTAAGCATAAGCAGCATAAAAAAAAATATCAAGATATTTTCAACTCTAACTTAGAACCAGTTGATTATGGTTGATTAAATTTGAGAAAGTTTCTGATTTCCTAATCTAACATTTAGAAAGAATTTGAGGGATTTTAAACAGCACACAACAGTAACAATGTATAACAAAGTGATGTTTCATATAAGTCTTTTAATCAATAATCCTTTTAGTTAAACTGAAAAAAATTAGTTACAAAAAATGTTAAGATGAAATATGCTCTCTCTTAATAATAGAAATAAAGAGTAAAAATAGATTGATTGGGATCCAATAATATTATACAATACATGCAGTGTATGCATAAGAAAACATTCAAAGAACACTGTCTCATAATTTTAAAGAATTGTCAGATGACAAGGGCAACATCTTATCTAACATCCCCACTCCCCAAATTTCACACACATTTGTATCACAAAATATATTTTTTTATTTTCAAAATAAATTTCTGAATTTTTTCAGAATCAAAATTTTACCTCAGTATTCACAACGTTTATTCGTTTTGATGCTTCGTTAAATGCGTCACACCACCAATTTGAAGCTAAAATATTTACTCTGTCATGGCCAATCTGGAAAAGAAAAAAACATATAACATTCATATATATTTATACAAATACAAGAAATAAAAACTAAACAATTCTATAAAGTTTGCTAAAAAAATACCAAGATCAACTGAATATTGAAGCATTTGAAAATGCAACTTTTGCGTGAGTGCATTCATATATTTTTTTAAGGCAGCTTGTATTTTCTGTTTTAAATTGCTATAAAAGAGAGTCGTATCTGTCACTTATACTATAATAATGTTATAATAGATCTGGTCCATAGATATAGGTCCATAGGTCTGATAGATAGTAGCCCTTCTCACATTTTTGATACATAACAAAAAAAAATCTTTAAATTAAAAATAATAATTACATTTATAAGCCAAAAATATTATACTTGTAATTGGAAATTTCAAAAAAAAACTCTGAAATTATTAAAGTTCCAGAGCAAGATAACGTTCAGAATAAATAGATTCCTAAGAAACAAACAAAAGTAATGTTGTTGACTGAGGTTCCTGCTGATAGACAACAATAACAGAAGTGCTTTTAACATAAATCATTTAAGCCCCGTTTACATAGAATAAAAACATTTAACATAATTCTAAAAACTGAATATTATGTCAGGTATTGTATGTTTTTACTCATTTGTATATTAATAAAAATTTAGATGTTAGGACTTGGATTGACTTTTACTATTTAAACATAAGAAACAATAAATACACTCTAGAAAAGTGGTTTTCAACTTTTTCTCTCTCAAGTACCCCTTAAAAAAACTTTTAATTTACGAGTACCCCCTTCTCTCATAGATCTTTCCATAGACCCCTACACAAAAAAAAGAGTTTGTCTTTATTACACAATAATGTTCTTAGGTCAACAGTCAAATTAATCAAACAACTCAAATTGATAACTTATAGACTATTTCACTTATGACACTTATTTATTTGTTATTTTAGTTGTTTTCTGCCATTACTATTAGTATGTGTCCACGCACCCTAAAGGTGAAAATTAACAAAATTTGATGGTGGCCAGTGCCACTAGACTTGAAAAATGCAGTGGCCACTAGACTTGAAAAATGCAGTGGCCACTAGACTTGAAAAATGCAGTGGCCACTTTACGTTATGTAGCGACATTAACAAGTTCATGCAGTACTAAAAAAATTAACCTTATAATGTATTAATTCACATTATGTTAAGAAGCTGATGATTGTGTGAATAAAGCTATTATTCAAAATAATTAAATTGCATATTAAATAATTAAATTTTTTAAAAAAATTCTGGAAAATTATTTAAATTTTTTTACAAATTTGCATTTTAAAAGTAATATGACATCTCTGATGAAAATGAAAACCAAATTTAAAATTCATACTATTAAAAAAAACTTCAGTTGCATTGAGTTGGTGTGTGTGGGGCTTCTAAGCAGTAATTAATGACTAATAAAGATAACACCAAATTCAAATGTGTCCCCCAAATAACAAAATAATTATTGCACAACAGTTCTAATTTATCCTTTACAAATTGATGGTAATTCAAATGAATTTGTTAAGGTTCTGCAAGTTTACAGAGGAATTTATGCTGAGTGTTCCTACAAACAATTTCAAATCATTATTACTTCGCAAAGGTCACAATATTACTCGTAATTAGCCAATCCACAAAAAAAATCTTATCTTTATTTTTAGAGCATTTTATTGTTGTCCAAAATTTTTTTAAAAAAATGGAAAAATTTTAAATGAAAATTTTTCAAACTTGGGAAAACTTCAATTAAAGTCAGTGAATGGACTTTAAAAAAAGTTTACATATTTTATTTTAAAATTAATCTCAAGACTCAAAAGTAAATAATAATAAAAAATATAGAAGAAAAAGAAAGCTTTAAATTGGCAACGATCATCATGCCTAAAACTATACACCGCTACTTATATTCATGTCTCTTTCCAACCTTCAATCGGACCTTTTAAGTCCCCAATGTTATCCTACAATAACATTTTATATTTAAATTATAATTATAAACCATAAAGTTCAATTTATTTTCCCTAATATAATTTAACTAAAAAGATTTAAAGATATAACCAAAAGTCATTTGAAATATATTCCCGCGAAACTTAATTGCCGCCGATGACAATTTATTTTAAAAATAAATAAAAGTAACCTTTTATTTTAAATATTTTGAATGAAGACATTTTATTTTGAAATGTTTAGTTCAACTTAGGAATTAGTATTAAGAATTTTAATACAACACTTGAAATCGCGGAGTAGCGATGTTCCGATTTTATTGATCAAATTGGTTGCATCCAAAATTCTAAGGCCAGCATTAATATCTTTACATATCATTATCACAGAATAAAGCCTTCATTGCAGCGGGTGTAAATATGATTGTTTATTTCAAATTAGTTAGAAAAAATTTTGACTTTAAAATGCTGTGGCGTTCACTATGTCAGGGCTCGCAATACTTTTTTCATTTGTCCCTAGGGAAAAAGGGACCAAATATCTTAAAGAAAGGGACAAAAAGGGACCTACAAAATTTTAGCCTGCGTTAAATTTTCGTTAACTATCACCATTATAAATAACGCACCGTAAAACTATTTTAATATTATTAAAACAATTTGTTAAATCTCATGAATATTTTAAACCTTATGTTGACCAAATTATAGGAAAAAAGCAACGGAGTAAAAAGAGTTGTAAATTAAAAAAAAATCCTATCCGTTTGAAAGAAAGCTCGAAATGATAAGTTTCATATAAGTAAGCTATTTCTGAACACTACTATACCAGTTTTTGACTATGTCGTCTATGCTTTCGGTCAAGGTCGGAGTTTGCGCGTAATTGTTGCAATATACAATTCAACACCCATAACTCCATGTGCAATCAGCTTATGTGCATAAATGACATACCGTCGTGTAGAGGAAGGTGTGTAACACGTCGACCAGGGCGATTGTTAACTAATTCCCTCCTTTGAACTTTGTACCGCGTGGAAGGGGGATCGACCTTGGCTGCAGTATATGCTTCAGCCACTATTACTCCACGGAGAATCGACCTTTTGAGGTATCAATTATCTACCATCGTGTAGAGGAAGGTAGGCCGCACCAACCAAGTTGGCTATTTACCCACTCCCTTTCTGAAATATGTACCGCGTGGGGCCCAAATGTTTCCACGAATAAAATCTTACTATATAGTGGGGTGCCTACTCTATATTTTTTGCTGTTAAGGGGAAAAAAAACAGAAGGAATACAACGGGGTGGGGGAGATGGCTGGAAAGAACCGATGAGGGACCATGTTTTACGTGTGCGAAACTGCGGGTAATATCTAGTATATCATAAATCAGTGAATGCATGCGTTTTGTTGCAGCAACAAAACTATGTTTAAGAACATACATGGAATCGTTTTGATTTTCTTTCACTCTTTTTTCCAGTACCCCCAGTAAAAATTTGAAAAAATAATTTAATTAAGTTTTTTTAACTACATAGCATTTTACTATTTCAAGCATTATTCCAACCAAATTTGAAGAAAATCGGAGCATTATTAAAAAAGTTAGTAAATTTGTGCGAAATGTTTTTAAATTCATTTCTCAAGTTATTTGTAACTTTTTAAATTTTGTCCAAATTTCTTGAAATTTAGCAGGGATGCTACTTACTACAGGAAAAGTCTATTTTTCAAATCAAAAGTAAATCTAACAGTATTTGCTTAATTAGAATATGAGGTACTGGGAAATTGTGTAATTCCAATTGACACTTTCACCTGCATCATTTACATTTGTTTTTGGCGCAATGCATAAACAAGATCCAGTGGTCCTGGAAGAAAAGTTTACACTTAGGCCCACATTCCACACTCATGTGATTAATTACATTCGTAAACACAAAATAGCGAGCCTTTTTCTGTTTAATGACATTCGAGAGTTGCAACACCCTAGCAGCAGATTCAACACATATACGAAGATGATTGTAATGACCGTTACATAATAAAAAAAAATGTTAAATAAGGAGGAGAAAGGCCAGAAATGTGTTATTATAGTCATAAAGGGTGGAAAAAATATTTTTCCTTGGGAAAAATATTTTTTTAGGGAAAATTATTTTTAGGGAAAAAGGGACCATATTCTGAAAAAAAGGACTTTTAAGTACCTCAAGTAACAAAAAGGACTTTTAGGGTAAAAAGGGACCTGTTGCGAGGCCTGCTATGTTTATTAAAAAATTCAAGTCTTTCATCCAAATTTTTTTTTTAAGTAATGTGCACTATCTTCATAGATTTTATAAACCAATTAATTATTTATTAAAAAACCTAAATTTTGTTTAGTTATTTTTATATGTTTGGGAAATAACGTCAAATTTGGTTGCGCTGCTATGCGATGCGTAGCAATCTTTGCGGCGACTTCGGATTCGAAACATCGGCGATCGGCGAGATATAGTTGCTCGAATCCGAACTACATTACCCTACCTTTATATTTTAGACAATTTTATAGTCTAGAGTAGTAAGGAGGCATAAAGAGCTAAATTTATGCCATCGATTTCCGAAATTGTTAAATTTCTGATTTAAAAAAAGTCAAAATCCACGGTGGCGACTAGATAAAAAAAATTCGATTGCCACTTTTAAAAAGTTAGTCGCCACATGGCGACTGTGAATTTTCACCTTTAACGCACCCCCCACAGGACCGCAATGTAACCCAAGGGGGTAAGCTTACCACAGGTTGAGAACTGCTGCTCTAGAAGATAAAGTGAAAAGAATTTCAAAATATTTAACATATTAATATAATATTCCTGGGATTGTGATGGCTTGCAGATACATGTCATTGAATAACAATTCATTTTAAAATAAAATAATTCCATCAGAGTTGATTTGAGTGAAACTTGCTTGTTTCATCATAGCTATGAACTCTTTTTCTATTTTAATGTGATATTATGGAAGGGGAACAATCAATTTTTTTTCAACCAGCAAATGGAATCAGATTGGTAAAAGGCTGATGGTTAGTTGCAAATTGGAAAAAATTATACCTTCTCTGCAAAGGTATAATCATAAAAGGAATCAAAAGCAAGTTTGAAGTTATATTAGTATGATTTTTTCTCCCCTAAGAAGGATTTTTTATGACAATTGTTTTCAAAATTTGCACACAAAAGAATGTGCAACTTGGATGTGGAAAAAAAATGCTTGAAAAGTAACTACGTTAAAATTTTTTAAAAAATCATATGTAGATGTCTAAATAGATTTGAGTACATAATTTTTTTTATGCAGCAATTGGAGTTAAAGTTAAGAATAAGCTAATAACAATTAAAAATATATGTGGTGAAAGGGAAACTGTTTATAATTAACATTTCTGTAGTATCCACTTACACCATGTGTATCAAGCTTCAGTACAGCTCTGATTGGTTTGGTAATTCCATTTTCTTCTTTGCCAAGCCCTTTTCCTGCAAGGAATCATAAAAATTAGTTACACAAAATGTACTGATATTGCTGTTTGAAAATCTTGAAAATCATGAAGCACCCAATTGCAAAACTCATTAAATCCAAAAAATCGAGATTGTGTCGCCATTTTGTTTGTTGAATCGACATCTACAAGGTTCATAGCTGAAACAGTTGCAAAACACTTCTAAACCTTCGAAAAAAGCTTCAAAAATTATACTGCTGTAAAACTCTTTAAATCTGACTGTCGCACATACCAGTTAAATCCATTCAATTCAACCTGCATAAAAACATGTTATATCCTCACCAGTAAGTACTTGGTGCACTTGGTTTGGCTGCAAAACTCATTAAATCCTCGCTCTTTTCTCCCCAGTTGTTTTTTTGTTTGTTTTTTCAGTATTACCAGACTCCTATCAATATTTTTGGCTTATTTTGTGTAAGAGAATGGCAACACTGTTCCTTGCGAGAGAAATATTGCTGCAAATTTTAAGAAATCCTTCATACTGCTGCAAAACATTGTAAATCAAAAAAAAATAAACTAACGCAAAAACTATACTAAATTTAGGAAAAGTACGGTAAATTCCTAGTGTAGGTTCCTTCTTGGTGCGATTCTGAAAATTGTCGCCAAGGTCTTTGCAAAGCAATGTGAAACGGTGCGAGCAAAAAGGTAGGGTTGCCGTACATCATGATATTGTTAGGAACCTCATGAAATAGGGATGCAAAACTATCAAATTTATCGCCAGCCAATTGTCCCCAAATCACATTTGGCGAGGGCACCGTACACTAAGAATTAACCAAAAGTACTTATGCAATCGAATTCAGAACGAACTTTTGCATTAAAATACCAAATTTCGAACAGTTAGCTTGAAAATTAAACTCTACAAAAGCCTTTTTTCACTTCTTGTAAAAAAATCTGATAATGCTTAACATGTTTTGCAACCTTTACGACTCACATATTAGAATAAAAATACAGGGTAGGGGTTAAAAAAAATAAGTGGTTCTCAAATCCTTCAATTTTCTTAGAAAAAAATACCATACTATAAACACACACGCAGTTCATTATTACCCATTATTATTCCCCACTTTTGATGTTTTAGTCAAAAAATGCTTTTACGTTTTGACCCACCACTGTTCTTAAATTTAGTATTTGAAAATAAAAGGTCTTACCATTTGTCCAGCCGTACTTTTCTAATTGTTTGCGAGCAAAGTCACTCATGTTTAAAAAATTACATATTAGTAAAGATTTTTCTGTATTTTTTTTAAACTTTAAGCGAAAACGGCTGAATTTTTCAACAGAACATAGCTAATTTAACGCACAATAATAGTTAACATAATATAATCATTAAAATAAAAGATTACTTATTGAAATCTGCAAAAGTTAAAAAAGAGGTTATAAACAAGAAGGCAATTTATTTTAAAAAGGAGTTGAGTTGCATTAGGGTTTCGTACCAAGTAAAAATAATATAACAATAAAACAGCTTTTTAATGTATAGTATATAATGCAATTTAGTTGCATAGTTGGTAATAATATTGTTTTCAAATTTGTTTTTCATGAATATATGTTTTTTTCCTTGTTTTGAAATAAAATAAAAGAGAATATATCACATTTTTATTTTATTCACTTCAACCACTTTCACATAACAACAAATAGTTTCTGTCTCTCTGCTCATGTGATTTTTGTTTGACGGATGATACTTCTTTAAGGTTTTAGCACAACTGAATCATTTCTCAAGCTTCGAAAATGGAAAAGAACCTTCATAAAGTTTTAGATGAAGTTATGAATAAGCCTGGTGTCACTGGCGTCCTGTGTGCTGATGAGAATGGATTGTGTTTAGCTTCAAAAGGAACTGCAGACCGCCTTACCTCTGGCAGCCTTGTAAATTTGATGCAGTATGCGAAGAAATTGGAACCTACTGCTGTACCTGTTGTGGCATTGGAATCTGAATCCAAAGAAATCCTTATGCGAACTGATGGAGGCTTCACACTGGCGATTTTGAGGAACGCAAAAAAGTGAAACACTGCATGTATATACACTATATTTATATGATGTTGAGATATCAAAGAACATAATCTATCTTCCCCAACCTGTTAACAAGTATTTCTTCAATTTCCTGTATGTTAATTAAATCTTAATCCTCGTTTATTTTTATCATTGCATCATTCCAAGAAATAAAATCAAAATGATATTGTGGTATATTATACTACTACATCCTACAGATATCACCAATAATGCATATTTTTCTTGTCAAAAAAATTTTATGCTTACTACTACTATACAAGTTTGAAGTACTTTATCAAATCCTATTGCCTAGTAAATCCATGTAATTGATTTTGTCAGTAGTTTCCTGCATTGAAATTAAAATGTACATGTATCCTAACTGCAATTTTATGTGCATCTCAAAGCAATGTATTTATCATAACAAAATTTCATCAAAATAAAGGTAATGGTGTTTTCAAATGTTTTGATATATCAGTTACTAAATTGCGTCCATGAAATTTTGTTTCGATTAATATTATTAGGGCAAGCAATCAGTGTTTCAAGAATAATTATAGTCTAATCTAAATTTGTCTTTTTAAGATCACAATATTTTAAAAATAGAACATTACCGAGTAATATTAAAAAGTTTAATGAAATTATAAATTAATTATACTATGGAACTTTTCTTTTTTTTTCAGTTGTAGTCAAGTCATAAAAAGTATGGATAATTGTTAACATTTTGGTTGTTTGCAAAATGTTATTTTTTTAAATAATAAGCATATTGTTTTAACCAAATAAAGGTACCTTCATTGCCACCTTTCATACATAAATAATTTAAAATTACTAACTCATAATTAACTAGATGGCTTGTTACAGCAATACCACTCAAGTTTGGTGAGTTTTTTATTTTGTCTAAACTAACTCGTCTTGTTTATGTCATCACTTATTTTAAATGCCCCATATATTCCTCATAACAAATAATCATGGAATTAAATCAAATTTTTATATCTGTGTCAATAACTATTGATGATAATATAGATTGTCCTCTAAAAATCCTTAATTATAAGATTATCATTCTAATTGTAAATTATGCATTAACTGTAATTATAGTGTAGATTTGTATTAGTTTTAAATTAAAATGGCTAACTTGTATAGTATGTAGGCACGTATGTGGTTCAAACCCCTCCCATTGAAAGTCAAGAAGACAAAAAATAAAAATTTCAATTTATCGTCTAATATTTTTTGTTGAGTAACATGAGGGAAAACCTGGTATTTTCCGGAGAGTCTTGCCTCGGAAAATAGTTTTCAAAAGGCGTCAAAACATGTTTTTAGGTCATTTTTATCAAAAACTAAGCTTAACATGACGTCATCGTGTTTCATTATTTAATATTTGGATTTCGACTACAAAGGGAAAATATCATCAAACTGGGCCGTATAAACCATAGATAGGAATATTAAAATAATAATTTGTATCATTACTCTATGGTACAAACAAGTTGCTCGAAACATATATTATTCTAAACGGGTTTTAAAAATTTTAATTTGTTTTCTAATTTATTTCCTATTTAGGAGTGACATTTGCTAATTTGAAAACAAAGTGATGTTGCTGTTTCGATATTTATCTGCCAATATATTCATGTGTATTTAAATAAAAATTAGTAAGTTTTTTAAAAAAATGTGGATAAGGGGGAGTTTTTAATATTTTCGGGGAATGAGGGGGTGGGAGGAGTTAACCCTTCTCATGAAAAATCTATACCTAAGTACTTGATAGTATGCATATTAGTTAGTTGAATTTAGAGCTGCATTCTGGGTTATTGTTGATGGCTCAGGATCTATCTGGTGGTTTGGTTTGGTTAATTAACATCACACTAGAGCTGCACAATGGGCTACTGGATACAGTTTGGGTTCTATCTTGAAGGAAAGACCCGGAAATGATGCCTCGTATTTTTTAACCATGGTCAGATGACAAGGACAATACCCGAGCTGGCACCCACACCTTCTATAGGCATCGGGACTTTGAACCCCGATCAGATTTATTGTGCATTAGTCCTGTTTACACGCCGGTATAACTTGTTGGATGTTCTGAACAACCAGTATTTTTGTAGCGAAGCTGGCAACCTTCAAATCCTAAGATCACTACTTTTTTACTTTTCTTTGTCAAATCCATCTGGGCTCAAACTAGCAATCCTGATTACCAGCCGAACGCCTTTATCTGGCGGGAAAGACTCCAGAACATAGCCTCTTATTTTTGAACCACAATCAGATGAGAAGGACAAAACCTGGTCATTCCACACACTAAACTTTTACACCATAACCAACGCAAGAACATTTAGACCATAACAGATTTATACACTGTTCTAAGGAAGGTTGGTTGAATTAACATCACAGTAGAATTTCCCAGTGGGCTATTGCTGACTGCCTGGATTCTTCAATTCAACTTAAAAAATAATGGAACTCAAAATCTTCCAATCTAGAGTCGGACACACTGCCTTTAATGGCTCATAATGTATTCAGTATTTACAATTCCAAAGAAAATGATATATAAAAATAATAGAAATATTTTTATAAATAAAATTGCTTTCTACATATTAGGCTGTAGCTTAGTTTTGGATAAAAAGACAACCTTATATATTATATGTAACTTCAAATTGGAATAATAGTCAATATTATTTCTTGGCACATTTTAATTTTTTTTAAAGCTGAATGAGGGTTTTAGCAAAAGTTGCAACTTGCAGATTTAAATTATTAAATGTTTGATAAATCTAGTAACTGAAAATTTTTTGAAGTTAGAAAATGAGAAACATCTAATATTTTAAACTGAAAATCAAAATTTCCTGAATTTATTAATTTGACCTATTTTTGTCATAAACGTCTCAACGATTCGATTATCTCAACTTAGTTGGAAATTACAAAATGCACTATACTACTATTGATTTAATTACCTTTTTTCTTTGTGTAGAAGATTAATATTAATTAGTATATACTTCACAAATAAAAAATACTACAAACCAGGATTCTTTGAAGCTGATATTTAAAAAATATTTGTTTAAATATAAATAATGGTAGTTAAATCTACTATTTATTGACCTGGAACATACTTAAAACTCATATAGACACAATTGGCAATTATCAATTAATTTGGAAAGTTTGTATTAACCGAAAACTTTGTAAAAGAATGCACATTGAAGAAAATTAACATTTTATTAACATGTATCCATAAATATTTTACAAGATGCTAAATGAGTTTAATTACATAAGAATACAATATTGATCCCACTTATAAGTACCTTAAAGCTTGTATAATAATAAAAGTTCTAAACAAAAATACTGAAACTTTGTCATTACAGTTTATGAGTGCTTGTTATAACGATAAATATACTTCATCAATATATAAACATCAAGCACCCACATAACTTAACTTTAGTAAATATTTTATTTTTAACAATGTACACACAAGTACGTATATCAATGATCACAAACATGAAGCACCGAGAAAATAGTTAAAAAAAATCACTGATAAAAAAATATCCTCATATGACACTGTTTAAAAACTGTACGACTAGCTTTTGCAACATACTGATTTTGATCCTAAATAATAATTACCCTAAGCACTATTGAACCATATCTACAATAATGTTTAGCTGGGTTTTAAAAAAAGCTAAACTACAAAAAAAATATATAGCTTTTCAAAAGTTCTTAAGATTTTGAAAAGTTATTCATACATATTTCAAAGTTATTACATTCAATTTTATAACATTTTAAAAGTTTTTTTTTTGTCGAAATAAAATTATATCGATGGTCCCCCCCCCCCCCCCCCCCCCCCCACCCCCACCCCACACTTTGTATTATATATTTTTCAAAAAATAGCATTAGAAAGTAGATTACCAACTTTTTGATGTGGTTTAGTATTTGCAGACTCTAATGGATGTCTATAAAAACAAAATGTTAGTATTTTTGTAAAATATTTGTACATTTTAAAAGAGAGCGAATGTGAACGAAGAACAGTGACCACAGCTTAAACATTGACACTAGTGTATATCAAATACTACTTATATACCAATTTAATTAAGAAATCCCCTTAATCTTTTAACAGTATTCCTCTTTAACAACAAAGGAAAGATCTCTCATCTTGTGACTCTTCCAATGCGTTAGAGGAAGTTACACGAATAATTCTGCCTTCTTGAAATGCAAAGTCTTTAGCGTTCTGTTCTCTAAATTTTTCAGCTTGCTTAATCAACTCTTGAGCTAAGTCTAGAAAAACTCCTTCAACACCTAAATTGTTAAAATAAAAATGTCATTATTAAATTCATATAAAATTATATTATAAAATTAAATTACAATAAAAAAATCTAATTTAACAAATTTAAAGGTAGACAATTTTTAAATGGTAAAACATACATATTTTTAATTATAGTACTCATTAAGTATAATAACAATTTCAGTTTACATTTAACTACTATGCATTTGGTACTTAGTCATTATGAAATAAATTTAGCATGTAATTGCAATGTCAGCATGCTGTCTTATAACACTATAACTTTTCATTCTAAAATTTTGAACCAATTATAAAATATTTAATAAAGTAATACACTAAAATACATTTATGGGTATTGGTGCACAATTGGGTCATTGCAAGGAACTAGAAAATTGTGTTCATTTGTGGGAAGGAATCTTTCATTGAGACCTCGAATAAAAATTTAACATATTTGAAAAGACCCTACACTTTTTACCCTTAACGCTCGAGACTTATTAGTATATTATCGATTAACAGATCGAGGAGATGTGGCTAAGTCCCAAGCATATATTTGTGTTGATTATTTTCAGTGTCAGACGTTTTTACATTATAAATATTATTTATTCGTCTCCCTCTCCTCCTCTTTCTCCTCTCCCTCTTTCTCTCTCTCTATATAAGAGATAAAAGAAATATCTCCATACCAGAGTCTTACGATTTCTATAGCATTAATACATGTCTACGCAACAGAACCTATCGAGCATTCAGGGTTAAATGGGAAAAGGACAACAAATAATAAAAAGTCCAATTCTAATTTTTTTTCGTTGATAAAATCTTAGAATTTTAAAAATCTTAATTTTTTTTTTTTTTTTTTTTTTTTGGATTTAATGAGAAAGATTTTGTATACAAAATTAATCCGCTCATGAAGAATCAAACTAACCATAATAGCATAAAAATACCAATCATATTATTAATACAATGCACAAAACTAGTTCAACAATATGTGAATCTAATTTATAAGATAAATGGCAACTTACAAGGCATCTGAACTGCCTGAAATCAAAAAACACCTTTTTATACCCTAAAATAAACTACTTTTCATATAAAAATTTAAATATTATGTATCGAGCTAACATTTTGTCAATAAATTAACACTATTTTTTTTTATTGCCATAATTTTCAATTCCTTTTAATTCATTAAATGTGTGCCTTTTCAAAAAAAGTATAACACATAATGCTAAAATAAATAAATATTATTGAGTTGTGCAAAAAATTTTAAAACGAAGTTTATTATATATAGACTAAACTTAATAGATTAGTGTATAATAGATTACTGTTTTTTAGTTAGATCTACAATACACATTTAATTCCTAATTTACTATCATTAAAAAATGTAAAATAATTATTTTAGACTTCTGATAACATTTATTTAATTATAAGTTGAAAACATTTACTAGTTGACATAATGTTATTGTTTACATGTTATTTAAAAAAAATCCCATTAAAATGTTTAAAAGTATTTAGACAAAAAAGTATTAGGACATTCTACTGAGTAAATAGATAGATCTTCAAATAACACATTTTCATATTAAAAATATAGTACATAATGAATTTTGAAAAAATATTTTGTATTACCTTGACTGTTCAAAGCAGATGATTCATGATAGAGAGCACCAATCGAAATTGCATATTCAGAGGCTTCTCGAAAACCAACTTGACGAATGTTGTTCATATCACACTTGTTTCCAACAACACACATTATTATTGGGTCTTCTAAACGAACTTTAAGCTCTAAAACGAAACAGAGGAATTTCACAAATACTATAAATAAATTGTCAAGATTTTTCAAAATACTATATAAATACAAACTAAATTTTAATTCCTTGTTCCCCATTATATATTTTCATACAGTTAATTAATTTGTTTAACATGTTGACTACCAACTACAAGATACCTCATCATAATTGGAGTATGGAGTTTAAATATACTGTAGCAATCAACATGTTAAAAAAAATTTAATTAGATTGAAAAAACTTTTGTTTAAAACAAATATATTGCAGTGTTCACTCTAGAAATAAAAGGGAGCAGTAAAAAGGCACTTCTTGTTTTTAAAAGGGTACTTTCAAAAAAAAGTTTGGCGTGGCCACCCGTTGACACATCGGACCCGTGTCCAACTAAAAAAAAAACTGATTTGTTGGTTGACATTGTGGTAGAGCTGCATATTGGGCTATTGTTGATGGTTCGGGGCCTCGAAGGAAAGACCCGTTCAAAATTTATGTCTCTTTATGAAGATGTTACTTAAAATCCAAACTTTGACATTTAATAATTAATGTTTTCCCTAAAAACCAAATCTGTAAGTATCTCTAATCAGACCCCTTACAGAACTGATGAAAACACTACTTAAATCCAAAATTTGGTAATAAAATGCCTAATCTTGCAACTTTGCCCCAAACTATTTTCTCTTTAAAATAACACAGAAAAAAAACCTTAGCATTTCATATGCGGGCACAGGCAACTAATAGGATTTGTGGAATCATCGTGATTGCGCAATTCGCATAGTTAAGAAGGAGTTTGTTTTTCTACGGTCATAATTCACTAATTCCAATTTACAAAAAAAAATGAAATCAATGCCTTTTTTGAGGGCAAGGGGAACGGAATTTTTTCTAAAAAGGGCGGCAGTTTTGAAAAATAGGCATGAGGGCAGGGCGGACCGCCCTTCAAAAAACGCCTAGAGTGAACATTGATATTGTCAAAACTTAGGATTGAATACATTCTTATCTATTGAATGAATTTATATTCCATTAAACAACTGTTTAATAATTTTATTAAGAGTTTCGAATTCATGCACATTGTTTTTTATGTTCAGTGAAAAAAAGAAACCTTTTATAACCATAGCTGCTACTCTATGTGGTTTTGGACAAAGATATTCAAACTTTCCCAATATGTGTCTTCTTAAAACCCTGCAGTAATGAATAGAAGTTGTCAATGATCGCTTTACAGTGCTCTAATATGTTAATATTTCATGTATTTTCTATTGACCAGAATCGACTGAGGTTCCATTATGAATTCTCTAAGATGATAAAACACTAAAATAAGGAGAATATCACTTTTCCTGTTATTTGTACCTCCAGGAGTTTAAAAGAGCCATACAAATTTTAAACATAATCACATTTTATACGAAAAATCAAAACACTAAAAATCTTACGATTGCATACTTATAAAAATTATAATGCAATAAAAGTCATGGCTCACATGATTGTAGATAATATTTGTTCCAAATTAATTATACAAATAACAAGGGATACAAAAAGGTATGACATAAGATATAAACATTTCCTTTGCTACTTTAAGTCTAACATTTAACTTATACAAGTTTTGATAACCAACAGACACAAAATCCAACAGAAAAGAATTATACAAATTGCAGGGGGTACAAAAAGACAACAAAAAATGTAATGTGACATAAAAATAAATACTCCCTTTGCTACTTTAAGTTTAATATTCAACTTATACAAATTTTGATAATCAAAAGCTATATAATGCAAGAAGATGGATGGGAATTTTTTTAAAGCATAAAGATTGCTTTGTGTATAAAATGTCAAAACTACAAAATAAAAATAATTCTACAGGAGTAATTGATTTGAAAAAGTTAGATATTCTTTGGGAAATAATTAAGAGATACTAAGACTGGATCAACGTCAAAGGGTCTTAAATCTAATATCAATATTTCAATAATAAAAAAAAAAGTACAGCATCTAAAAAAAATCAATTGAATCAACAGAGAAGATACATTTGAATTACATGGATACTACATCTCAATTAAAAAAAAATTTAAACACCAATATGTGAATATTTAGATTTTGTATTTTATTAAAGGACCATATGAAATTCTAGCCGATAATAAAACTTTTATACATATTGACAGAAAAATTAAGGAACTGTCAAATTCAGTTATATAGAAACAATAAACTTTACTGATATAAATTAAAATTACAAGAATAAAATCTGAGAATAATTATGTGCACATATAAAAATACATTTATAAGTGAATAAGTAAATATCTATATTATTCTTACCAGTAACCCATTCCTTCATTGAATCATAACTGTCGTAACAAGTAAGATCAAACATCAAAATTGCTGCATTAGCATTACGATAGTACATTGGAGCCTGCAACACAATTTTTAATAAAGTATTAAACAAAGCATAGCAATTTAAACACAAAATTTTTTGAATTATAGTAAACGTTATAATTAGGGTTGAACCGGATAGTGGTTTTGCCGGATATCGGATATCCGGCGCACATTACAAACCGGATATCGGATATCCGAACTGGATTTTGCCGGATATCCGATCGGATATCCGGCAGTTTATTTTTTATAAAAATAACTTTTCATACACACTAGAAAAAACGGAAATCGGTCAAAAATTTAAAAATATTTTTTTATTCTGCAATTTTTCCCAATTCCTTATCTTTAAAGTGATGCCAAAATTGAATAAACATTCAAAAAACTTTTTTATTTACAAAGGGTTATTCTAGGGTGCTGCTAGCAATGGTCGTATGTTTTGTACATTTTACACTTAATTTCTGAATAATTGTAATTTTACTATATGCCCTTTCATTCCAAATATGAAAACTCGAAGTTTGCTTAAACTTTTGAGAAATTTATGTTTTAATTCAACTTTATATTAGTTGTGAGATGTGATGACCCTCCACCATAACGATTCGTTAAAACTATAATTTTAAAGTTAAAAATTTGAAAAAAAGTTTTTTTTTTAAAGTCTCTATTGGTTAAAGGGAGAATATGCACACTGCGAATACATTGGTAGAATTTTCAGGAAAATACTTAAAGCAAGAACAAAGAAAATTGATCGCCACAAAAAAAATCTTCGACGTTTTATTCATCCGGATATCCGGCATGGAAAATCGGATATCCGGCACTTTACTTCCGGATATCGGATAGTTACCGGATAGTTAAAAAGCAGCCGGATAGGCCGGATACCGGATAGTTAAAAAGCAGCCGGATAGGCCGGATACCGGATAGTTACCGGATATCCGTTTCATCCCTAGTTATAATTATCATAAACTTTAACTTGGGAAAATATAACTCTAAGTTTTAAAAATATATATGTATACTTATTAAGACAATATTGAAATTTTTATATTAGAATATTTTTTTTAATTACAAACTTTTGAAATCTATTTTATATAAATATACAAAAAAAAACTTTTATATAAAATTCTTGTCTAGTTTTCCCATTCAATCTTTTATTCAAGTTGCAAGTCTTAAAGAAAAAATTAAATCTTCATCCAATTCAGCCTTTCCCCATGCATACTAGATATGAAAATAACACCTCTTATTGTTCATAATGTTGTCAGTACACAGGGATAGTTAAATAAAAGTTTTAAATATTCTCTCCCACTATTTGATGTAACACTCGAGTTAATGATTCATGTCGACTATAAGGTTTCTTAATAATAACAGGGGTGCCCACAGGGGGGGATTATGGCGCAAGATGCGCCATCAGAATTTTTGGGGGGGATTTTTTTTCATTTCTTTATTAATATTTAATTTTCAGGGGGAAATGTTTTGGGCAAAAAATAATTTTGCATATATAATACGTCCGTAGTCACTGGAATTTCCAGCCATTTCAAGAAACGCCTCTTCGACACAAAAGCTGACGAAATTGTAAAAAAAATACTCTTGTTTGAAAATGCAAGTCTTTATTCTGTTAAAATTAAATGCCATTTTAGAAAGATCTACAAAATAAATTACAAAAATTATCTGATTAATGGATATAGAAGAATCTTAGGTTTGTGCTTATCTTAGGGTTAGGGGGGGGGGGGGGGGGGGTCAGTAAAAATAACCGAGAAAACTATTTTAGAGAAAAAATCATATTTTTTAAAACTTTAGTATTTTTTTTAATATGTGTTACTCATATATCTAGGACATACACGTTTACTTTGTCCGGTTCATACATTCAGACTATACACTTCAGTGCTGAGTTTTAAATTAAAAAACGCTGTGAGGCAATAACTTTTCCGTTAGGAAGAAAAAATTTAAAAATAAATATGAAGATTGCTATAAACTCAGGACTGCAGACTGCAACAAAAACTGGAAAAAAACGGTGACTTTAACAAAGTAATTCTTTTGTTTGTTAATATGTGGCATATGTTTTTTAAAAAAAACTGCAATGATGGAAGCATAAACTGTTTCCGCATCTCAACAACACTTATAACGTAAATTACGATTTTTATATACAACTCCATAAGAAACTAATTACTTTCATACGTTTGTTCACTAATAAGCAACAGTTGTGGCGATTAGGGGGGACGCTCCCCCCTCCCACTTTTTTTGTATGTTGCCCCCATACTTTTTAAATTTAAACTAAAAAAAATATTTAGTAAATTGTGTTACTGAATTGACGAACTAAAGAAAAATTTCCTACCCCAACCCTCTCCTATTTTTTTCTGGTGCTTATATTTCATTTACAATCGATTTTATTTTCTGGTATTATCTTGTATCTTCTGCCAGCACACAGACAGCTAACAGACATTTAGGAGCCACTTCTGTCATTACAAAATACTCATCGTTCAAATAAAACAAAAACAAAAACAAAAAAAGCCAAAGGAAATAGGCGCGACCATAGGTCTTGATTTTTTAGCGGGAAACATATTGGCGCCGATATTTATCTACGTTGAATACGAGTAGTATTATGAAAGCCAAACTGAATTTTTAGAACCCAATCGCCGCTACTGAGCGTAGGTGGTTTTATTATATTTGAGTTTAGTCTTGGCGTCGAATCAGTTTAAATAATTTCAATGGTGTTACAATAAAAGAACGGATAATATATTTTAGTCAGCAAGGACGAATGGTTTTTGTGAACGTGCAGTTTAAATGTGGAGTAAAGCTGAGAATATTTAAATTGTAAAAAAATAACTAAATGAAAAGTATTTTCTGAGTTTGATAAACTGTACTGGTAAGTGGATAAATATCATACGGCATTTTGAAATTAAATTTCATTATTAATACATTTTTAATTTAAATAAAGATTTCTTAAAATTCGATAAAATAAAGTTTTTACATTTGATAGTCATATTTAAAATAGCCAAAAATAAGAGTAGAAGGTCACGAGTGATTTTAAACAAAACCAACAGCGTTCAGTATTTTGCATGAATTTAGTCGATAATTTTTTTTCCTATCTTTGTGTTTACCTGTCTATTTTGTCGGGGTTTAATAGATGTTTTTTTTTAAATAAAACTTTCACAAGTTTATTCATTACTTATAATTTGTACTTTAGTTCATGTTGACATCTCTAACCGTTAAGACATGAATTTTCCCACTTTTACATAAATATTTCTGTTTGACCATATATGTAGCCGTGTTTTATATATACCTGTTTTGTTTATACCATTAGGTAAGAGAAAGTATACTTAACCAGTAAAAAACAGATATTCTAAGGCCCATTCTACACGGACGCTATTTACGCCGCGTTGCATTTTGCAGAAGCATCTGATTGATGCATTCACACCACGTGGTGGACCAATCGCAGAGTTATCGCAAAAGCTAACGTGCGCAAATAACGTCCGTGTAGAATGGGGACATTATTAAAGCGCATTAGCTTTTGTAGATAACCCTGTGATTGGGGAATACAAACTATGTGGTTTACATATACACTCGTAGAACCATCGGTATCTAACGTGCGTAAATAACATCAATTTTATTTCTTTGATGTCATGATGTGTTTTAAAAAAAGCCGTTTTTTATATTTCAATCAGAAAGCTTTTCTTTCTTATATATAAAGTATTTAAGCATTTTCAGTGGAATTTGGCTGACATGTAAGAGGCAATTGTTTCTGAGCATTTAGAGTAAAACCTATTTACATCATGTGTTTCTGCTAATTAGAGTGATTTTGCATATATCACTGACAAATAAAATAAAATATTGAAGGTAGTTATTTTAGTCTAAATGGAGCGATTGCAAGGGTTTTTCTGAAATTGAACAATCAGAGATTACCGTCAGCATTTCTACAGTAACTATTTTTAGGTGTTTACAAAATTGAATTCCAAAACCGGGATTTAAAATTTTTTAAATATCCATTTGTAAATTATATTTTCTGGTGGAATTGAAATCAACACCTTAGACAAATCGATGACATTTTGTGGAAAACACCAAATTTTTAGACCATAACAAAGCTGCGGTTCTTGAACCGAAATCGATCGATTCTTAGCGGACAGACAATAATAAGTTCTATGGACTTTATTATGAATTTTAACGCATGTTTTAACAAATAATAAATTTCTGAAATTACAATTTTATTCGACAAAATTACCTCCGACCCTATATTTTACCGACGAACCTGACTTTAAGCACCTTGTATCAATGAAACGTTATAAAGAGATGCGGAGAGAAAGTTTAATTCAATATATAAGTTCTATACATATAAGTTAATGTATATAAGTTAAAGTATAACCAAATTTATATCTTGATTTTATCTCCAACTGATTTATAATATACGAAATGTGGAGCTTTGTGTGGATTCTAATAAAATTATATGCTTTAAATTTGAGGGGGTATAGATTTTTTTTTTCGGGGGGGGGGTGCGCCATTGAGTTAGGGGGGATTTGCGCCATTGAGTTTGGGGGGGATGGGCACCCCTGAATAATAACATTTGCAAATGATTTAAAAATTGTCTTTCTGTTAACATAAATTTGATCTTTTTTACCACCACAAACTTTCATAAAATTGGTAAAATGTTATTATTAAATGGAGATATATATGACATAAATATATATTAATTAAAAAACATAAAAATGCTTGATTTTTTTTATGAAGAATAACGATTTTTAAAAAATTAAAAGGATGTAAATTTTATATAAAAACAAGAATTTAAAAACATTTTTTTTAATTTAGAAAACTGTTTTAAATGTTAAAAAAAAATACCATAGAACGGAATCTTTCCTGACCAGCAGTATCCCATATTAACAACTGCAATTCATGATTGTCGACTCGTCTATAAAAATATAAATAATTTGAACAATTATAATAAAAATACATTTTAACATAAAGTATATTTAAACTAAGCAAAAGATATAAACCTATTTCACTCATAACTTACATATATATTATAAGAACAGAATATAAACAATTATTTAAAAAATTCTGTAAATAGTATAAATAAAAAATTAAACATTGAAGAAAACTTACGTTCTACAGGAAAAGAAGGAAGCTCCAATTGTTGGAGATGTATGTTGCTCAAATATCTGACCAACATAGCGATGTAAAAAACTTGTTTTACCCACACCTAAAAATAAAATAGCATTAAATTAGCATTTAATGTGCTTTACAAAATTATTTAAAACTTTACAAAAGTTCATTACCTATATTTCAATTTAAGCACAAAGAGTGCAACATTTCTCATTACAATGAAAGTAAATACACTATCAATCTTGAATCATATGAGAATTTTATTAGTTCTTAAATAATACATTCAGTTTAATGGGTATATAAACCTTTGGTCCAATTCCATAGAAACTTAAGCAATACTCCATCTGATTTCAAATAGAACAAAAACTTTTCAAGAGTAATTTTATCATATAATACTAATACTTTAAGAATACAACTTTACAGTATAACAAATTAACTTTTTAAAAAAAAAACTGATGTGACACAGGAATTTATATACACAGTATAAACACAGAGAATATGTTATTTCCAAGAAAACACATATAATTTGTAGTATTACACTCTAATATATAACTAACTTTGTGGTTGTAGCATCATCAAACCTTGACATTCAATTTTACCCCCCTTCCAAATGACATATATGTCATAGATTGTATATATGTGACATATATATATATATCATCATATTGATATATGTCATAATAAAAGTAAACTTGATGTCAATAAGATATTTAGACATAAAAATATTTTACACTAACTGTAATCTGTATTGTCATAAAATATAACGACATTGTACACTTTGTCTTCTACTTGAGGACAGCTTCACAGATAGTATTTATATTAATAATATGTTTAACTTCCCAAAAATGAAGTATCATCTGTAATTTTAAGACTGATAAATAATGCAGACAAATTTGCAAATTGTATTTATTAAAAATAACAAATAAGACATACACATTAAGTTGTTGGTTAATTCTTAGTGTCCGGTGCCCTCGCCAAATGGGATTTGGCGACAAATGATTGGGCAATAAAGTTTATATTTTGGCAACCCTACTTTGTGTGTAAAAATATCATGTTATATGGCAACCATAATTTTTTTTACCTCTAGCTTGGTTCCACGTATTAGCGCCATTTTAGAATCGACGTTTCGTTTGCGTGATTGTGCTTTTTCTTAGCTATGGATGTTTACGCGGACGACGTTTATTTGAATAGCAGGTATTTTTGGGAATTGGAGATGAAAGGCAAACGTGCCGTGATTGAGTGGTGCATGGATGCCGGATTGTTACGCAGCAAATGCGCCTAGCGAAACAGACAGTCACTGACTGGATGATGCTCTGACGGGAGGTAGGGAGTGGTTCATTCATAATCCTGTTCCTATCGGTGAAGAGCATGTCATTGTTGAGATTGACGAGTCGAAGTTCGGCAAACGCGGTACCAACCACGGAGTAAAGAAGAAGGTGGAGGTGCGATCAAGCCTAAAACCGGTTTGCAATGTGAAGTAAGCAATCTCTTAAAATGTAGGTACTGGCGAAGTATTTGGCGCTATTTCAAAGCATTACTTTGTTCCAGTACTTGGCGATAATTTATTTTATAATTTAATTTACCTATGAAGTGGAAATAATAGCATCCTTTATCGATTTGGAACTTGTACTGCATCCCACAACTGCACAAATAGTTATTTCTTAAGTTTTAGCATGCGTTTTCTTAATTTGAAAATAATGCATTCCTCATAGAAAAATCACTGCAAACTAGGTTTGTTTGTTCCTACTTTGGGGTTGCTAACTTGCTTCTCATGAAATCTCGCCAAATCATCTCCACCTTTTTCTTTACTCAATGGGTACCAACAAGTGCATCATGGTTGCCGTGGACGATCGGAAACTTTACTCAACGTGTTGCAGCAGTTCGTTTTGCCTGGATCCGTTATTGTTTCCGATTTTCATATAAAATATTGATTTAACGATCAACGACTGCCCGAAGGATTGCCTGTAAGCACCATGATCGACTTCCCGGACTAACGCAATGTCCGCCATTGCGTCATCTGACCATGGTTAAAAAATACGAGGCATCGTTCCCAGGTCTTTCCTTCGAGATAAGAACTGAACCGTCACCAATAGCCCACTGTGCAGCTCTAGTGCGACGTTATTTAACCAAACCAAACCGCCATTTTGATTTGGCAACAAAAAAAACTGTCATTTTTGCCTTGGCGCCAATTTTTGGATTTGTCGACAACGGGGCACCGTACACTAGGAATTTACTAAGTTGTTTTTTTATTAAAGTTTAAAAACCTTTTGGTAAACTAGAATCATTAAAATATAGTATATCCTATATTTACAAAATTACTCACCTTGGGCCCCAAGTATTACCACTTTAGCTTCTGGCACTACCATTTAAAAATCAAGTCAATTTAGCATGCTTATAAATATGGAAACTAAAACATAACTGAAAATAAAAATTAACTAAAAATTAGAAATAGAATTTTAAACAATTATATAATTAATTTTTAGTAATATATGGGAATTTATAGTGGCCCTAAGTATTCCATAAATAACTAACACATTTAAAACTAATAAAATGTAATAATTATTTAGTTAAATGTATGCATTCCTCCTCGCATGGGTTTTCCTTGGCAACTTTTCTAAAAAAGCTATATATATTCGCAACACTAACACATTCTTGGCAACTAAAGCAGGTTTTATTGATAATCAAAAAACTCCTGCAATTTACATGTTAACCAATTATTTTATGCATGCAAACTACTTTTAGCAACATACATAGATTGAAATAAATTTAAGGATACATTGGCTATTTTAAAATAGTTATTACAATATACTAGTGTTAAGTTACATTCGGCAAGATATACTAAAAGCAAAAAAAAAACTTTGGATGCTATAGAATTCCAAGTTTTTTATTGAAGCTGTACTACAAAACAGTTTCTGGACAATTTCTAAAATTAGTCTTTTGGGAGTAATCAATATTTATTAACGATTTTAAAATATTACATGACTTCTTAAAATAAAATACAAAAATTAGAGAGTTTATCACAAATGATCCCCCTTTATTTTTTATAATATACTATTTTAATGAAAATGCAATAGTATTAAAAGAAATCCCGCCCAGTTTCCCAGGTATAGGTTACAATTTCTACTTTAAACAGCTGTTTACATAATATATCCACAAATAAAAACATCTTTTTTTAGAATGAAAATGTTACCTTTCCAAAATATTGCTACAGTTCACTACAAAATAGAATAAATGACAATATTCTTTTGAAAAACTCGTTAAAAATAAACCTTGAAAATTAAATAATTGCGATATTCTGTTTCTTTTCTAATTTTTAGTAATGAATAAACTAAAACTTTTGTATTTGTTTTTGTTATAAACTGTCACGGTCATAGTTATTATTCGTATTGTTGCATAAGCATTGATTTTCGTTTTAGGTACACTGAAAGAAAAAGTGTTATCATTCTTATCAGTTAATGCAAGAAAAAGTATCCAGTTAAAAATCAACTGCATTCGCGTTTGTTTAATTTTTGAACGTAAAAAAGTAAAGAACAGTTTCCACGTTGTACATGCAAAATACATGCCAGGAACCGGCGCATGGCAACATTTCAAAATATTGCCAGTTTGTTGTGAAAATTGGCAAAATACGTAAAACAGTGTGAAATTGGTTTAGTTTAGAAAAAATAACTGAAAATGCCTCGTAACGGTTATACTCTTAAGTTAAGCGCCCTTGGATACATGAAAGTTGATGATTTCGATGTCTTCAATGACGACGATTTTCGTTCTTTAGTTGTTTGGTTAGAAGATCAAACAATTCGTTCTTACCCGATAGAAGAGAGAACCCCACTTCGAAAAGTCAAATCTCCTGACTGGGATAAAGCGCTAGAAGTCTACCTCCAACGACTTGCGTGTCCGTATACCCTTAGAGAAGAAGTGGCGGATTGGCTTTTAGGTCTGGCTGTTAAATTAGAATATAATGATAATGTCGAGTTGTACAAAAATGTAAAAGTAGAGGAAGAAGATTTAAACTCTACACCTCAGGTAATACGAACAATCTTGTCAAACCTTTTTGTTCTAATATAAATGTTAACCAAGTTTTCGTTCATTTCGGATATAGACTTATAAAATAAACCATAAAAATAATTACAACTAAGTATTATTTTTCTCATTATTAAAATAGAGGCATTTGGGGTTGTTAACCCTGCACCACTCGCGCTCCTATGCAAGGTAAATCGAATCGGAAGTGAGACGAATCGAAAAGATTCTTACTGGAATGACATCACTTTCTGTTAGGGACTGTGAATTAAACTGCTTTTACTATCCATAAAAGTATTGGGTCAGGTTTACTGTACGGTCAACCTTGGCGCGATTTTTCCGCATTTGGCGATAATTTTTTTTAAATGGCAACCCCCCTCCGAAATGACAAGGAATTGCAGCAACCCTATTGGACAACAGTCGCCAAAATGGCGAGATTTTGAAAAAGTCGCCAAGGGTGACCGTACAGTAAACCTTTACCAAAGTATTCTGCACATATTAAAAAATGCATTAATATATGCTACTTTAAAGATTCAAGTTCGTTATCAGATTTACACTGCCCTTAAAGTATTTCATTTTCAATTAGGTCTTTAATTTTACCAAATATTATTAATAGAAAAAATGCACTCCAGATGAGATTTGCAATTGATAAATCACCAGGGTAGATTTCCTTCCCTTGGGTATTCAATGAATCTACGGCCTTATCTGAGAGAGCTCACCTAAATTTAGACTTTCAATCTTAGTTGAATGTACATTAAAATTCTATTCATGATGTTCACTTGTATTCTTGATTAAGGTATTGAGATTTTATTACTGTAACTGTGGGTTCATTGTATTTCCTATTTAGCAATATGGTACTCTTAGAAGTACTAATTATACTTTTAAACATGGGGTTGCATTAAGAATTTTTATTTAGACTTTACGGATTTGTATTTTGAGATTCCTTTAATCTCGTTATATTGCATGTTTCATTTTGCTTATTGTATACATTATATTTCTGGTTTTGTTAATTTATTTGACCTTTTGGATTCGATATTGGTATGCTTTTCATCTCCAACATTTGGTTCCTTTACCAAATGGCGATAGTTTAAAGAAAATGGTAAGCTTTACTCTTATTCTTGATGGGCATGACATTTCAAGACTTAACTGGCAGTGTTTTACATCATGAAGTGAGAATTTTGAATGCTTGATGTTAAAGAAAATCTTTCATTTTTAAGCGACTTAAAGCTCACCAAAGGAGGTTAACAATTTGAATGTTACCTATGTATTAACCCTTTGAGTACTGAATTATTTGAAGATTTTTATGCCCATGGGACGGATTTGGTGAGGTTCAATTGATCCCATTCTTGACCCACCCTACAACAAATTGTTTGTGATCAACGCACACTGGCGGGGGTGCCGCAAACATCAACCCCTGCTTCTGAAATTCAGATGACGAGTCAGACTCGTCCACCGTAACTTCGCCCAAGTAAGCAGTTGACGAGTCTCACTATCAAATGTACCCAAAGGGTTAATGTATGTTCGCTCAAGATTTCTGTTCCAATTCAGAAATTTGGAATTTTTTTATTTACATATATATATATCACTTGGGCGCCTTTAAAACAAAAAAATATCCGGTTATCTGGCATTTAACTATTCGGAATTCTCCATTAACTGAACCATTTTTTTAAAAAAATTGTCCGATTTAAATGTTTTTATTTTTTTCAAGAAAAATCCGCTTATGTAAAAATTACAAAATAAAAAGTAAAAAATAATTCTTAATTTTACAAATAAATTGAAAAATGTAATAAGTAAAAAATTAATATAAATTATTCAATTTGTTTGTAAAAATAAGAATTACAAGTCTTTTTTTTTATTTATTTAAAAAAGGTTTTTTTATTGTTTCAATTTGTTAAACACTTCTTTTAGTGATGTGACGAATAATGATTTGTCCAAATAACAACTTCCTTTAAAATTCTTTATAACAGGTTTATAGAACATTAAATATACAGGCTGTATGAGAATGATCTCTACAACTGTGACACGCAATAAAACCTAAAAGAAATAAGTTATGTTGCTTGTACATGTAGAAAGAACACATAAAGTTATTTATAAGCAATGTTTTTTGAAATTGAATACAAAAGCCACATAACTTAGATCTTATTTCTTTTGGGTTTTATTGTGTGTCAAAGTTGCGACATTCTCATACACCCTATATATATATATATTTTATACCATTAATGCAACTAAATATCTTTCCAAAGGCGGCCCGTGGTCGAAAATGTCAGTGCAGCCGAAATTATTTGATGCCCATGGGATTTATGTGAACCTCCTTTCTTTTAAACTTAAATAATTAATATTAACTTAAATAATGAAACATCAGCACATAGTAAATTTATCACAAAAACTATTTCCAATTGGAGAAATTCTCGGTTCTCCCACCCATCCCCGTGATTCACGCGCAAGCCAATCAGTTTATCGAATTACCAAGTCCAGCCTAAATCAGAAAATTCATTTCACCTCGCCACAAATGCAGTGCATTAGCAGGGAGATAAATCTCCATACTACATAGAGGTTGCCATGGCAACGATGCAGCCGATTTCGAACTGATGAATTGTGCATTACGGCAACAGGCTTATCAGAGATTTTGTTTACTTACCGTAGAAATTTCATTTTCAATGCTAATCTTCATTTAAGAAAATTAATAAAATATCTTATTTTAGTTTTAAAATACACTAATAAGTAATAAATTTAGGTGCAGCCCGGCTGTACTTGCTGTAGTCCACGAGCCGCCACTCTATCTTTCATATCTTTATTTTTGATAATGCATTGAAGGAAATTGAAGTTTTAAGTAAATATTTTATATGTAGTATATAGTAAATACCTTTCCAAGAGGTGATGTTCATTAAAGTTTTTGTCCTTCTATCATTATCAACACCTGCTTTGTCATGATCAAAATAATAAATAAAAAAGTGACTTTAGGTTTTGTAATTTTTTCAAGATATCTCAATTTTAATCACTGATTAAAAAAAAAGCACATTTCCAGAAACTTATTTTAATTCAAATATCTTACTTTTTTTCCCAAACCCTGTTTTTACATCCTGTTTCTATGACAGCTATTCAGCTGATGATATGCAGAATATCAGAAAATTCAGCCTAACCGAATATTTGGCCATATGGACCGAATATTGAATATTCGTCCCATCTGTAACCGTTTTCACTATTGTCCAATGTGTTGATTATTCAAATTTCTAAAGTATACTTTGTCAAAAAAAAATTCTGCTGCCA
Organism: Troglohyphantes excavatus; assembly: GCA_963932185.1. Classification (NCBI taxonomy): domain Eukaryota; kingdom Metazoa; phylum Arthropoda; class Arachnida; order Araneae; family Linyphiidae; genus Troglohyphantes; species Troglohyphantes excavatus. Next base: position 28,641,207 of record OZ010669.1, on the reverse strand, counting down.
AAGAAAGTTCCTACCATTCTGATTGTTTGAATTTTAGTATTAAGTGCACTAATTTGGGAGTGCACTGGAATTTTTAGTACATATTATTTAGTTATTAAGCATATGTAACTTTATATCTTAAAATGTAGTAGATTATACTTTTGGTTTCATTGGAATTTTTGTGTTTAATAATTTTTCAGCTATTTACTACTAAAGTTCGGTCAATGCTGTAGAAGTTTGGTAACTGCCTACTCATTTGCATGCAATTCCTTAAAAGTAAACATTTTACATATACTTTGTAAATCACCTAATTTAAATAAGTATAAAGTTTTGTACAAATTCTTTTTGAAATTTCCATATGGGGAGGTTTTTAACCCATGGATGGAAATAATCAGTGAATCAATGCTTAATTGCTCTTTGATTGATGACAAATAATTTCATATTTATTATTGTTAAAAAAAAATTGAAATGTCCTTAAGAACTAACTGATTTTTACCTTTAAAATCTTTATAATTCCTGTTTAAACTTTATTAGCACATCACATTTCTCATAACTATTATTTTCTATTTGTCTAGGTTGTATCAAAGAACCCCTTGGATAACATGGATTTTCAAAGTGAGGAGTTTAAAGAGTATGTTAAAGCTCTGGCAAATAAGCTCAAAATTGTTCAACATCCTGATCATCTTGTAACTTTGAGTGCCTGCTGCAAAGTAATCAAAACTTATTTTTCCAAGGAAGCTCTTGCAAACAAAGAAAATAAAAAGAAAGGGAATTTATCCACTGTACTAGACATGCCTTTAGGATTTTCTACGGGTGACCCTGTTCTTGATAGGGCAGCAAAAATATTGAGGCTTTGTTTCATAAATGATTTGCGTAAACTTCAAACTCAGGTGAATGAAACTATCGTTCAGATCCAGAACATAACAGCAAATCCTAAGACAGATACTCGTCTAGGTAAAGTCGGAAGATAAATATTGAAATTATTTACAACATTGGCACATGTCTAAATGGTGTTAATACTGGGTACAGTTGGAACATTTTCTAATTGTTTGTAGCATTTACGGAATTGTGTCTATAGGGTATTAATAAAAGAATTGTATTCACATGATTCATCATTGAATTATTTGTTTGGTTTTTATATGCAATGTTTTTAAAGTTATTTTAAATAAGAAGCCACTTAATTATAATTTTTTTATATTAATATTTTGAGGTTTTTTATTTGGCTTTGTGTGTAAATGTATTTGCAATGAATGATTCAAATAAAACTATTCGATAAATTTATTTATATGGCTCATGGGCGTAAACTTTCAATTTTAGAAAAGATTTTTCTATTTCATCCAGAACAGAACGAGAAAAATTACATTTGAAGTAAACGTCTTACAACTATTAGTGCAGCAGACAATTGAAGGTGAAAAGGCCAGAAATATAAAAAATTAATTCTGTTGTAGTGTTCTTAGTTCTGAATTATACTTCTATTCTGAATGATGCACCGCTATTTGGTCAAGTTGCAGCTGAGCAAATATTTGACTATTTTGCTATTAAAGTAAATATGTTTAGCCTTAATATTAAGCCTGAAGGAAATTGCATGCTTTAAAGATTGCTCTGATTGATGCTTTTTAAATTTTCTAAATATGTAATCCAAAAATTCTATTAAAAAATTAGGTGTCATTTACATGACTGGAAAACACAAATTAAAGGGAAAAAACATTTTTTTTTGACTAAGACAAAAAAGTTGCGAGTTAATCTGTTAACTATCCGAGTTGCCATCAAATCAATCTGTGAGAATCGCAGTTTAAAATATGTCGGGTATAAGCAACAGCAGATTACACTAGTAATTTAATTTTTTTCTATATAAAAGTTGATTATAAAAAAAATAATGCTGGTAATCAAGTTTCGATACTCCAAAAAATATCTATCTGACCATAGTTCAAAAATACTTGACATTGTTCCCGAACCTTTTCTTTGAGATATGCCCCGAACCGTCGCCAATAACCCAATGTGTAGCTCTAGTGCGACGTTAATTAACCAAACCCGAAAAGACTCAAAAATATCAAGGCTAAACTAGTTTAGCCTGAAAATACTGATAAGCCTTACCTACCCCACTACACCCCCAAAGAAAATGGTAGGGGAAAGATAGGCCCTAGTATATAGACATTAACGCGCAAAAGGAGCCATAGACAAGATTAGAGGAAATTTTGAAGGCATGGGCTTGCATGGCATCACCACGTAACCCACATTCGTAGGAAACTTGCAATAGCTAAGGCCTCCCTACGCCACTTAATTGATAAAAGATCTCCCCTTAATATCGAAAACAAACTCCTCCTCTATAAAACTATGCTTCGTCCTATTATTACTTACGCCTCACCAATATGGGCATCAGCCTGTAAAACACGACTCATTGAGCTGAAAAGACTCCAGTCGTCAATTATCAAAATCCAAATAATCAGAGCTCCCTGGTTCATTAGAATCAGGGACATTCAAGAATCACTGGGTTTTCCCCCATTGTGCGAATTCATGGGCAAATTGGCTAGAAATTTCTATGCCAAAATCCCACACATCGACAATTCCGAGCTACAGGAGCTCGATGAATACGATCATACCATCAAAGCAAATAGGCGGCGACCTAAGAGCAGCATTGAAACTTTGTATATAGTTATCCATCTAATTTCTTCACGACATGTTTTTTCGCTTTGTCTAACTGTTTCGTCCTTAGACTAAGCTAATTTAGTTATGTACTAACCCCAGAAACACTGTTTTTATCAATGTATTTTGTGCAATTCATGCCAGATTTGAGGCTCCATGCCCCACTATTTTTTCACTTTTACCATTTATTGTAATGTATCTGTCCCAGGCGACCTGAAAAATTCCAATGTAATTATTTTTCATGGAAAGTGGATAACTGCCCACTCTTTATTGCGTTTATTTTACCATGTTGTCTTTCGTTCTGTGTTGTCCGCGTATCGTCCTTACTTGTTTTCCAACAAGCCATTCATTACCATTGCACCAACATGTTAATCAACTAACAGTCCTATAGGAGGTAAAAGGGGCTTCGGCCCTTAGCCTCCAGTATGATAGTCATAGAAATGTATAAAGACCTAGAAGGAGGAAGGGTAGAGAAGCCGATGAAGTCTGCAAGGGCGAGAAAACGGGGTAGAGTTGGCGAGAAACGGGGAAGAACGGGGTATATGGCTGCCAGATTGATGACATTTATCGCTTGCTTTGGGTTTTGCTTCAACTTTGACAACGCTTGACGTTGTTTTACATAATAATTGCATTATATAGTATTTTAATTACGGCAATATTTTAGGCATTAAAACCATAAAATAACAAAAATTAGCGTTAAAAGTTAAAAAATTATGACCACACATGTGGTTGTATAAAACTTCTAAATATTAATATTTCCCTTTAAAAGCAACGCAAAAAACATTTTTTCTCATAATCTACAATATTACCTTGTTTTATTGTAATTTACAGCATTATCAAAAATGCTATATTTAGAGCGCAATAATTTTTTTAAAAAAGCGATTTTACCATTGAAACTCCCATCTACCGACCAATTGAGGGGAACAGTTGGCGACGGCCGCCATACCTTCAATTCCCCTATTGGCGAAACTGGCTTTCAGCCTTCCAGCAACCCTATTAGAGTTCAGTGATGATAGTTATGGTTAACATGACTTACGCTCAAGGCGACAAATGAGTAGATTTCTATAATGGGGTTGAGTGGAAGGGGAGCTTGAAGGCATGAGACAAGGTTGCACATACGAAGGGGCACAATAGTAGTATGAGATCCAAGGTGGAAATTAGCAAAAATGATGATAATTTTTTTTTTTTTTTTACATATTTACAGACACATAAAATTAAATAGGCTTGTCTAAACAAGGCCCTTGTCGGACAATAAACATTATGTACAAGTTAGACGGATTATGCCAACATAAGTGAGGCTCTTGGTCTATGAATATGTCTGGCATCTGTGTGATCATAGATATAACTAAATGCTTGTAATATTTAATGGGTTATTACTAAAGAATTGCAGAGTTTCAAATATTCTGGACTGCAATCAACAAGTATCATTTTTATGTTGGAATAATTACTATTTAAATTCAATTAGTGGGATTCCACTGTAAAAGTTTATAGTTAATTTTCCAATGAACTTCGTGAGAGAAGGGAATTTTATCGAGTTTGCAATGTCAGCATCACGGATATACCATTTGGATCTGATGTATGCTCGCAGAAATTGACTTTGGATTTTTTTCAAATTCAACCATTCGTGATCTGCAGGCAAAGGTCCAAATTGGGGCGGCATAGGTTATGATAGGCCTTAATCAGTAGTGGCGCTAGGAATTGCCCGACGGGGGGGGGCTAGTCTTCCCCGACAGGGGGGCTAATATCCCCGACGTAAAATACACGTATGAAATTTTCCTAAATAACATGTCGAGGATAAATATTGCGTAACTAAATGATTATAACTAAATGCTTGTAATATTTAATGGGTTATTACTAAAGAATTGCAGAGTTTCAAATATTCTGGACTGCAATCAACAAGTATCATTTTTATGTTGGAATAATTACTATTTAACTCGTTTACAGTTTTCGCAAACCTAAAGTATAGTGGGGAAAAGATAAGTAAAAAAAATGTACAAATCATACCGCTCTGTCATTTAATTTAGTGGGTTTTTTTTTTATTTAAAAACAATGATAAAACATTTATATTTATAAAAGGCAACGGAAATGAGCGATGAGTTTTATGAAATTCTTTTCATAACATTGAGCTGTAGGTCAATCATGGTTGAAGATGAAAAAGTTTTTTAAAAAATTTTAAGCATTCGTTTATTTCTTCCACGACTTTTTCCAAACAATATATTTACGACTGAGATAACAAATTTAAAAGTCCACAAAAAAAATAGGAAGTGTGACATATTTTTTAAAGAACTATTTTAATTTTTCGAAGACATTTTGGATTTGTACTATTTTTGAAAAAATTATACTAAAAAGATTTTTTTAAATACTTAACTTTCTGTGTATCTTAAAATCAATCCAATCTGTTATCCGTAACATTTCACTTTCACCATGATATCGATTTTTTTTTTAAACTTTGAAGCGATTTCGTTCAATTTTAGAAGTAATCTAAATTTTCTACAAATTTTAATGTCGTATGAAACAGTGAACATATAAAATTAAATGTTTGTTACATAAGAAAAAATGTCGTTTTTAATTTTTTAGTCAGCCTGAAAAATTAAAACTGAATTGACAATGGAATCGTCTGTGTCTAATACATAAAAATCTCATATTTTGACTTTTGTTTAACCTAATAATAATTTAGGAAATATATATTTGTTAAAAATTCAATTTTCTTTAATCAATTCAATCTTATATTTTCATTTTACTTACACTAACATGTTTAAATTACCTAGTAGGACTAATTAAAAATTTAATGGATTTAACGACTGTCCATTCAATGGAAAACTATCTCTGACAACCTAATTGAACCATGATTGTCCTTTAAAATAGGATCTGATTTCTTCTGAACTGATTTTTTTAGAACAAATATTTCTCAATATATTAATTTTAACGATCCCATATGAAAAACTTATTACATATTGATATTTTATTATTAAATTACAAATAAATTTAAATTTCACAAAATGTACAGTAATAAAAAATTTTAATAAAAATAAAGGTATTTTTTAAACTTCATATAAAAAATGTATTGTTAGAAAAAAGTACCATACTAAATAAATTAAATAGGCAATATAAAAATTGCAATAGTTCTTCGACATGCAGAAAACATAAAAATCAACAAACGATAGGACTCCGTTCTTAACAAAATAAATAAAATATTATTAAATTGTCATGTACAAATAATTAAAAAAAAATCACAATAATTTTTAAGACATCTCACCTTATACGAATTGCATCAAAGTTTGACGGTACTGTAGTTCCCAAATCAACTATATGATGATAGATCCTCGCAGATCGGACACTCACTAATCTCAATGCATTGCCTACTTTACTGCATGTTTACTCTTTTAAAAATTAAAAACAGCAAACTTTATCAAGTTTTTTAAACCTTTCATAAAGAACGGAACTCAGACTGTTCTACTGCTTCGTACAATACAAGTGATCGGTTCGTTTACTGGACCTCCTTTTTCTTAGAAACCTTAAATACTAGTGTACCAACACCAGTCAACAGTCCTCTCTGTGTCCTATCCTATGCAGATGCGTGACCCCCAAATTCAAAGAGAGCTTGCCAGTGAAAAGCCAGCTAAAAGAACAAAAAAACTATAAAATGGAAAAGGGTGTTCTTGAATGAAAATATTTTGCCTTTAGTTCTTTTCCTTTGAAGATGAAGATAACAAGTGACAGATGACATTTTTACCACCTTAATTGCCCTTTAGCGGCATTGCTCCCAATACCTCAGTGGCCGCCTCGGCCGGACAGTTTAGTTGCCCCCTAAGGCTGAAGGATCCGAGTCGAGAGGGGCGTCTTGCCGTCCCTTTGTCAAGAAACACAAGGGGGTCGAGAAACATAGAAGAGGTACCAATGTTCTCACTCGATGAAACTGATTTTATCTTTTGGAGGCATCTGTCTGGTCTGGGAAATAAAGCGACTCTCAGACTGCCGTGGACGGCTAAATTGTTCTTCTATGGTCAAATGACAATGGTTGCCTCGACAAAAAGTAAAATAAATTTTACGTTTGGAACTAGACTGCGCAAAATCCGATATATTTGTCCACATTCGTTAAAATGAAACTACATGAACATAAAACATGGTAAACTGAGACAGCAATTAAATGACTATTGTTTTTTTCTGTATTATTGAAGTAATCAATGTTGGATGAAATGTTTTTTTTTTTGCGTCATGCCAAATTTGTTTCATAAAGACAATGTACAAAAAATAGTTCAAAACGGAGTTTTTTTCCTAATTTTTGACTTGCAGTTGTATAATAAAAAATCTGTTTTATTTTTTGTTTTTATAATATGTACAATTTAAGGTAAGGCAGGTCCATTCTACACGAACAAGTAAAACTCGCGTGAGCTTCTCGGTGATTCGAGAACCCATACCGTATGAATTCTCGAATCACCGAGAAGCTCACGCGCGTTTTACTCGTGGACATAAAATGTAGAATTGTGTAAAATGGGCCTTAGAGTCATATACTTGCTTTTTTTTATGACCAGTAAAATGGATGAATCAATACACGTTTATTGAAATAATTTTACAGACGGTAATACCGGAGATACGTATTTTGCTCAGTATCTATGATCAATTGTACAAACGAGAGACGGTATTTTATAAGAGTAAAAATCTTTTTCTTTACATGTAATGTTTTTAAAATCGTATCTGTGTAAAGGGTGCATGCAGGGCGTGGGCGAAGTGAACTTTAACAAAAACATGAACATAACGAAAACTTACGTAACGAAATCATAAGCCTTGAACAGCGTTGGCGTAATTGCATTATCATCTAACTCATACTCGTCTGAGAGCATGCAGAGTTTTTATCGGAACCCAAAAAGTGCTTGAGTTGAGTTTGACGTTACATGCCTTAAACACCGCGGTCGTTTTGAAAGACACTTAATACCTAATTTTTTATTACTAATTTTTTTTGTTTGTTTGTTGAAATTACTGTATAAAAAGGTTAATTAAAGTTCCTAAACGTAAAAATATCGACAGGGTCAAAATTACGATGAGATGTCAAGCCCGACAAACCAATCTTGAAATAAAACGCCACAACCCCCCAAAAGTTCTTAAATTTACTGACTATTACTTTTCAATTAACTGCGTTAAATACCCTTACGTTACATCCAGCCCTCCCAGCAAGCTCATACACGGAGAATATAGTATCTTGGTCGGGAAAAGGGCGAATTTGACAACCATCCGTTTACTAAATCGTTACACACATGCTGAGGATTGAACTCGCGCCCATCGGATGCTTGTCCGAGCCCCTTATTCGGACATAAAAGTCGGGATTTCAATGAACTGTAACATTGTTGGAATTCTGCCTGTCGAGATGACACAGATCCATTTTATTAAAAAAAAATTATTTAATGTTTCACAAAAACTTGTTTTTAACAATTAAATTAACACTTCTTCCCCGACGAACTTCATAATTCTGCCCGACAGGGGGGCTTGGCTTGCCCGACGGGGGGGCTACAGCCCCCCCCCCAGCACCCCCAGTGGCGCCACCTCTGGCCTTAATATGACCCTATATATCAGCAACCTGTTCTCCATTGAAAGTGCTGATCTCCTGTTGAGAAGAGGCATGAGCGCAAATTTTGCCTTTATAATAATTTGGTAGTGGTCTTTCGAGGTTAATCTGAAGTCCAGAATAACTCCCAGATTTCTTGCTTTCTTAACCCATGGAATGGTGACATCAAAAATTTTAACTGTCTCGGGTTTTAAGAGTTTTTTACTGAAAAAGACAGCAACGCTTTTTTTTGCGTTGATTTGGATTTTCCACATTTTAAACCACCTTTTCAGCTCATAGATGTGTCTTTGTAGAACTATTTTAACATATAGTTGAGAAAGTGGTTTCTTGCCGGAATAAGTGATGCCAGATGTTATCCTCGATCTGACCAAGTTCAAAAATACGAGGTATCGTTCCCGGGTCTTTCCTTCGGTTTGGTTAATTAACGTCGCACTTACTAGAGCTGCACAGTGGGCTATTGGCGACTGTTCGGGGTCTATCTCGAAGGAAAGACCCGGAGAACACATTCACACACACATTCATTCATACATACACCTCGTTATTTTAGAACCATGGTCAGATGACGAGGAAACACCTGAACTGTCACCCAACGCCTTCAATGCGAGAGTTTCACGTGACGTAGTAATATGAATTCTCTACTTGTAGTTTCGATTTCTTCTCTTTAGCAGACAAGCCTGTGGTTTGGTCGCTCCGCTCGCTCGCTTATTCCACTCAACTTTGTATTGTATTTTAACGAGATAATTTAGCTGTGTATTTTCATCGTTTATTTTTAACAATGCAAAGTTTAAGTAAAAGACCCTTTGTTAGTAAATGTCGGCTTATTACATATTTATTCATATGCAGAAAAACTAAGTGAAATTGTCTTTTTCGTTTGATATTTCCTCCTGTTTGAAAAAAACATTCTGGATCAAAAGGATCGGAGCACAACTTTCAATATTTCGTAGGAAGGAAGTTTTCTTGTTTTATCCTAGCTAGCCATGCTTTTATCAGATTAAAATCAGAATGAGAACTGTGAAAAGAAACTCTTCTTGCAATACAATCCGGTTTCGAAACAGTGTTAGAGCAACCGAATGCACTACACGAAATCACCATGTTAGTATTTTATAAAGAAAAATCTTAAAAAGTATATTGCAGCTGCAGCAGCTGTACTTCCATACTAATTCTACGGAACTTTTTCGGCGTCTAGAATACGTCTCCATGTTCTGTTGGAACAGCGGTCTTCTTCTTCTTGGCGTGAAACTCCCATAGACGTCGGGACTTTGGACCCCGATCAAATTTATCGTGCACCAGTCCCGTATACACGCCGTTAATTTTTGCGGATGTTCTGGACGACTGTTCTAGTATTTTGTAGCGAAGCTGTGTCTTTCCTTCGAGATTGGCTCCAAACTGTGGCCAAAAGTGCACTGTATAGGTCTAGTGCGAAGTTTTTAACCAAACCAAACCGATTATGAGTATAATACTCTTCCACTAGGCCCTGGAGCCCCAGTTGCTCAGTTGGGAAGGCGCTCGGCCACTAATCAGAGGATTGGTGGATCGAATCCGGGAAATGGACTTGACATAGAAAAGTAAAAAAGTAGTGATCTTGTGATCGGAGGGTTGCCAGCTTCACTACAAAATTACTAGAAAGTCGTCCAGAATATCCAACAAATTATACTGGCGTGTATACGGGACTGGTGCACGATAAATCTGATCGGGGTCCAAAGTCCCGACGTCTATTGAAGGCGTTGGGTGCCAGTTCAGGTGTTTCCTCGTCATCTGACCATGGTTCTAAAATAACGAGGTGCATGTATGAATGTGTGAATGAATGAATGTGTGTGTGAATGTGTATGTGTTCCCGGGTCTTTCCTTCGAGATTTACCCCGAACCGTCGCCAATAGCCCACTGTGTAGCTCTAGTGCGAAGTTTTAACCAAACCAATCCACTAGGCACTGGCTGAGCAAATACTGAATATCGTGTTTTATTCTGTGTAGCTGTAACTGCAGAATTATATTGTATTATTATTTTTATTTATTTACATTTTTCTTGGCAAAAATATGGCTGTCACAGGAGTTTTGCCATTCGTTAGAGGCATTGATTTTACTGGAAATGATTTTCAAGTATGTTAAATTCTACAGAATTTAAAACCTTTATTTCTGTGGATAAATATATTTCTTTTCACCTTATTAATTTCAGAAGTTTTAATACGTATATTGTAGAATCATGGCGATATCCATGTATGGTTACATCTAGAAAAACTACTTTCTTTATTACTTTTAACGATATTTTCAAATAAAATTTATTAGTTATTGTGAAAATGTAAGTTTTTGTAGATTTGCTATTCAAATATAGCATTTACTTTGATGATATAATCGAAATCCCACCCAAAAATACTTGGTTGTGTACTGCTTTGTCTAATACTTTCGACATATTCGTGTTATTTTTTAAACTTTATTATCGGAATATGGTAAGATTTCTGCATCGTCTATTTGTAACTATTGGGTACTGAAAAATAATGAGTGCTGTTTACGAGTTGCCATAAAACTAATAATACTTGACACTAACAAGAGTTTTTATCTCAAAGAAAATCCATCAAATTTTTTTAGAGCATTACAGTAGGTTGATTTGAATTGGTAGTATATATTGATAACTTAACCTCAGGACTTTTCAATAATTTGCATTCTGTAATACAATTGTAAATGAATGTATAATGCATATATTACTTTAAATAGACTTATTTAAGATATTTTCTGTTCATTCTCTTACTAGGAAGACTATTTCCCAAAGGCCGTGGCCGAAATGACTGGCTTAAGATGGTTAAAACTGAACAAAACAAACATAGATTGGATACCTGATGAATTGGGAAATTTACAAAAACTTGTAAGTTATAATGCTAATACTGTTCTACTACTGCAAAAAGTAGTAAGATGCAATTTGCAGTTTTCTTTAAGAAAATAGTATTTTGACACAATTTTGTATTACTATGCACCAATTCAAAAGATTTTCTTTATATTTCAGTTTAATTATTAAGTGAAAATTGTTTTAGTAATAATATTATTTAGTGAAATATATTGTAGAAAAACAAATGCATGATGAATTTTTTTTAAATGGCAGTTAGAATAAAATTCCTTTTACTGGATACGATGCATCTGAAAAGCAGGGGAAAGTGAATGACCTATAAAGTAGTAGAATTGTCATGAGATTTGAACAATTTATGAAAGTTTTAGGAAAGTCATTTAACTTGTCTAGTATTTTTAGATGAAGGATGTTGTATTCCTTTTATCGTCATTGGCTTATTTTTTTAAATTGTTATGAATCTGATATATTCTTGTTCATATAAAATTTGGTAATGCAAACTTTTTGGGATTGTTTCTAATTTTTACTATTTTTTCTCTAAAGGAAGCTTTATCATTAGTACGCAATAATTTGGTAACAATCCATGGAGAAGTGTCTGCTCTACCTTGCCTTAGATATGTCAATTGTCGCTACAATAAATTAAAAAACTCTGGCATACCCACCGATGTTTTTGAGTTGGAGGATCTGGCTGTTGTGGTAATTGTTATTTCATCTAAATTTTTTCATTTTTTTTTAATATCAAAATTGGCTTTTTTTTTAATTCTAATATGTATTATTTTCAGGATTTTAGCCATAACAGCTTAAGGGAAGTTCCTCGAGACTTGGAACATGGAAAGGGTCTTCTTGTATTGAATTTAAGTTTCAATTCGTAAGTATTCTCGTTTGAATTGCTATATTTTTTTACCTTTCTCAAACTTATTTGAAGTTGTTTTCATTTTTAAACTGTCGAAATTAACATTGTACCTAATAAGCGTTATTGTAGTTAGTGAGAATTCTTGTGTGATTCAGTAAAAAGAATTTAGACTTGTTTTTTTAAATACATTATATGTCAATTAGAAGTTTTCTTGTAATTAAAATAAGATTTTATTAAGTAGGTAATTAATATTACATTTTTGTCTACCTAAATTTTCAGATATTTGTATTTTAACCCTTAAAATTATAGATTTATTATTATAATATCAACCAACAGATCGAGGAGGTGTGACTAACTCAAGTCCCAAGCATAGTGTAAATTCTTTTCATAGTTGGCCGTTTGACAACAATCATTGATAAGATAAAAACTTGTTTTATAGAACATTGCATTAATAATATTAAAATACAAATGCAATGTTAAAACTAAGCAATAAAAATACTTAAAATCAAGACATGTTTCAGGAAATACATCTCCCTTCATTAGCATAAATGAAAAGTCTGTGCACAACAAAAGTCAAGTTCGACTGGAGATTTGTGTTTGCAAATTAAATGTGGGTTAGAAAAATTAAATATATAATTATGTTCCCAAGAGTGCCTGGCAACGGAGGATTTCTTTATTTCTTGTTTGATAGTATGTGCTTGGTGCTCCTTAATGCAAAATATTAATGCTCTTTTTGTTTGATCGAAGTATGACATGCCACATTTACATGAGATACTATACATGCCCCAGTTATTAAGGTCGTGATGGAGTATTTAAGTTGTGTAATGGTGATGAAAAAATGGCGGGCATGGCGGACCGCCCTTTAAAAAACGCCTAGAGTGAACACTGTGTAAATAATTAATTTTTAAAACTACAAAATGTATATTTTTCCTTTACAGAATTGAAAATGTGCCCAATCAATTATTTGTCAGCCTCACAGATTTACTTCATTTGGATTTAAGTAACAACAAACTTGGTAAAATTATTAATTTCAATTATATTTTATATGCTTTTTTTATTGTTCACCTAAATTTTAGCTCAATTTTCAAATGTTTGTAATTGACATAATTTTTTTCATTATTAAAACAGTATTCTGCAATCTTTGAATAAAAATCTGCTTAGTCTGTGTGTGAAATCTTCTGTCTGTATGTGTGTATCTTGCCGTATAATCTAATTAAGTTCATTAAGGAATAAATACTTTTTTAAAAGCTAAAGTTAACCCTTCACTGAACATATTTTTTTTATTCCTGAAAAAAAATATATATTCAAAATACTTTCCAGATACCATAAAAAATATTAAAAAAAATATTTGACTACCTAATTAACCCCTGTGTCTCTAGAAGGGGTTTAGGTCTCAAGAGGCATATTATAATAATGCAACAAATAAAATAACTCAGTTAAATATTTTTTACAAATAAATAATAATTAATTATGCATAGGCTAATGTTTTTTTTGTAAGGACTCGATTAAAAGATTTTATAGGAAAGAGCAGATATGTATGTGCCATAAGTTGTTTCAATACAGCAACCCAAATCAAATGCTTTCTTTCTTGATATGACTTGGATTTGGTGACTGAAAAGCGAAGTAAAGCGGGTTAGGAATTTGGGAGATGCTGTCCAGTTCAGGATGGTTTTGATTTAAGCCATTTTTATATATATATTTTTGGTTTGGGTCTTTTGTTACTCGCCATGCAGAAAAGTTAGCAATCACAAACATAATGTTCAAAATATCGGTGCTTTTAAAATTAAATAAAACAAAACATAGAATTTAAAAAAAAAGCAATATCCACTATTAAAAATATATAAAAAGATATCTATAGCAGACATAAAATTGCCGTGAAGAATAAGTCCATTTGCCTAAATTATTGTACAAATAAATTACAAAAACTCCTTAACTTTTTTTAAATAAATATATCCTAAAACTGATGTTCCTATATATTAGTTTAAATAATTGGATCTATAAAAAACTACAAGCAATGTTTTTATATTTTAATTGTCAGTTAATGCCCAAATAGGGCTTTTAATATTATATATTAATATGTAAGTGTGCGTGCATGTGTGTATACTTAAAAATTATCATATTTCCTTTTTTTTTTTAGAATCCCTTCCTCCACAAATGCGTAGACTTGTGAATTTGCAAACACTCAAATTAAATCATAACCCTCTAGGTCATAACCAATTAAGGTAACTTTTATGTTCTTTTGCCCAACTAAAATGTTCTCTTGTGTAAAATTCTTATTAAAATAAGGTTGAACTGTCATTAACATTACAACCTTATATATTTATAATCTTTGAATTTGTAGGCAGCTTCCAGCTCTTGTGGCATTACAAACTCTACACATGTCAAACACCCAAAGAAGTTTATCAAATATACCAACATCATTAGACAGCTTATTAAATTTACAAGGTAAGGTATAATGATGCATTTTTTTTAATATGTTTTCATTCTGAATGAAATTGAATGTATTTTGTTTATATATAAATTTTTATACAGTACAATTATGTTTACTTTAGATTATGTTGCCTTCTTTTTTTACAGATGTGGATTTCTCTCAAAATAGTTTACCTCGTGTACCAGATGCTTTGTATACTCTTCCCAATTTGAAACGTCTCAACTTGAGTGAGAACTGCATAATTGATGTCTCTCCTGATGTAGGAGGTATTAAAAGATCATTATAGTAGTAATCATAATAAATTATTTGAACATCAATTACTTTTTTTTTATAGTTTAATTTTTTCTATAAGGATAAGATGTAACTATAAATCTGTGTTTCATTTATATTTATGACTGGCTATGTTTGCCTAATGGATGAAATAATTTACCTTTACGATGTATTTAAAAAACACTGTGCTATGTTTGTAATTCAGTAAAAAGTATTAACATCAGCCCATTTACACTTGTTATGGGTTTTAAGTTATATAACTTTTTTATTATGAACTTTGTTTCATCTACTAGGGTTATTGTAGTTTAATATGCAATATATGTTTTTAGTAATTAAATTGTAACTTTTTTTTGTGTTAGACTTATGGAAAAACCTAGAAACACTCAATCTCTCAAGAAATAAGCTGAAAGCATTACCTGTGAGTGTTTCACGTTTTTATTTTATTTTCATATAAAATTTAACACTTTTTGTTATTTTAATTTTAAATATATAAGAAGTTTAGATGCTCATTTACCATTGCTATTGAAAGATAGTTCTGAATAAGTTATTACTAATTTTAGTTTTTTAACTTGTATACAATATTAATTGATTTGATATATCTTTAGTTAAAATAAAGATAACTTATGTATATTTTAAAATCGAATCTAAAATTAATTTTAAATTAGCCAAAAACTTGTTATTGATACATCTTATTTCTATTATTGTGAATATAAAATATTTGTTTTATTGAGTAGCAAGAACTTTTATACTACAATTTCTAAGTAATAACACGTTTGAATAAAAATGCAATAATCACTACTGACAGTGTATATGGGAGAAAACATTTTATAAAAAATGTTAATTAAAGTCTTTTATGTTACTCTTTAGGAAAATCCATGTACCAGAAAACATTTATGTTCAAACCATGTTTTTTTTACTTATATTGCCTTTAGTTAACTAGACAAAAGTAGTTTACCTAAGACTGGTCTTTTTTCTTTGAATGATTAAAAAATAAAAATGTGAAAAAGGATAAATTTATCCAAAAATAATATTAGACTCTGGGACTTGGTAACTCTAATTTAGAGCATACAGAAGAGCTTGTTTAATTTGTTGCTAAAATATTTTAATTATTACACATTTAGCTGCATTTTGCTAATCATATATGTGTATACAATCTATTGCATATTATACAATCATTAGGTTTTCTGTTTAAAATTAATTGTATATGTTATTTTATTGAGAAGACTGAACCAGTTAATGTTTTGAATTTGAATTACGCATAATCAAATTTTACAATGGATAAGGAATTGGTTAATTGGTAGGAGTCAGCAGGTGCAAATTAAAGGTAATTACTCTCAGTGGGCAGAAGTTAAAAGTGGAGTACCACAGGGTTCTGTGTTAGGTCCACTTTTATTTATTATTTTTATTGATGATATCAGTTGGGAGATTGGGAGCAAGGTCAGCATCTTTGCAGATGATTTAAAAATTATGAGGACTGTGAATTCTGGGGAACAAATAGAGCAATTACAAGGTGATTTAACAAAAATATCAGAATGGGCTGTTAAATGGGGTATGTCTTTTAATATCAGTAAATGTCAAGTGTTGCACATGGGTATCAAAAATAGTAAGGCTGCATATGTTTTACAGGGTGCAGAAATCAAAAATAGTGAGATTGTAAGCGATCTGGGTGTGTTGGTAAATGAGGATTTTAAAATGAGTCATCAATGTACAGTGGCTAGCAAAAAAGCTAATAGAATGTTGGGGTACATCAGGAAAAGTGTTTCATCAAAATCTAAGGATATTATCTTGCCATTGTACAGAGGTTTAGTAAGGCCACATCTTGAGTATGCTGTACAGTTCTGGTCACCATATCTTAAAAAAGACATTGCATTGTTAGAGAAAATTCAGCACAGGGCTACTAAAATGGTTCAAGGGTTCTCAGGCATGAATTATGAAGATAGATTAAGAAATTTGAATATGTATACTCTGGAAGAAAGAAGGGTTAGGGGAGATTTGATTCAACTATTCAAATTTATCAAACAAGGAGATGTGGAGGGTTTAGATTTTAATATGAGTGATAGAACGAGAGGTCATGGGTTTAAGTTAAACAAATCCCATTTTAATCGGGAAGGGAGAAAACACTATTTCTATAATAGGGTAATAGACAAATGGAACAACTTGCCAGTGAATATTGTTAATTGTAAAGGAGTAACGGATTTTAAGAAGAAGTTAGATATGCATTGGGGGATAGTTAAAAGGTACTAGATGGACCAACCTTGTTGGGCCTTGAGCCTGTTGTTGGTCGTCAATATTTGTATTTGTATTTGTATTTGTATTTGTATAATAGTTTTTAGTTTCTAAGCAGGCTACAAAGTTATTTTTTAAGAATATTTAATCATAGTTTGACATGTAAAAAATAATGTTTAATGCTTCCTAGAGATATAATGAAATAATTTTAACTTTTCTGAAAAAAATTCTGTAAAAATGCAGTATGCAAGCCCACAGCATAGATGCAATTATTTTCAATTTTGCAGTACATGCTGCTTTTGATAACTAAAAAATTCAGCAACCAATTCACTTTTATTTTCCTATAGGACTGGAAATAGAAGTTAACCTTCTGGTGTCGACATTTTTGTCCCTACACCTGCATATTGAATTAAGCCTAATAAATAGAAAAACATTAGTTGCTTATAAATTATACTAATGAAGGTAAGATTAAATTAGGGAAGGGTGTTGTGCTTGGAGGCTAAGCAATGAGCTCATATTAATTCTTCCGAGGGGTGATTAATACATACATTTCATAAAAAATCAAAATTATTTAAAGGACAAACACAATAATTTTTATACTTTTTTCTCAATTTTTTATACACAAACATATATAAAAAAAACCTGTCCTTGCAAACTGTCGGCCTATCAGCCCCATTAATCAATTTGCTTATAAATGTATCCTTATATGTAATAACATAGATTAATTAGTATTCCAGGAAAATCTCTTTATATATTTGCATGAATGAATACTTCAAGTAAAAGGTATTGTGTAAGGGTGGTAAAAATAATTATTTCAAATAATTAAATAAAATGCATACTACTCTTCTCATGCTAAGAAATAGGAATAACTATAATAGTAGTCATTTTTAAATCAAACTATTTTACATGTAATAATAATGGGAAAATTGATTACATCAACAACCTATGTTACATATCTTTATTTTATTATTATTAAAAACTTAAATATTGTTTTTTAATATTTAAAATATTTTTTGAAAACCATTTTAGGCAACAGTATGCAAGCTTTCCAAGTTAAGAAGATTATATATTAATGACAATCAATTTGATTTTGATGGCATACCTTCAGGAATAGGAAAACTTTATAGTTTAGAAGTTTTCATGGCTTCTAATAACAATTTGGAAATGATTCCCGAAGGAGTTGTCCGGTAATGTTTTTATTTATATAGTCAAAAATATACATTTATCTTTTTTTAATTTTTGTAAAACAATTTTTGAAACAAATACTTAAAATTGTAGTGCAATCTTTTATCACAATTATATTTTCTTTATTTATAATACATTAAATAAAAAGGTGTTATATATTTTTTATTTTTTAAAATTATTTTTAGTGATGTGCTGAAGTTTAAGCTTATAACTTTTATTTCATTTATAAAAAGTTTAATTTTAAGCAACAGTAATCTGAAAGCATAATGGAATTATATGCAATATATATATATTTCCCCTTGCAATCCATTATTATAGATCTATAGCTTCTTAGTTATTTAACTCTGTGAATAAATAATATGTTATTACAACATTAGATATGATGTTGTTGCATTAGTGCTACAACTATACAACTACATAGGATGATTAAGATATTATATGCTATAACATATAAGGCATATGTAATTGCCTCTTTCTATGGAGTTATCTAGTTGTAGCACTAGTTCAATAATATGGATACAGTTATATGAGCAATGTATAAAAGTATCAATTAGCTGCAAGTTATATATATGTATTTTTAATTAATGTTATACATATTTACTAACTTTCATGTACTATGAAGAACATTTGTGGTAAATATAATTTTTATTGTTGAACTAACAAGATATTTTCAACTCACCTCAAATCTGATATATTTTCTAGATTAGTCATTACAACTAATACATATCTTTTAAAAATATAATCACTCTGCAAAAGGAAAATAAAGGTAATCTAGTATTAAAAAATTTCAAACATTTTTAATCCTTAAAATCTAATAATGTTAAATGCAAATAAATAATTTAAACAAAGTTATAATGAATTATTACATGCATTTTGCACTAAATATGTAATTGCATTCTAACATCTGGGAACTTAAATTATGGTGGGCTAAACTTTTAAATCATTTGAAAGTTGCTATTATATCACAGTATAAGTGATATTAATGGTTAAAATAAAATTTTATTAATTTTATGACAATCTTAGATTTATTTCAGCAATCAAAATTTTTTTTCCAAAGTACTTACCAGTATGTGATAAAATTATTTATGATAAAATTATTAATATGCATTTGTTTGCAGTTGTGGAACATTGAAGAAGCTAGTTTTGGCTAATAATCGCCTGATTACTCTACCTGAAGCGATTCATCTTTTAACTGATTTGGAGGTGTTAGATTTGCATGGCAATCCTGATCTTATCATGCCTCCTAAACCAGAAGAATTAATGTTGGGTAGTGGATCTGAGTATTATAACATTGATTTCTCATTAAGCACTCAATTGAGGCTTGCAGGAGCAACAGCTAATAACCCAGTAGCTACTCCAGGTAATGTTGGGATCATTTTTTTATTATAAATTTTTTTAAATTATTATCTTTTTGACTCCTTCATCTTGATATTTTGCAGGAAAGAGTGAAAAATTACTTTTACACACTATTACTTGAATTACCGTCAAATAACTTATTTGAAACTTGGTGTACATTATGTAATTCTGAGGATGACAAAATATTTACTGTCAAACTTCATTAATATGAACATGCTGAAGATAAACTAACTGATCAGATTAACAATATTTGCAGTCTCTGTAAAAAAAAACACTATTTTTATTGCAGACATGCTTATAACAAAGTAACAGATTACATGTTCAACTTTTCAATGTTCATTCCATTCGAACTTTATTTATTTTTAATTACTCTGAATTCTGTTTTAACATGTCTATTTTTCTCACAAACAACTACAATTGCATATTTCTTTGTTACTCTGTACTAGTCTCGGTCCATACCATATTCCCACACTAAACTCTTTAGCATATAGTCCTGACATGAGGAAATTCTCCAAAAAGTGTTATGGTGGTTATTATTTTTTTATTTTGTTATACTATATTTTAATTTAATTTTTTCATTTTGTTATACTATATTTTAATTTGTCACATTGATGTAATTAAAAACAATGTATATGATCTTTTCACTTAATGTTATTTTGAATTTTATTTTCATAGCACATAGCAAAGATCCTATAGCACGCAAACAAAGATTGCGCAGAAAAAAGGAAGATGAAGTTGACAGTGATCAAGCAAAAGTCTTAAAGGGAATGAGTGATTTAGCTAAAGACAAAAAAGACTTTGCATTAGATGATAAAAATGTTTCTTTAAAGTAAGTTAATTTTTATAAAAAGACTGTGTTAGAACAATGCAATGATCACTAAATTTTTTAAAGGATTATTTGATAATATTTTCTTATCAATATTCATTTTTGCAGGCCCAAAAGGTGGGATGAAACCCTAGAAAAACCTCCTTTGGATTACAGTGACTTTTTTGATGATGAAGTTGGCCAAGTTTCTGGTACTTATCAGTTTCTCTGTATTCAGTTTATAAATGTATGAAATGCATAAAAAAATTATTTAAAAAAACTTATTATTTATATTAATCTTTAACTTAATGATATTTATACTTTAAATCAACCTTTTAGTTTTATATCTCCAAAATTCATAATGTCACTGCTCTTATTTTCTAACTATTAAAAACAAATATCTAAAACTATAAAATTATTAAAAATAAATCAATAATAAAACATGAATTTTATAAAACGTTATTTTGCCAAATTCAAAACAGCTCATTCATATTTAAACATCTCATTCATATTTTCTATTTTTTCATATAAATGACAACTATAGTCAACATTAAAAATTACCATCTGTTGTCTTAACATACCTTAAATATTAAAGTTCTAGATGTTTTGAATGCTTAGAAGGACATAAAACCATTTTGGTTGCTAATTTGTCAATCTAATTTTTTCTCTCTAGGATTATCATGCTGGGAAATAGAAAACTTCGTTCCTAATCAAGTAGATGAAGGTATATGTTTATTTAGTTATGTTATTAGCTTTTTTATTTCTGTACCAGTTTCTAGAAATATAAATGTTCAATTATATTCCAGCTCTCATTGGAAAGTTCTACGAAGGCGATTGTTACATAATCCTCAAAACGATTCTCGATGAAAACCAAAGCCTTGATTGGCAAATATATTACTGGATTGGATCACATGCAACAGTAATAACTTTATGTATATAGATTTTAGTATATTTGATATTGCTCTCATGATGCCACATTACTTAACCTGTTCTTTTCTCAATGCAGTTGGACAAGAAAGCTTGCTCGGCCATACATGCAGTGAACCTCAGAAACTTTTTAGGAGCTCAGTGTCGCACTATACGAGAAGAGCAAGGAGATGAGAGTGACGAATTCTTAGATTTATTTGAAACTGAAATTATTTATATAGAAGGCGGAAGAACTGCTAGTGGATTTTTTACAGTTGAAGAAGTGGTATGATTTGTAAAAAAAAATTTTAAGTGCCTAATTTTCTTTAGAAACGTACATATTTTCCGAATGTTTCTTATGGCAATTGAAAAAGTAGAATATGAGATACGCTGGAGATGTATATTTTTAAGCATCAGTCACTACTACATTAAATGAAATTAGTGTGTATGATATTGTAAAACCAAGCACCCCAAACACATACTTTCATTAAAGTTAAGGAACTTTATTCTGTAAGATTTATACTGAAACAGCTCCTCTTTTCCATTGATTGAGCAGTGGTAGTTGTAAAAAGTGTCGTATAGTATTGGATCTAATGTCACTTCCATATGTTAAACTTAAAGGACATGATCCCATATCCGTGAGCATCAGGGGATTGACACAAAGCTATTATTGTTTTATTAAAAGCAAATTGTAATGTCTAATTAAATAATTATACAGTTTATTTAACACTGAGTAATATGATTTACAAGCTATGCTGTTTTGTTTATTTAACTGTTTCCATCTTATATTGTAAATGTTATGGAAGCTATTTCACATTCAGAAGTGTTAAGTGTATACTAACCATTAAAAGAGACATCACGATTTGGGATATATTTCTTCTACTTTGTTCAAAACTACATGTATGGTTGAATTACTAAATGAAAAACACATGTGCTTTCCATTTCCATTTAAAAAATGAGCTTAAATTAATTTAAATTGTGCTTTGGGGGATCTTGTAAATGAGATAAACTTTTTTCTTTTTGAAATTTGTCTGTCTGAATACTGAAAATAATTTAACGTTTGGTGTGGTGTACAATTGAAATTATCCAACAGATTTGGACTTACAAAATTATCAATTTTGCACAAAATTATCAATATTTTCTTAATATTTATATAATTAATAGGTCTGTGTTTGTGGAAGTGATAATCGGAAAAGCTATTTAAAAGAATAATTAAGATTTCAATTCAATTTTGTAATTTTTTTATATTGTTAAGTACTACATGATTCACAAATTATGTATATAGATTATAATTAAACTCGTATAGATTTTAATTAATATCTATTTGTACACTTTCATATTTCGTATGTATACTAGTTATTAATTTTGAATTGATTGTATTTTATAGGAATATATATCAAGATTGTATAGGTTAGAAACCAACAATAGGATTCTACATATTGAATCGGTAAATGAATTTTTGTTTTAAACTTTAACTTCCATATGTTCAAATGATCTATTTTTAGTTATTTAAAGGGCATTTTTTTTTGTAGTTTGAAGCAAGCTATGAGTCTTTGGATCCACGATATGTATTTCTGCTTGATGGTGGTAAAAAGATTTATATTTGGAATGGAAAGATATCGAAAAATACAGTTCAATCCAAAGCAAGGCAAGGATTGCTGTTTATAATTTTATGGTTAAAACGTTTATAAATTATTTATTTTTTACTTGAAACAAAATACTCAATAGATTTTAAACAAATTGATATTATAATTATGTTTTTATATTCTATATATTAATATTTATATTGTTTTAATTTCTTCATTTAAACAGGTTATTAGCAGAAAAAATTAATAAGTTTGAGCGAAAGAATCTTTCGGAAATTTTGACATTTGCTCAAGGTCAAGAACCTCCAGATTTCTTGAAATTGCTGGGAATCGAAGATTGTTTAAATTTATCTCCACCAACAGAAAATTCGGATGACACTTTTGTGCTTGTTCATCCCACTTTGTATCAAGTTGGTTTGGGTATGGGTTACTTAGAATTACCTCAAGGTAAGGAAACTTTTTAAGACTTTATATTTTTTAATGTCACAAAAATAATCACTGACATGTCTAGTGTGACTCCAATCAGTGGTAGAGGGATCTCCTCAAAACTCCATAAACTAGTGGGGGTGGGAATAGTAAATTAACAATGGCGTGTTTGAATTCTAAATATTGGGATATCACATCTAGTATTTAGCCAGAGTTGCACTATATATTACAATTAAAGGAGTATATGTTTATTTTTTTCTTTGTTATTGAATAATCTATCTCTACACAGTAATGCACTCTTGTAGATTTTAATTTAAATGTAGGTGTCTTCCTATTATATATTAAACTTTTCAGTTTACGCTTTTTAATTACAAGCTAACATTTTGTATAATTTCAAAGAGTTTACTACTATCTCTATTATTTGAATTTACTTATATGATTATCTAACACGTATATTGTTAATAATGATTATTTTGCAGTATATTTAATGCATATAAATCGTTTATAGGTCTTTGTAGTACATAAACATTTCTCTATAAATTTTTTTCATCATTAAATATCCTGTATACAAGATATTTTTTTATATTAAGATACTTTACTAGCCTTTAGATATAGTATAAAGACATGAAGCTATAAAATATATGTATAAGTTATCTGCTTACTAAGGTGTGAAATAGTAAATATTAAAACTGATTTATAAATATTTTTATTTTGTTTGCATTTTCATTAGTGAATTTTTTTAATTGTTTATACATGTTATAATTGCACTTGACATATTCTTAAGCCATCATTTTTCCTATCTTTAATTATTATTATTTTGTAGTGGAAGTCAAACAAAATAAGCTAGAGAAAACTCTTTTGGATACAAAGAATGTATATATTTTGGATTGTTCAACTGATGTTTTTGTATGGTATGTATTTATGTCAGTTATTTTAATTTACTGTTTTTAGTAGCTGGTATATGTTTTTAATTTGAAATGCATAAATATTTAAAACTTTTATAAAAATAAACCAATTTATTGCTTGTAGGCTGGGTAAAAAATCCACACGTCTGGTCCGTGCTGCAGCTTTAAAGTTATCTCAAGAATTATGCTCTATGCTGAAAAGACCCAAGCATGCAATTGTGAGCAGAGCTCTGGAAGGGTAAGAATGCTGTTTTAATAAGTTAAATTATGTAATTTATAATACAAAACTTTAAATAAAAAAAAAAGAGAATTTTCTTTATGTTTTTCATTTTATCATTTTAATGTAGTAAATATTGGAATTATAATAAAAAAATATTGTCCCCTTCTACACAAACAAGAAAAACATGTGCAAGCTTCTTGGGGTTAAATTGAGAATCCATACCATGTTGCATGAATTCTGGAATCACTGAGAAGCTTGCACATGTTTTACTCATTTTCTTTAGGATGAAGATTACTGTTCAATGTTTATAGTTTTTCATAATTTCAATTTTAAAAATAACAAGTTTTTTCTTTTCTTGAATGACTTTCAAAACCAGCTTGTCAACTTGATTAGTTCTGTGTACAATAAACTATAAAATGACACTTTTATCTCTGGTTTGAAAATAAATAAAACTTGTTTAGTGTTGTTGTTGTTTTTTTATTACTCATTTTCTTAGATTAATATTTACTAATGTGTGTCCTCTTACTAATAATGTATGGGAAAAACAAAAATATAATTAAAAAATTTAACTTCGTATTTCAGAATTTTAAATAAAAGTAAATGGGTTTGTTTATTTACCTTAATATTACAAATTTTTCTAGCACTGAGCCACAGATTTTTAAATCAAAATTCTATGGTTGGGATGACGTTATTGCTGTTGACTTCACTAGAACTGCACAGTCTGTAGCTCGGACTGGACCTGATTTGAAAGTAAGTGCAATAAAATCTTGAATCAAATTGAAAAGGCCAATAAAATTTACTTATTAATCTTAAATCGAAAGTTCTTCTGAAAACCTTGTCATTCTAGTTATTATTACATTGTCTTGTCTATTATTACATTTTGTCCATATAATTTATTTTATCACATAAATTCTTTGTAATGAAATGCATATTTTGCATCCTACTAGTATTATTAAATCATCTTCTGTAAAATCTTTTTTTTTATTCCACTTAAATGTTTCATTGCGGTTTTACTTATTATAATTGCTTATTTTTCATGATTTGGTTAATTCTACAATTTTTTTATAAATATAACCATGTTTATTATTATTTTTTTTTTGTTAAATTCTGGTATATTTTTCATACCATGTGTAGAAATTTTAACTCAAATGTTTAATTCAATATTTATTTCACTTCAGAAATGGATGAGTAAACAAGAAACAAAGGCAGATTTATCAGCACTCTTCATGAATAGACAACCAGCTATGTCTAAAGATGAATCAGTGAGTATAATAATTATACAAGCTATATTTCAATATAAATATTTGCAGCATTTTCTTCTGTCAAAAAATCAATTTTTCTAGTTTTTGGTTAAGTGTATTTTATTTTTTTGATATAGCAGCAATTCTGAAAATAAAAATATATGAAATTAGTTAAATGTGCTTGTTTGGATTTGGGCAATTAAGCTCAGCTTGGTGATACAATAAATGTTATTGTCTTCAGTATTGCAAAAAAAAATAGCCAATATTATGCATATGATATTACTCACTTAATAGAGTGAGAAATGGTTATTTTCAGAGCAAGCTTCTTGTGTGAAAAATAAATTGTTTCTTATGAGAGATGTTTTCCTGTTTATAAATCATCAACATAATATTCCCTACTGAAAAGTTTGTGTTTTATATATGTTAAACAGTTTACTCATTATTCACCTACATTATACCTAACATTTTGAATGACTCCTTGAAGGCACTTACATTCCAGGTAAGGTGGAAAAAGGAACATACATTGTGTGCTATAATGATTTTATAAAGATATACTGTTAACTTTTTCAGAATTCTTCATTATGCTTTTGTATATTTTAAGATCTATTGCTTGCTATTAAGTATAAATTGTTTTATACTAGAATAATCTCGTACTGTTTTACATTATATTTAGTTGCATTTTAAAGGAGATTTGAATTTAAAAAACTTTTATTTACTATTTAGGTTGTAAATTGAATAAGTTTTTTATTTGTTTAGAAACCCTGACCAAAATATGTTAAAGAATTCTATTGTTTGTTAATTATCAAACAACTAACCTAAAATTTGATGTATGGCTTAAAGGATATTGGTGGATAACTTCAAGGACAACTTAAAAATTATGTATAAACATTTTCATTTGGTTAATTCATTCCATGGGATACAAAAAGAAAATTACTTTCAGCTAGCTTTTTTTTTATGACAGAGCGTCAGGCAAGGCAGTTTATTTACAAAAAACATTTACTATTATGCTATGCAATATAAAATTAATAATAATGCCTGGATAATATATTTTCCCCAGTCATCTCTTATAGTATATGAAATAAGAATTTTGTACTTAATATTTCTCTGAATGTTGGTATTTATTATAACTTTATGAAATATTCTGCTTTTAAATGAAAAATATTCTAATTTTTATGTTCATCTAAAATGACCATTCACTTATATGACCTTTCTTTAATTTAGAAAACTCTAATGGAAGAATGGAATGAAGACTTGGAAGCAATGGAATCATTTGTTTTAGAAGGGAAAAAGTTTGTCAGGCTTCCAGAAGAAGAAATTGGTAGGTTTTTCAAAATCCTTTCTTACAGTTTAAAATCAGCTTTGACTTTATTTTAAGGAAAGTAGCTAAGGCTAGTCTTTTTTTAATTTATGGATATTTGATACAAATTATTATTAGTTATTTCATAAGCTAAAATATTAAGATGAAATAACTCAAATATCTCCAAGAGTAACGACATTTTTCAAACTGGCTCTCTTTTTTTTTTTCTTCTTTTTTTTAAATACTGACATTCTTCATAATTATTTAATATTTGCTTCATTAATTCTATCATTTAAATAAATTTATGCTTTATAGTGAATTGTTAATATTTTGTATGCGTTTCCTACAGGCCATTTTTGCAGTGAAGACTGTTACGTTTTCTTGTGTCGGTATTGGGTGCCTTTGGAGGTGCCGGAAAACGAAGAGGGCGGAGCAGAGGAGGAAGAAGTGCAGGAAGATGGTTATCAATGTGTTGTGTACTTTTGGCAGGGAAGGGATGCTGGTAACATGGGGTGGCTCACTTTTACTTTTAGGTAAATCTTTAAAAAATATAAGTTTTTTCAGGTATATTAAAAAAAAATATATATGTAGATGTTGAATGGTGCTCATACACACCACCAGATGGAGTAACCAAGCAATGTACTCCAGTGCCACCTGTGTGTCGCTGGCATGTATCAGTTGTAAGAAGAGCATAGCTAGAATAGTGACGGTGAAGAGAGGTGGATTGCGATCCACAGAGGCGTTAAATAAAAGCGTTGCGGCATATCATTCTTGAACTGCCCCTTATTCTATTCACTATCACTCACCTCTAACTCCACATATATATTTTATAAAAAAAAATACAATTTAACACAATTTTTATTTATAAAGGGAAACTTTCAAGAGTATGATCACATTCCTTTGGTTTTTAAATTATTTTATCTGTTCTTCATGTAGAGTCTGAATTTTTTTTTTCTTCTCAATTTTGCCTAAAATGAACTTGCACAGTTATTGCACTAAACTTTAAAAATATAGCCTTTTGATTATATCACAGGAGTAATATATCATGAATTTTAACAAAATATAGGCTCTGAAATATTTTTATATTTACCATTTTCAGTAATATTCTCTTCTTAATTCTTTCTTTAGGAATGTAACTTAATATTTTAATTACCTGTGCACATTACTGATATTCTTTCCCTTTTATATGCAGTTTACAGAAGAAGTTTGAATCTCTGTTTGGTGATAAGTTGGAAGTGGTGCGAACTTATCAAGTAAATAGTGTTCTGTCATTTGTTTTCACCTATTTTTATTTTATGGAACACATGTAAAAATAATAGTTTGTTTCTTATTATGGGCACTTCTATATTATTTCAGCGATATTATATTATTTTTAAAAGATTATTGTATTTTTATTTGACTTTAAAAAAAAGTTACAAATACACCCAATACATGTAAAACAATTCAGGGATTGTTTGAATTATTAGAATGGAAAATAATATTTAGATTTTATTTCTGTTTATCAGTATCAGCTGAACTACTAGATTTTTTGAGATTTTAAATGGAAAATAGCTTAAAAACCAATTTTAAAAATAGTACTGTTTTTATATTTTACAAATTTTGTTGAAATATACTAATAAAATTTTTATAAGTTTGCTTTTGATAGCAGTAAAGATATTGGTAAAAGTTAGTAAGCATATGTAAAAAAAACATGCTGATAGTACATATAATATTCATTTTTCTTTAAGTACTTCTAAAATATTTAAATCTAAAATTCTGATTTTAAAAGGAAAATTTTGTGATGATGTCTCAGTAGAAAGTTTTATTCTTGTGTGTGTTTTAGAGGATGTGGAATACTAACTTAGTAAAAAATGTTTTATATCAATTTAAAGATGATTTATGCTACATATATGTTTTGTTTAATTGTTAATAAAATTTTATTTATACTAAATGAGATAAATCCTTTTGCATTTTTTTTTAGTTTTAGTTTAAAACACTTATTTGTATCTTTCTTAAGATTTCTAAACATTAAATAGGGTTTGCATTCAATAAAATATCCAATTGACTTGGCTAGTATTGCCAAATTGATTATAAATTAGTTTTAAAAGTATGTAAGCAAGCAATAAATTAAAAATATTACATTATAATTAATTAAAAAAAATTAAATAAAAAAATGAACCTTAAAGTTAAGGAATTTACTATCCATGACACTAATAATTGCTATGCAAATCTGGCAAATAATTACCAGCATATTTCTATTCTTTACAGCAACAAGAAAATCTAAAATTCTTATCTCATTTTAAACGACAATTTATCATACATCATGGAAAAAGGAAGAATACAAAAAGTAATACTGCCATTGAAATGTTTCACATTAGATCAAACGGTAGTCCAATTTGTACACGATGCATTCAAGTAAGTAGAATTTTTGTATTAACTTTCTCATATATTTGAAATTGAAACTTGTTTCTTTGCACTTATATTAAGTTGGTAATTTAAATTTGAAATGTATTGAATGTATTTTATTAGTGATTTATATGAATACTGACCTAGTCATTTTGAAGTGAATTATGTTTAAAAAACTAGTTTTTACCCTATTGTAATCTGGTTTCAACATTGATTATTAAACTAATTTTCTTGTAGAAATTATCTATATGCAAAAGAAAAGGTTATGCGTATTGTTTTATAAAATTATATCAGCTAGTAGTCAAAGATTCATTTTGTATATCTTAGATCCTGATTATAAACTGTCCCTGAATAATGTTTTTTGTTAAATTCATTTAAAAATTATGAAGAATTATTCAAAATTGTGAAATTATTCGAATTAGTTCATTGTTTTGTGAAGAAAAACTATAATTTTATATGCTTTTAATAGTTACAAAATGTACAAACTTCTTATATTCATCAACACTAGTCTTGTAAATGTAATTTCAAATTACAAATTTTATTTTTAAGGTTAATCCAGATGCAGGTGTACTTAATTCGACATTTTGGTAAGTTTTTTATTTGTAAATTGAAATAATTGGGTTTTTCCTACAAAAAAAAAAAAATTAAACAAAATTTGTAACTTTTCTTGATGATTGAAAAATGTTATTAATTCGCTCAAATTATATTAAATACATAAATTTAGCATCTAGCTATAAATAAATCTGCCTAATTTATTCTAATTATATAAAATCAAAATTATTCACAAATATAAGGCAGTACATAGTTAAACAATAAAGAACTGATCTTTAATTCTAAAAGAGAGGGAGAAAAGTTTGTCCACACAGACAGACTATTAACAGTTATAAAAAAATTATGTTTACTTGTTCTGGAAATTAATCCTAAGATAATTTATTTATAAAATTTCAAAAAAATTTCTAATTGTTTAATTATATTAGAGTTTGTTTGAATTATTTGTTAATTCTTTTCAGCTATATATTAAAAGTGCCTTTTGACAAAGTGAATAATTCAGGTATCGTATATGTTTGGATTGGTGCCAAGAGTGATGAAGATGAGGCTAAATTGACTGAAGAATTAGCCAATAAGCTTTATGACACTGTAAGTATACTTTTCTTATGCATTTGACAATTTAAATAAATTCACCTGCAATAAAAATTTTATTTATATAATAGTTAGATCAATTCTAATAATGTCTTAAGAGGTTGATATACTTAAATTTATAAAAATCTAACTCAAATTTATAATATTGTCTATGTGAGTCAATATTTTTTGAAAAATTCTTTCATTTTTTCTCAATTGTTGATTTATTCTTCTTCTATTTAAAATTACAGTTAATATATTTTTTAATCTATAATTCTTATAAAAAAAATTTTTAAAACTTATTTTAGCAATTGCCATATAAAAGTTCAAGTAAAAAGTATTTTAAATTTGTAATATGATTTTCTGATATTTACCTTGTTGTGAGTATCTTTGCAATTTATACTGCACATTCAATTATCTGTAATAAGCAATAAAGTACATAATGCTTTTTGAAAGTTCTTGTATATTAACTATCAGAAAACAACAATATATGTTAATTTAAAATATACATTTATTGATACTCATTACTTTTTTTAGATCTATTTTTTAAAAAATGTATTGTTATTTTAAGGAAACACACAGTATACAAGTTCTCAATGAAGGAGAAGAACCTGAAAATTTCTTCTGGGTTGCACTTGGTGGCCGCAAGCCTTATGATAAGGTATTTTTCAAAATGCTATTTTGTCAAATATTTAATGGCAATTCTTTAAAAGTAGAATTTGTAGGTGAAGTAAACATCAATTTAGTAATTTAATTTTATTACCTTAAAAAATCATTTTGTTATTATCTGTGGGAATATTTTATAATTTACTTTTATTGTATAGATGTTATTAAAAATTGAGTCATTTATAAAAAATTAAGTTTATTTAATGAACACTTGTGAAAGCTATTAAAATTTGTTGCTGTAAGAAAACTATTTCTATATTCACAGAGAAACTACTTAAACATATTAAAAAAATTGCCTATCATTATTGCACCTGTGACTTTTGAAATGTTATTAAAAACATTTTTAAGCAACTTTAATTTTATTGTGATTTTTTTCATTTTATTGTCTAATAACGTTCTTTAATAAGATTTGCCGTGTTTTAATCCATATTAAATTTTTGCATTTAACTTTTACAGGATGCAGAATTTATGAATCACACTAGACTTTTCCGTTGTTCTAACGAGAAGGGGTACTTTTCCATTTCTGAGAAATGCTCCGATTTCTGTCAAGACGATCTGGCTGACGATGATATCATGATTTTAGACAATGGAACTCAAGTCTTCATTTGGGTGGGAGCAAAATGCAGTGAAGTTGAAATAAAATTAGCTTATAAGAGTGCACAGGTATTGTAATAACAATGGTCATGGTATCCAAATTATTAAAATAGTGCTGAAATATTAAAATAACAAGAATATTTGTTTTAAATTTAAATAATATACACTAACATTTCAATGACTGCAAGTTTGTGGGAATCCTAAGAATATAATTTATTTGTTTTATTTTGTTTCCAGTGCAGTTTTTCTTTTGTAATGAATAAAATTTAATTTTGTTTCTGATATATTTTAATTATACTAATATAATTATAATATATATTGATAACATTTTGAAAACAGTTCTTAACTGCTTTCTAAAGTTAATCTAATTAAACTAGATGTATTTTTTTTTGCTAAATTCTTTTATCTGTTATGCACATATTAGCCAGTATTAACTGAAACCTTTTTATAAATCTTGATTTTTAATATGGTTGTATGATATTTTAATTCATTATTTAATAAATATTATGTGAGATAAAAAATCTAAAATATTGGATTTCACAGTAAATTAGTTTGAATAACAGATGTATTTAGTATTTTGTAATAGAATATTTGTTTGAATTATAAATTGTCTTACATATTCATTATATACATTTTTCTTTTAGTAATACCTATAAAAAAAGTTCTTTATAAATTACTTTATTTTATTATTTTTAGGGATGAAACGGATATCCGGTAACTATCCGGTATCCGGCCTATCCGGCTGCTTTTTAACTATCCGATATCCGGAAGTAAAGTGCCGGATATCCGGCTGAATAAAACATTGAAGATTTTTTTTTGTGGCGATGAATTTTCTTTGTTCTTGCTTTAAGTATTTTCCTGAAAATTCTACCAATGTATTCGCAGTGTGCAGATTCTCCCTTTAACCAACAGAGACTTTAAAAACCCACTTTTTTTTTAAATTTTTAACTTTAAAATTATATTTTTAACGAATCGTTATGGTGGAGGGTCATCACATCTCACAACTAATATGAAGTTGAATTAAAAAATAAATTTCTCAAAAGTTTAAGCAAATTTGAGTTTTTATGTTTGGAATGAAAGGGCATATGGTAAAATTACAATTATTCAGAAATCAAGTGTAAAATGTACAAAACATACGACCATTGCTAGTAGCACCCTAGAATAACCCTTTGTAATTTTTTTTTTTTTTTTTTAATGTTTATTCAATTTTGGTATCACTTTAAAGATAAGGAATTTGGAAATATTACAGAATAAAAAAATATTTTTCAATTTTTGACCGATTTCCGTTTTTTCTAGTGTGTATGAGAAGTTATTTTCATAAAAAAATAAACTGCCGGATATCCGATCGGATATCTGGCAAAATCCAGTTCGGATATCCGATATCCGGTTTGTAATGTGCGTCGGATATCCGATATCCGGCAAAACCACTATCCGGTTCATCCCTAATTATTTTCTTGTATATTCATTAAATATTTTTGTCTATTTTTAACTTACCTTAGCTTTATATCTATTTATAGTAGTACTATATTTTTTAACCGCATTTATGTTTTTCTTTCTAGGTTTATGTACAGAGCTTGCGAGCTAAACAACAAAGCCAACCACGAAAGCTCATGCTTACTCTCAAAGGGAAAGAATCTAAACGGTTCTCAAAATGCTTTCATGGCTGGGGAAAGCATAAAACTGTTGTAGAATAAAATGAACTTTTCTAATTGAAGACAAAATTAAATTTATGCATTAAAAAATACAAAATTATTATTATTTAGCAATTTCAAGTATTTAAGTTCATGTTTGTTACATGTCTAAAAAGTGAGCTTTCTATTTTAGGTGTGTTTTTATGTGTGGGGGAAGTTTTTGTACAAAGTTATTTATATAGAAACTATTTGTTATTGGAATTGTCAGATAGTGACTGCATTTGACATGAAGAATACTGTTTGTGATTTTCAATTGTAAATATAAATATATTTTATATGACTTTCATATTATTTATTAAACCATTCAAAACTATTTTCTTCATAAAACTATTTTGGATACATAACATCTAATCTACTTTAACCTAATAAATATTAATCATTTTTATAAAGAGTTATATATAAATTTATATTCAATGTAAAATCGCATTTTAAATTTCAATGTACTATGAATGGTATTTGACTTTAGTTATTTAACCTACTTATTAGTAATCACTGTGATGTACACTTCAAATGTTTTTATGACAGTATTGTTTGCAAGTGTGCATCAAATTGATCTAAGTTCCAACATTTAAAAAATTATCTGAAATAAAAAGAATTATTAATATTTTTTTTGTCATTATTTATAAAAGTTTATTTTTTAAAGTATTTTGAACATAAGGATCTTTTATTTTCTCTCTTTATACGGCAGTCAAACTTTGTTAACACAAAATCATGTAATAAAAAAAACGTTTCCTGTCAGGTAAAGCTCAAAGATTAAATTAAATTTATATAAAAATGCATTAGGGGAAATTTTGCTCAAGATGTAAGAAAAAATATTAACCTGAAAATTCATAAATCGACCATTTAAAAAAGAATTCTTATTTGTAATTATTTTAAGTGCCATTCTTTTTTTTTACTGGACAAAACAATTTCATGTTCCTCAAGGTTGTCTTTTCAAAATGACCATCATATTCACCTGGATGTTTCTCATTCATTGTTATTTTATTGGAAGTAACTGACTAGATAAACAACCTACCCCATAAACTGGAAGAGTGCAGAAAGAACTTTATGTTCTTAAAACGCAATCTATTAACCACATGTTACATTATCAAACTGAGTTTCGAACCATGTATATTGAATAACTTTGAAAAGACTGACCATTTTTAAAAATATTTTTTACTCGAACTTATCAATTCCAAAATTAGTATAACGAATACTTTAAAAAAATATTAAGAAATTTTATATCATGTGTGCTGCTTATTTATTCAACTTAAAGTAATGGTCAGAAGATTTCTTAAGTCATCAATATTTTTATTATTTATTTACATGCATAGAGCTTTGTTTTAAATTCAAAACAGTCAATCTTTGGTTAACATGAAATAATGTTGGTAGTATTATTGATTTCCCATGAAAGAAGTTTGATTGTATTTATAGAAAATTTACTTGTGTCTATGATGTCTTTACAGAGAAAAGCTAGTTTTTATTATTTTTTTTATAGCAGGATCCTATAACCAGAACAAAAAGTATCATATAGTGTTAGTAGAGTTCAATTGAACGAAATTTCACTATCAAGATACTGCTTTTGCTTGTGCTTCTAATCATCAGACGCGCAGTGAAGGGAAGACTATGTTTTTGTTAAATCTGTTTTACATTAAATGTTCTTTTGTTATTCGTAGTAAGGAACTTTGGATAGTGAGATTCAATTTCAAGTACCCTTCAGCAAGGGGCTGTGGATCCTCCAATTATTCACCAAGCAAAATGTGAGAATTTATGCTCACATTTTGTCTGCACAATGTATATTGTAAAACAATCTTTATCTATGCCAATAAATGCTCAGTGAATGAAATTTCATTGTTGTACAATTTTTATTCAACAATGAAAATATTTTGAAATATGATAAATTGTTAAAAAAATAACTCCGGTTAAACGATTTTTCCGGATATATAACAGCCGGATAAGCGATTTTTTTTTGCTGTTTTTACCGAAGGGGATTTTGTTTTATTCAACAAAAAAATAATAATCAATCGTACAATATTTTTTTTCAAATGGTCAGGTTAATGCGGGAGCTTCACGTGACATATCAAGAGGATTACAGTAGTTTTGATTTCTTCCCTACAGCAGATAACTACTTTTATTCATTTAGCCGCTACGCTTGCAAAGTTTGTTTACTATAATTTTTTTTGCTAAATAAGTAATATTTTTATTCTGTGTATGAATAAATTTAAATACAGAAATACTTATACATTATCTCTATATATTAAATTGCTTATATTTAGAATTACAACGAAATACGGAATAATACATTTATTTCAACACAAAAAATTCTTCATAAACGATGTGTACGATCTACTCAATGTATGAAGTAAATATTTCTATATTAAGGTATAATTTAATGATAAAAACCTAAAATTTCGGTACAGGAGCTGAAGCTCCATGCTAATCCTACAGAACTTTTTCGGCGTCTCGGATCTTTCTCCGTATTTGGTAACAAGAGCGGTCTTCTTCTTAACATGAAATTCCCCCATTAAGAATTCCGGATAGTTAAATGCTGGATAACCGGATATTTTTTTCAAAAGGTTTCCAAGTGGAAACATTCCTTATCCAACAAAAAAAAAATTGGCTAACAATCTGAATTAGAACAGAAATCTTGCGCGAACATACATTATAAAAGAAAATGTGTGAAAGAATCTCTTTTTGGCGCACGATTTGGCTGTTTTAATTTAAAGTTTCTGGCGGTTTAATTTTAAAGTTTTGGTTGGCGCGCTATTCAGTCAATTAAAAAATAGTCCTTTCCCAATGACTTTACCACTGAGCTAAATAATAACTGGAGAGTAGACACTCAACGAGAGTCTTCATTCCTGCTTTTATATTATTATAGTAGCTCAGTGAAAAAACATTATTTTTCATTCATATCTGGCAACATCACTTTGATGTTGTTCTTTTCATCAAAAGAAAACTGAAGTATTTATGAATCAGTGTATACGTGACATGATTAATAGCATTGTTTCTTCAATACATTACTTCCCATTTATTTTTTATGTTATATTTTAATAATTTGTTTATTGGAAAGGTTAACATTTTATAAGTATGAAAATGGGAGAAGATACTCCTCTTTCAGCACTTGTGCTGCCTATATTGGTTGGGCCTATTCTAGAGAAGGTATGTTTATTTTATGTACTTCAATCTCATACAAAATTATTGAGATTTTTAGCAATGCTTTTCCATTAAAATATATTATGTGCTTATCCCAATGATAACATATCAAAGTTCATATAATATAATGTGGATTTTTTTTATTGGTATTGCACTACTTAAAGTTCAAGACCTTAATCACTAGAACGATTTTACGATTATGTTAATAAGTGCAATAATTTTTATTTGCCCCTTTCACGTGCTTTAAATGAAAAATATTTCAATTTAACTGCTTAATTAAAATTGTTTATATTAAATTGTAAGCTTGCATTCAAGCAGCAAATATTGTTTCTCAAATCACTTGATCTCAACTTTGACTGTTCAAATAGTTTATATATTGAATGTCAATTTATGGAAGCTACACTATACTCATTGGACTTAATATATTTTCGTTATTGATCTTTTAAAAGATCTGAACATGGCCTATAGATACTATCGGTAAAGATGTAGTATAGGACATATGGCGCGGGAGGTTTATTTTGGCGTGTTTTATAGGGGCGATAAATTTATAGTATGGCAAACCCACCTGACATTGTTGGTATGTTCCGATTCTTGTGGCGACTTTCAATCTGGCAACCCTATGACGTCATAGCGCTGTTTAGCAATTTTTCGTCGCCAAAAACAAAAACGCGCCAAATGTCCTATACTACATCTGTTTCATACTATCATACATCCAACATTAACTTAGTCATTCAATCTACTTAGCTATCATTTTAACTTTCAAACACCATTCAAGTGCAACTTTCTTAACTTGATCTACTTACCGAAGAAACTAATTAATATTGTTCAGTTCCACACAATAACCGCATACAAGACCGAAAGCCTTTGAAGACTCCATTATATATTTATTTAATAAATGAAGAAAATAAACACTAATTAGGAAGCAATGAAACCAACAACAAAATGACGAAAAAAACTTAACTAAATTAAGATTTTGTTTCAGATTTACACCATGAGTGTTAAACTTATTATGCAAATATTTTTGCATTTGTGTGTGTTGTCACAAGTAGGTGGAGCTAATTGCTATAGATTAACCCAATGTGAGACTATTTGCACATGGTTGCTAATTTGAACTGAAATCATATTTGACGATATTGTTTTTGATGTCTTGACAGTAAAGGTGAAAATTAAGAAAATTTTATAGTGGCCAGTGGCCACTAGACTAAAGAAATGCAATGGCTACTTTACTTACATTGTGACATTACAATTAATATCTGTAAAATGTATTAATTCACACTACATTAAGAAGTTCAGGAATGTGTGAATTAAGCTGTTATAGCA
The DNA here is from genome assembly GCA_963932185.1 of Troglohyphantes excavatus. Classification (NCBI taxonomy): domain Eukaryota; kingdom Metazoa; phylum Arthropoda; class Arachnida; order Araneae; family Linyphiidae; genus Troglohyphantes; species Troglohyphantes excavatus. Next base: position 28,603,579 of record OZ010669.1, on the reverse strand, counting down.
TTTAAAATAATCATTATTAATTAAGCTTTTATTCAAATCAAATTGCATAAAATAATAATTTAATCTGGAGGGATGTGGAAGCTTGGTGCGATTTAGTCGCTCGAATCCAACCTAAGATACCCTTCCCTATTTTTATATTTTAGACAATTTGTTAACCTAGAGTAGTAAGGAGGCATAAAGAGCCAAATTCATGCCATCAATTTCCGAAATTGTTAAATTTCCCATTAAAAAAAATTAAAATCCGCAATGAAGACTGTAGCAAAAATTTTCGATCACCACTTTTAAAAAGTTAGTTGCTACGTGGTGAGTGGCAACTGTGAGTTTTCACCTTTACTTGACAGACTGGCTGCCTTATTTTTTACTTTAACCAAAATACATTATTATTTGACCAAAGTTAGTGGGTTATTATTAGTAAGACTTGATTTTGTTTAGAGGTTCAAATTAAATTTAAAATTTTAGCCTGTTTATATTCATTATCATGCATAAAATGGCTGTTGTTTGATAATCAATACTACTCATTTCTTTAATCAAGTTCCATTTTTGGATTCTTCAATTGTACTATTGCTAATACTTATTACAAATAAGTTTGATACCTCTACCATTGTATATGGTATCCAAGGCTATTTGATGAAGGTTATATGTCCATTTCATATAAAAAAAACATAGTATTGCTGCTATAGCCAGATGTTATTTTAAAGGGCAGTCTTGACTTGTTTGGATAGTAATAAATTTAAAATGAAACAAGTTGATGTTAATGAAACAAAAAACAATTGAGTTGATTTGGAAAATTTGAAATTGTTATTTTATTCAATATTTTCATAATTCTTGAACAAAAGTAATCATTTACTATCTATTAGGTTTGCCATGCACGAAAATGCAAGAAATACAGTCGATTCAAGCATCTTTAAGTAGTTCGCGAAAGTAGTCATATTTGAAGATTTGCGAATACAATACTTGTCAAGACCAATGAAAGGTTATCTGTTTAATTCTAGCTTTCGCATTACACTTTAAATCCATCGTGGTCCAAATGTCCTGATATTTTCTTAGCTAAGCATTTCGGCTGTTGGAAATAACTTTTAAATCTATTTTATTAAAGTTATATATATCTATATAGCAAATTTATCACCAGTTAGTATTACACTTACAAGCTTTATTTTACATTTTATAGTATGAATTTTCTAGTAACATTTAAAAAGTCTTCAGAGTTAGCATTTAAGCATTTTTAACAAAAAATATTGGGGTGTCTTTTTTCTTGGTTTGCTTGATTTTTTTATTATGTATATTAGGTTTATTGAACTGTTAAGCATAAAATTGTATAAATGTTTATCAATGTTTTTTTTTTAATTTTAATTTTAGCTTGAGAGGAAGGATATTACTGCAGCACAGACCTTGAAAACAGCTGTTTCTAAAGTAAGGTTTAGTATAATAATTTTCAAATTTTTTATTGTACAGATTAGTTAAAGTGCCTGTTATTGGTTAAACATTTTTTCTTAAGACTACCTTTTTAATTTTCAATTTCTGAGAAGTATATTTTAATATTTTCATCTTTTACAAATTTTCATAACCTTAACAACAGGCTTCAGCATTAGCACACACAGAATATTTGTATGGAAGTGTTGTTCTCCTAAAATCCATGACTATTTGTATTGAATATACTAAAATTTTATATCTACACCAATGAGAGGGTTTCTGACTCCCACCCCATGTGTCCACTTGGCTTGAAGCCCAACAAGCTTGTTCTAGTCTAGTATCTACAATATATTGGGTTGGAGGGAAAGTTCTGTCGTATTTTAAATAGGCATGTGATTTTGCTTGTAAATAAAAAGTACATCTGGCTAGTGAGTCAATCGGATTTTTTTTTGTTTTTTTTAGCTGCTGTATAATATAAAAAGTGCCCTTTTTTACTGTTCATCATTTACTTGTAAAATTTAAAGTGAAAAACATGTCAGTAGATAAAGTGCATTTACGACACTTCATTTTATATGAATTCCAAAAAGGAAGCAATGCATCGGTTGCATGTAAAAATTTATGTGCGGTATTTGGAAAAGATATTGTAAATGTTCGTACTTGTCAAAGATGGTTTAGCAAATTTTGTTCCGGGGATCTGAGCCTCAAAGAAAGTCATCGATCTGGACGACCATCCAAGATCGATAATGATGTTTCGGGATCCATGTTTGAAAATAATCCACATTTAACAAGTCGAGAAATTGCAGAAGAGTTTGGCATTCATCATACAACTGTTGGAGATCACATTAAATCTCTTGAATTTGTGTTAAAGCAGCTGGATAAATTGAATGCAGCTATCAAAGAAAAAAGGCCAGCATTAGCGTCCAGAAAAGGAATAGTGTTCCACCACGATAATGCTCGCCCGCATACTGCAATGGTGACACAACAAAAACTTAATGCGTTAGGATGGGAAGTCCTTAGTCACCCACCGTATTCACCTGACATTGCACCATCTGATTATTACCTGTTCAGATCTCTGCAAAATTATCTAACGGGAAAAAAATTCAAGTCTTTTGAAAGTGTTTCTAAGGCAGTTGCTGACTATTTTAACTCCAAGGATGAGAACTTCTACAAAACAGGAATTCACAGGTTACCTGAAAGATGGCAACAGGTTGTAACAAATAACGGAGCATATATAATTGATTAATATTAAACACATTTTTACAAATGAATTCAAATATTTTCTTTAAAATACGACAGAACTTATTTTCTTTAAAATACGACAGAACTTTCCCTCCAACCTAATATATCTAACTTCTTAAAATCAATTACTCCTGTAGAATTAACAATATTCATTGGCAAGTTTTTCCTTTTATCAATTACCTTATTATAAAAATAGTGCTTTCCCGCTTTCTGCTTAAATGTAATTTGTTTACCGTATATACTCACGTATAAGCCGAGAAATTTAAGTCAACATTTTCATCGAAAAGTAGGGGGGTCGGCTTATACGCGGGTCATTAAAATTTCTAATATAATTTGCTTAAAATTGGGAAAAGGAGAGAAGTTGAAATTAGCCATTCTTCTGAAATCACCCCAACACATTTCCGAGATCGAGAATGTGCGTTACGTGCTGACTGAAGACCGTTCTGCGCATCACGGCGTAATCGTAACGCAAAATATAACTACTCACATAAATAATCAGTTTAACTTAATAAAAAGTATATATTTTGATAAATATTTAATTGGTTTGTAGAATTTATGAAGCTAGTAAACGCTACTTTAATAGAATTTTGGATGGAAGACTAAAAAGTTGACATTGTGCGTTGCGAATGACACCACTTTTAACTCAATGTTTTTCTTGCTCGATTGCAATAATTAAACAAAATTTATTTCCCCAATGCAGATTTTATTCCTTGATAATATTATGTACAGATTTTAATAGTTTCATTAGTATTTTGGATGGAATTGGCTTTAAAGCGGTAAAATCGGGGTTGCTAATTGGCGAATTCAAGTTCTACTTTCAAGTCATTTATCTCGTAATTAAAAACTAAATATTTTAATAAGAAGTATATATTGATCCATAAAGTAGTAGTATTTCCTTCCGAGGTGGATAAATTTTTTTTCATTCCGTATTTAATAGCTACAGTAGTCAACGATGTTGACAGAAAATAGTTGATGTTTTCTAAGTTTTTAAATCTTTACAAAACGATGTTAAGGATTAGAAATTGCATATTTTGGTATTTAAGTTTGTGGTTTAAAATATTTTATTTGATAATAAGGGAGATTTAATTTAAGAAGTCCGATGGAGGTTTGAAAGACACCAGAACATCGCAAGTGGTACATACTTTTAAGCCCGATGAATCGTCACGAACTTCGAGGAAGGCCGTTTCTCCAACCACTTTCTTTAAACTTTTAATTTCTAGGCTTAAATATTTATTTTTCTAATTAAATATTCACTCTTTTGTCGAGGATTTGCCGATTTTAATCGGAATTTTTCATGTACGAAAATACAACTCGGCATATACGCGAGTTTCCGATTTTGGACAAAAAAAAATCAGTCTAAAATTAGGGGGTTGGCTTATACGCGAGTATAGCTATACAATAATTTAAATCCATAGCCTCTCTTTCTATCACTCATATTAAAATTCACAGTTTAAATTTTCCCTTCCAAGGTTTATATATTAAAATTTGTTTTTATTTATTTCTTTTAAAATAAATCATATGGTCACTTTTTTTTTTTTTAAATTAGACTACTATATAATATAATTCAAATCTTTTAGTTTTAATTGTTTCCCTGCAACATGAACAATGCTGCTAGTATATGTACTAGCAACGTGGTTTGTGGTGCAGGAAAACATATATGTCTGAAGTGGCTACAAGTCTAAAATCTGATTTAAAATTTTGTAAAGGTAAGAGATCTCATATTGGTATTTTCTCTTATAATTTTTTTCAGTATTTAATGCACGAGTACAACTTTTTTGATATTACAATATATCTATGCCACAAATAGGGATAATGTCCAAAGTATAACCTTCCAATTTTTTTAAATAAATATTTGTGTCGTATACTTGCTATAATTTAGTGATTCTTCGACAAGTATTGAGCTTTGAAATTTAAAATTTAATATTAATTATAACAGAAGATTATTGTTTACAATTAAATTTTGTTTCATGACAGGTTGAAAATACCCATCCAGGTTTCCTATTTGATTTAGTTATGGGTTTAGTTAAACAGGCTGATCTCTCTGTGAATATGGCAGAAAGTCTTCTTAAGCTACAAGGATCTGTTCCTGACTGTGAAGGTATATATTAAATGGTTATGTCCAATTTATTGAATTCAATATATTTGTAGTATATATATATATATATATATATAATATATATCAAATTATACTATTGAAATATCACTTTTTCAAGTAATATATAAGGAAAATATAGAAAAGTATACAATGAGTTCTATTTGAAAATAGATTCTTTAACTACATTATTGATTTAAAAGGAGTAAGAAGAGTTAAGAAGTTGAATAATTATTGTCGATCAGTGTTTCTCGGGAAGCTTAAATGTATTTTATGTAGTTACACAGAATAAAATAAAAATAATATATATATAGTTGTATTGAATACTATTTAATTTATTTTGTAATATGAAATCATATAGAGCATTAATATTCATCTACCAAACTCTGATATATCGCTTCTTCTCAATTAAAACAGTTACATTTTCAGTTATCTTTAGCTATCTTAAATATTAGTTTTGTCCATTAAAGCTTTATTAAATGAAATCAGTTAAATGAAATCAGCAATTTGTAAATAAAATTAAAAAGATTACAAATCAAATTAATTGGCTAGTTTTTGGAAGATGATCCGTAATTCTTCATTTATCTAATAGTTAAATTCAATGTTCCCAACCTTCATGAAATTGTTGAATAAAAAAATCGTATGAAATGGCTGCTAAAATGAATATTAAAAATATTCTATTTCATGAATACTTAAAATACTTAAAAAAATTTCATCATTTCTATTTCCAGAATGTAAAAAAAATGCACAAATTCAATTTAGTAAAGAATGTAACCTTTAGATTTTTTTTATAAAACCTTCTTTACTAATATTTATATTTTTATATTACAAAACAGAGAATAAATCCACTAGACATGAAGATGCTTTCCAGGAATTAAATAAAAAATCATCATCTTTGAAGAGAATTCTAAGCCGCATTCCCGATGAAATCAACGATCGAAAAACTTTCTTAGAAACAATCAAGTGAGTTTGTTTTTAAATTTATTCCAAAGTAAGAAATTTTAATTTTCAGTTTTATGAATAATATTTCAAAAATATTTAATTTTAGGCACATCTAACTTTAAATATATCTCGCATTAACTTTAATATTATAATGTTGAATTTTTTTTTGTAATCTAAATCTTTGCTTCAATGTTAATTATTTATTTTGTATTTGATTTGTTATGTTCATTTTAAGGCCCCTACACGAATGAGTAAAACCTGTGCAAGCTTCTTGGTGGTATGATTCATAATGAGAAATATAATGAGGAATCATGCCAAGTGGTATGGATTGCCGAATTACTGAGAAGCTCGTTCTCATTTTACCTGTTCAAAAAGAATGGGCCTAATACTAAGTTTTCAATTGGTTATTTTTGTTTCTTAAATTATTGCATTTTAATTTTTTTCATAGCTATACATTATATTTTGGTTTACTTTTCCATTTCATCAAGAGTCATTATCAAAACTTTTTTTATAGATTTATTTTTGCCTATTTTAATTTGAAATTTGCTCTTTCATTTGTATGAAGTTATATTTCTATCATGTATTTTGTTTAGTTTTAAATTTAGCTGGTTATAATTAATGAGTAAACTGATGAAATGTTTTTATCCTAACATTTTATTTATATTACATGATTCACATGATTTTGGCTGCACTAACATTTTCGACCACGGGCCGCCACTGAATATTGTAACAAATGTGTTCATTTTATAAAAAAATTGCTAATTTGGCTGCCAAAAGTCTTTAAAAAACCCATAATAGTTTTATAATATCAGCACCCCTTAAAAATATATATATTCAATAAAATAAATATTGCTTATCCTTCCCTTTTCTTTCTTGTATTGAAACAGTTATATTTTTTTATGTTTGCTATGATGTTTGAATATACATATTTTTTTTTTTTAGAGAAATTGCAAGTGCCATAAAAAAGCTGCTGGATGCAGTAAATGAAGTATCAGGGTATATACCATCTCCTACAGGAAAGCAGGTAAAGTTTGTTTTCATTTAAGGTAACATTTATGGATTATTCAAAATTACTGCAGTTGGAAAGTGGCTAAGGCTTGTGAGAATATCTTAACTTCTTTCTGATCAAATCCAAAATACATTTATCAGAAAGCATTATTTTACAAGCCACCTAGTGTGTAAAAAGAAGTGTTCTCAGTAGAAATATTGATTCAAAAGTACAAATAATGTAGTGGTTGAAATTAAATGGTTTAATTATTATTATGGAAATTTCCTTCTCACCGACAATGATTGATGTGTTGCTGACTAGGATTATATTTTTAATAGTTTTTTTTATTTTGAAATTTCATGTTTAAAATTTTAATTAAGGTTATGAATTATTGATTTTTAAAAAACTATCAATTTATTATGCATTCTCTATGAATTTAATTTGTTATATTACTTATTACTTAGATATCGTTACAGCATTCATTTTCTTCACAATTTTAAAATACAATCTGTTTCAGGCTCTGGATCAAAGAAAGAGGGAATTTGTGAAATATTCAAAGCGCTTTAGCAATACTTTAAAGGATTTCTTCAGAGAAGGACAGTAAGTTCAATCTAATTAAATATTGATTAACTTATTTTAATAAAGTAGAAAAAAAAGGAATCTTGCACCTTAATTCCAATTGATTGATAGATAAATACATTTTGCATATTTTAATGTGTCTTGTGAAATGTTTTTTTTGCTTGTTGTTATTTAGAAAGCTATTATCTAATAACTATTTAATATTTTTGAACTATTTTTGCAATTATAGAAATTATGTAGCTAATTTAACATAAATTGTGTATTTGCTTCAATGTAAACTAACTGATTTTCATCCATGTGTTTAAGAATTTTTTTTAGTGCTTAAAAGGTGAATGATTTTATAAAGAGATTTAACAGTGCACCCTGTTGAATAAAACAGTATATTAGGTTTTTCTCGCAGAACGACAACGTCAGTCTCATACTTTAATTTTTAAAAAATCAGCTGGAAAAGTCAGGGAATTTCGTTTTAAGTTTTGAGAGGGAACCCTGGATTTTTCAACTTTTCTGGAAAAGTCAGGGAATTTTTGTAATAGTTTTAGATGTAGGTATACTTATTACATTGTTTTCCAATGACATTTTCTTTTCGTTATAAATATATAAATTTGTTAAAATAATGATTGATTTTTTTTAGAGTTTGATAGGTTTATAGGCATTTCTTCATTGTTATGGGTCCCAACGATAGTCTTAATAAATCCGTTACTTTTCATGTATTTCTCAATATACACATTGTTAAAATTTTTAATCTTCAAAATCACTTTGGGTTAGGCCTTATTGTACATGCTTCTATAATTTTATTGTTACTTTAAAAACTGACTTAAAAAATTATATATAAATATATCACACACCTATTTTATTATGATATGAATCAAAATTTCATTCTGGGTTAAAAAAAATAATTGCGAATTATCTCGTGTTTGTTTTTAATTATTATACTCAGGGACAACCTAAGTTGAACCTGAAGCAGAAACTATGAAGTGTATAAATATTCAATTGCCTTAGGCTCAACTTGGGTCGTCCCCGAGTATAGTGATGAAGGTTTTATGAATGTACTATTTTTATTTCAGATCACAGGCTGTTTTTCTCAGTGCCATCTGCCTCATACACCAGACCAACTTGATCATGATAACTGTCAAACATAAATGTGACTGACTTCCAATCGTTTATGAGTGTAATGTTTCAAGAAGAAACTATATTTTAGTATAAAGTTCATTTGTGAGTGCATATCCTGAGTTTGTGTGGTACTTTCCTTTGTATAAAGAAGTATTTTTAATCTCCAAAGCGACATGTAAATTGAATTATTTTCTGGTTTCAATGTACATTTATAAACTTTAAGAGAGAATATTCTGTGACCCCTTATATATGAATGATGAAATACAGATATATGTACGAATAATATTCTGCCTATGAAATGTAAATTAAGATAAAGTCTCCTAGATTTTTAAAAAATATATTTAAAGATTTGTCATCCTCATACTTTACATTTCAAGAGTTTTGAGGTATTCACTATTGTAAAGTATTGATTAAAAAACATCCAGTTCTTTCTAGGGCTCTGAAGTATAGGCTTAGAAATCTTAATATATTGTGATTATTATAAATATATACATAGATCTAAAATATGATTTTTTTTGTAACATTCATAGCACCTATATTCATAGTTTAATTAAAAACAAAATCTTTCAATAATTCTTCGTTAATAATAATAAATAAAAAAATATATTGAAAGTATATGCTATATTTATGTATTTTGATTTCATTAAATTATATTTCTATTAAATTCTATTTGTGAATTAAAAATTTGAATTCTACACAAGTGTGTCTTACAATTGATATTTTTGGCTTTTGTGTAATAACCCCCCCTCCTAACTGTTTGACAAAAAGTAGACTTTACTTGATTCTTAGAGTCTATTATATTTTATTGTATTTTTCTTGGAAAGATGAAAAAAAAAATCAATTTTTTTTGCAAAATTAGTTATTTTGAAAATAGATGAGAGCTTTTGGTATTTTTTAGTTTGATTTTATTTTTATGTATTTCATAATCGGATATTGTAGATTAGTTATTTTTTATTAAGGTTGTATTGTTTACTGGTGACTTGAATATTAATGTTTTTATTAAAATAAAAAGATATTTTCTAAACACGTCATCTACAATTCCAGATTTGTATCATGTTTAATTTTTCATTGTTTATGTACCTATTTTTAAAGTTTTTTTCTATTTGTATAATTGATTATTTTTTAGAATGATCTAAAACCATTGTATGTTCAATGTGTCTGGTATTGATGTTTTTGTCCCAATTTTGTACGATGTTTTAAATTAATAATACTTAACATTTAGGTACAAAGTAGTGCAGCCATTTTAATGAAATAAAAATATTTTATGATGAAAGAGTATAAAACTATTACTTTTCTTTACTACAAAATCTGCTTAACTAATATTTAAACTGATTACATATTTGTTTACAAGATATTTCCTTGTATTTTGAGATTTTATTTCTTTTTTGTGTTGTTTAATTGCAAAACTTGATAAATCCAGAAAATCGAGAGTTTTGCACCATTTTGTTCGTTGATGTGTTTTCTATGTGATCCATAGCACAAACAATCGTAAAATGCTTCTAAATCTTCAAAAGTCCAAAATGTCGCAAAGTTCTTTAAATCTGACTGCTGCATATACGCTTTACATCCATTCAATTCGACCTGCATCAAAACTTGTTATATCACTGTACGTACTTGGTACACTTGGTTTGACTGCAAAACTCGTTAAATCACAACTCTTTTTTCTCCTATTTTTATCAATATTACCAGCCTCCTATCAATATTTTTCACTTATTTTTGTGTAAGAAAATGGAAACACTGTTTCACCTGAGGGAAATATTGCTGCAAAACTTAATAAATTCTTCATACTGCAGCAAAACTGTAAATCCAAAAATAATTGTTAAATAGTGCTAAAACTCTCATAATTTTGGAAAAGTAATTAATAAATCGGATTCAAAACAAAATTTTGCATTTAAAATGCCAAATTTCAACCAGTTATATCTCGAAAAATAAACTGATTTTTTTCACTGTAAAAAAATCTGGATGGGAATTAACGAGTTTTGCAAGGGCGACTCGTTTAGTGATTATATATTATGCCAATACAAGGAAACTATTTATATCTATAACTAACCACAACTACTGTTCTGTTGCATTTTACATATACTATTTTAAAAAAGAAGAAATTTCGACTTAAAACTAAGTAATATTTTAAATTCATTCAAAAATATATTGAGAAGTTTTTAACTCATCATAAACTTGCTATAAAAATTGCTTATTTTTTATTTGCATTCAAGTAAATGTAGTGCAAGTGAGTGGAAATCAAATGAAATATATCTTTAGTATTTAATTTTATTATTTACTGATGTTAATAAAAGGTGTTGGTAATATATTGTACTTGTGTGGGAAACCTGTGATAATAAAATACGATAATTTTAATGTGACTTTTTGTATTTTTATTTCTCTAAATATATTCACTTATTTTCTTATCTACATTACAAAACACCTAATTTATTTTTAGTTTTAAATTTTAAGGATAAACTTTTTTACTCTTTCAAATGTTTACATTTAGAATAGAATTTTTTATCTAAATAATATAGCGTATGTTTCTAACATGTACATAAAACTTTGTTCTCACTATAGATATTTTATACTTATCCCATAATAGATATTTTATAGTTTCCATTTTATACCACATTCACCCATAAATACGCTACTTGTGGTTTGATTAATTAACGTAGTACTAGCACAGTGGGTTATTGACGACGGTTCGGGGCCTATCTCGAAGAAAAGACCCGGGAACGATGCCTCGTATTTTTGAACCATGGTCAGATGATGAGGACAACACCTGAGCTGGCACCCGATGCAACCTCAATAGGCGTCAGGACATTGGACCCCGATCAGATTTATCGTGCACCAGTCTCGTATACATGCCAGTGTAATTTGTTGGATGTTCTGGACGACTTTCTAGTATTTCTGTAGCGAAGCTGGCAAACCTACGATCGCAAGATCACTACATTTTACTTTTCTTTGTCAAGTCCATCGCACGGATTCGAACTAACAATCCTCTGATTACTAGCTGAACGTCTTTATCCACTGAAGGCCCGCCACTTGTGGAAACTCATATAATGCAAGTTTGAAATAATAAAATACCCATAATTTGAAGAAGGGGAAGTTTGAAAAAAATTCAATCAAAAAGGTATTAAAGAGAACTATTTTTATCTTAATATTTCATTGTATAATTTTATTAAATAAAATATAATTTCCTTAATATTATTATCATTAATTATTATGTCGATATGCATTCCTGAATATAATTTATGTATTAAATTCAACAGAGATGATCTCTCGCGCACATTGCGAAATTACCTATTTCTGAATTCATATTGTGTTCATTTCGAGTTGATTTTATTTCCTTTTTATCAATCGCTCGCTATAGTTCAATAAAAAAAATACTCAATGTTTACTACGTATCAAATGTTTTGTTGAGTTGGTGGGATTCCGATTCTTCTTCAAGTTCGTCTTCAGAAACTTCATATGTCCGATTTGCCCACTGCGGTGAATCTTCGAATGTACGATCTTGGCGACCGCCTCCTCCTCCATGTGCGTGTTGTGGGGATTCCCGGAATGTACGATCATTTTGGGGCGAGTCCGAACTGTCTTTTTGCTTCCACTGAGGTGAGTCTTCGAATGTACGATCGAGGCGACCGCCTCCTCCTCCATGTGCTTGTTGTGGGGATTCCCGGAATGTACGATCATTTTGGGGCGAGTCCGAACTGTCTTTTTGCTTCCACTGACGTGAGTCTTCGAATGTACGATCGAGGCGACCGCCTCCTCCTCCATGTGCGTGTTGTGGAGATTCCCGGAATGTACGATCATTTTGGGGAGAGTGCGAACCGTCTTCATGTTGGTGTGATTCCGATTCTTCTTCAAGTTCGTCTTCAGAAACCTCATATGTCCGATTTGCCCACTGTGGCGAGTCTTCGAATGTACGATCTTGGCGACCGCCTCCTCCTCCATGTGCGTGTTGTGGGGATTCCCGGAATGTACGATCATTTTGGGGCGAGTCCGAACCAAGGCTGAACTTGATGCGCGCGCGTTGACGCTACGCTGAACAGGCTGTCCCATTTCTCCCGAGAACAATGGATTTAGCGCCGACACGAAAAACTGGCTGGGGACAGTTGTCGCCGTTAGATGGCGCCAAAATCTTAAGCGTTGTTTTGTATACGCTTGTGTTGAAATCGAATGCTCAAAAATTCAAATTGTCGGTTTTGTTAGAACCAGAAAATTGTTTATACCATATTAAAACTAAAGTTTGTGAAGAAATATGTTGTAAATGAAATCGCGGTCATCCGAAATCGCTAATTATAAAATAAACGAATGGAATTCGGAGAACACCTGCTGAATAAAAAATGCACGTTGTTCTTTCGTCGCATTAAGCCTATCAAAATGGTGATGTTTTGTTCCAGATTGTAAATACTAACATGCATTAAATATTTAGTGAACGCAATACATGCATATTGTTTACATTTCCGATGAAAAAGGGAGAATTAAAAATACAAGGTAAGTCAAATTAATTTATTCTTTAGCTAATGAATAGTTTGGAATCGCCTGTTTAGCTAATAGATTTCACCACTTTCTGACAGTTTCTAGTTTTAGATTATGTATGTTTAATAGACTAAATATTTAATATGTGTCAGTATATGACTAAATGAAGCTTGCTTTTGTGTGTTTATATTCTGACACCGATTGCATGTTTTTTTTGGTTGGAAACACGTGTTTTAGCTAATAGATTTCACTACATTTCTGACACCGTTTTGTGATTCTTGTCTGTTTTGAGAATTCTGCATTTGTATTAGAATTTTAATTACGTTCCTAATTGAGAGCATATATTGCAGCTTTCTCTATTGTTTGATTTTGAATGCTTTTCTATTTAATTTATATGTTTTCTTTAAAAGTTTCTTAATGATTATCTCTGGTAACTGTTTTGGATTTTTAGTTTTTCTTAATCATACATTAAGGATTGATGAATGCATGATTTGACAAATGCTTCAGTTAATTCATGTTCAAAGCCATTATGCATTACAATTTCAAGATCCCCCACCTATTTTTGTGTTCAATTCCCAAACCCTTCTGCTTCTTTTCAACACAGATCTATAACTCTCACAAATTCTAGTGCTAGGGTATGTAAACGTTTGATATACAAAATATTTAATCTTTCACAGTACATGACTAAATGAAGTTTGCTTTCATGTGTTTATATTTTGATACCAATTGCATGTTCTTAGAAACACTTATTGTAATTCTGCTTTTGAAATAGTTTATTTTTCTCTTCAGACACTTTAATCAATGATACAGTATATACCATCGAGGTAAATAAAGTATTGGTACTTTGCAGTGGAGTAAAGGATAATGTGTGCAGGAGACCGTCACAGGGACTCATCGATAAATAGATTATTACAGTTGTCAATTAAAAATATATCAACGTTGAATCGTACATTTTTTTTCTATCTTATTCACAAAAGTTTTATAGAAGAAAAATTCGATATATGTCTGAAATTTTATCCGTTGATCAGTTTATAACATCAAATCGTATATTGATGCTTTAGTAGCAAATCGGGGGGATTATAGTTCATGGGGTTGCGCCAAATTCGCCTCGCCAAACGCTCCGCGAAGAACTGGTTTCGTTTCTACCTTCTCCTTTCTCCTCAAAGCTGCTCGACTGGTTTTAGCGCTGCCTGATTGGACGAAGCAGAGATTTCACGACAGAAAAGATCGTTTGATGAGTATTGGAATTCTTAGGTTCACCTCCTCTCTGCTTTCGACGGTCGGGTGGCCGGGGGGTGAAGCCGAACGGGTGTGCTTAGCGCTCGGCATAGGGGCTTCGGTACGACCGCAACCCCAGTAACCATAATGCTCGCTTGCTCCCTGCTTTCGACGGTCGGGTGGCCGGGGGTGAAGCCGATCGGATATGCTTAGCGCTCGGCATAGGGGCTTCGGTACGACCGCAACCCCAGTAACCATAATGCTCGCTTGCTCCCTGCTTTCGACGTTCGGGTGGCCGGGGGTGAAGCCGATCGGATATGCTTAGCGCTCGGCATAGGGGCTTCGGTACGACCGCAACCCCAGTAACCATAATGCTCGCTTGCTCCCTGCTTTCGACGGTCGGGTGGGCGGGCGTGAAGCCGATCGGATATCAATAGCGCTCGGCATGTGAGATTAGGTTCGACCGCAACCCCAGTAACCATAATGCTGGGTCTGCTCCCTGCTTTTGACGCTCGGGTCGGATGGTAAAGCCGTTCGGACAACGATAGCGTTCGCATATGGAGAGCGGACATTTTCATAGAGTAATAGACGCATTTATTATTTTATCAAATTCTCAAAAATTAATCCATCCTTATTCAATATATCAGTTGAATAAGATTTAAATGTTATTTTTTACATTTAATTTCCAAGATGTTTTTTTTTATTATACATGTAAAAAGCATTTATTTTGGTAATTGAATAAAATTAAGAATTTTATACATTAATTTTTTCATCTCTTTTTTTTTTTTTAATGACAGTTTATAGTAATTGAATAAGATTACAAAATTATTAAATTTTATTTATAATGAGCCTTTTCAGCTTTTTTATTATTATTATTATTATACATCTAAAAAGTAATCTGTCACTTAAAAAAACTTGAATAAGATTAAGAACGATATATTTTTGTATTTAATTTCCCAGACATTTTTAAAATAATATATCTAAAACGTAATAAATCAGTCAATTGAATAAGAATTTTTTTTTTAAATTACATAATTTTTCCAGATTTTTTTTTATACATTTTAAAATTAATCAATATTTCAATTTATAGACATTTAATAAAATAAGAATTTTTTATTAAAATTATTTTTTACATTAATTTATATTTCAGCTTTTTTTTATCATACATCAAAAAATAATATATGATTCTATTTTTGAAATTTGAAAAATGTTAATGAATCCTATCTTTTTACATTTAATTTATGGCGATTTTTTTTTATTATCCAAAAATTCATTAGTTGATATCAATTTCAGGTTAGTTTATATCAATAGAATAAGATTTAAGAATTTAATTTTCAACTTTTTAAACATTTACACATCTAAGTTTAACATCATACATCTAAAGTTTTATTATAATTAATCAGACTGTGTTTACTACAAATTTATCGTTCGTAACTCGAAAACTTAAGTTTAATATTTAAATAATAATTTTTAGGTTTCTAAACAAAAATTAAAAAATATCCATTTAGAAATAATGTTTATTACTATTATTATTATTATTATTTCGTTCTAAACAATATCACACAATCACTGCACATATTTATCTAAATTAGTTGTTTTGTTTAGACAATATTTCTATTCCCAAATAGCTTATTTTAAAGAAGAAATTGCATTAAAAAAAGAAGAAAGCTTTGGAAATAAAAAGATTTTTTCAAAATAAAATTATTATTTTATATATATTTAGTTTATTTTGTGTCACTCTTTTTACATTTAAATGAAATTCCTATCTTCAAAAGGACAAACTATTTATAATTTTTTTTGTGTCTTTTTATGCAGTCAAATTTCCTTTTTAAAATAAACATTTCAGAAACATTAGTCGGTATTAAATATTAGTATATTATTAAATGATAGTTATATAAAAGTTGTTTTTTTTAAGTAAGTTACAAGACAACCATCTCAACAAAAAAAAATCTAAATATTATTCAATCGAGTTTTTAAATATTATTTTTAATTATTTAGATTACATGTATATTTCTTGCAATAAAAAAATCATAATAAATTTTACTGATATCAAGGAAGCTCAATATCGTATATAAATATTTTCTAATACAACGCCAGCTCGTTATTGATTACTGACTAGAAAAACATATTTCACTATTTTATTTCCCTTTTCACAGATATACAAAGAAAAAAAAAAATGCTAGATTTTTTTTTTTTTTACTTTTATGTCTTACTTTTCTTTTAAACTATGTGGCATTGCGATTCGCTACAGTAACTAAAAGCGCTTAAATAGCTAAAAAGAAAGAAGTATAACCAGTATTAAAATACGAAAGAAAAGGTATTAAGAAGTAAAAACTGTATGTAAACTATTCGCGATATCACAGTTTGAAAATGAAGTAAAAATAAAGGGTATAACGATTTTTTTTTCTTTGTATGTATGTATGTATGTGGAAAGGTAGAAATAATAGTGAAATCTGTCACCAGAGTCAGATTGCACTACGTATTCGACATAAGAGTTGGTGCCCCATTCAATACGGCGTTCTTATTATGGCATGTAAAAATGTACTTAAATTATACATATTTTTATTCAAGTTCATTGACAATGTGAAATTAACTATATTTTAATCATTTCTTTTAAACTCCCTGCTCTCTCCTCGTAAAGCGAGCCGTTTGTTACACAAGCATACGTCAATATAAAATAATGCAATATGGCTATTATTTTCATTTTTTTTAAAGAAATCTGGAAATACGTCTCCAATTGCCATGACCCGATTCGTAAAATAACGTACTCATAATTGGCGTTTGTGAATTCGAAAATTCTAAATACTCAAACCAAGGGTTTGGTTTTGGTTAATTAACGTCTCACTACAGCTGCACAGTGGGCTATTGACGACAGTTCCAGACCTATCTCGAAAGAAAGACCTGGGAACGACATCTCGTATTTTTAAACCATGGTCAGATGACGAGGATAACATCTGAGCTGACACCCACGCCTTGAATAGGCGTTAGAACTTTGGACCCCGATCAGATTTATCGTGCACCAGTCCCGTATACACGTCGGTATAATTTGTTGGATGTTCTTGACGACTTTCTAGTATTTTTGTAGCGAAGCTGGCAACCCTCCAATCGCAAGATCACTACTTTTTTCTTTGTCAAGTTCATCGCATAGTTTCGAACTAGCAATCCTCTGATTGCCAGATGAGCACCTTTATCCACTGGGCTACCAGGGTCCCTCAAAGAAAGGGACAGTTAAAAAATAAAAGTGTTCTCGGGTCATTTGCTTCCGAATAGTCACCAACTACTGTAATCAGCTCTAGTGCGTCGTTAACCAACCAACCGGGTCTTTCCGTCCAGATAGACCCCGAACCGTCGCCAATAGCCCAATGTGCAACTCTAGTGCGACGTTAATTAACCAAACCAATGTAAAAACTCGTAAAAGCTGATTTGGTATAAATGTCCCCACGTTGTAGTTCGGAGAGTGGGGTGCCACATTAGGTAGTTAAGCTCACCTCCTCATGGTTCAAATTATCAGGTGTCATCGCACTGATACTGCTTTGTGGATTACTTTGCAAACCCAGCTTTAGCTGCCCTTGAACATTAGGTAAATTCACACAAGGTTTGGTTTGGTTGGTCTTGTTTAATAGATCCCGATTCGTTGTATAGCTCTACTGCTACGTTAATTAAAACCAACGAATTGAATTTTCGAACATTTTGCGTCAGTTGGTAAGTTGAATAAACGTCGCACTGAAACTACACAATGGACTATTGGAGATGGCTTAGCATCTACCTTGAAGGATAGACCCGGGAACACTACCCTAAACCATGGTCATATGACAATGACAACACCTGAACTGGCACCCCACAAACCTGACGGGTTGCCAGATCATTTGCTTGCTTTGGTAATTTTAAACCATGATAAGGTGAGCACAACTACCTAATCTGGCACCCAACCTTACGTACTTGAACTAAACGACAGTTGGACCAAATCATGAGGACATTTGGACCACGTCAGATTTAGCATACATCAGTCTCTAGTGCATGGCGAATGTTTGGGCGAACGACGAAGATCAAACTTGCAATCCTCCACATTAAAAAAAAAAAAGGCCTCCGTGGCCGAGTGGATAAAGGCGTCAGCTGAGAATCAGAGGATTCCTGATTCGATAATGTGCGACGGACTTGACTAAGAAAAGTAAAAAAGTAGTGATATTGTGATCGGAGGGTTGCCAGCTTCACTACAAAAACCAGAAATGTCGTCCGGAACATCCACAAAAATTATCGGCGTGTATGGACTGATGCACGATAAATCTGATTGGGGTCCAAAGCCTTGACGCCTGTTGAAGGCGTTGGGTGCCAGTTAAGGTGCTTCCTTGTCATTTGACCATGGTTCAAAAATACGAGGCATCGTTCCCGGGTTTTTCCTTTTAGATAGGCCCCTAACCGTCGTCAGTAGCCCACCGTCCAGCTCTAGTGTGAAGTTAATTAACCAAACCTCATTAAAAAATGCATTTCATACTAAAAAATTATTAAAAAGTTTTGAATTTTCGTATCTTTGGTTGAGATTTTTTTTACAAAAGTCTGTTAAGGCAAGTTTGTTTTATAAAGAAAATTTATTAACAAACTATGTTATATATTATTGAAGCGTGTTAAACATAATTAAATTTTGAATCTAGAGGACATCTAAAAATTTTAAAGTGTAAATCGGGGCTTTATGGACCGGTTCAGGAATTGGGTCTGGTACCAACGTTTTGGGGGGCCCCCATTTTCCCAATGGGTAAAGGCGTTTAGCTAGTAATCACATGATTGTGAGTTCGAGTCCGACTAATGGACTTGATCGTTGTGATCGTAGGGTTTCCAGCGTCGCTACTTAAATACTAGGAAGTCGTCTAAAAAACATATACAACAAATTATACTAGCGTGTATACGAAACTGTTGTACGATAAACCTGATTGGGGTTAATGTCCTGACGCCTGTTGAGGTTGCATTGAGTACCAGCTCAGGAGTCGTCCTCGTTGTCTGACCAAGGTTAAAAAATACGAGGTATTGTTCCCGGGTCTTTCCTTCGAGATATAAACCGAATCGTCGCCAATAGCCCATTGTGCAACGTTAATTAACCAAACCAACGTTTTGGGATTCTAAATTTAAAAAACGATCACAAATGAGCAATATAAATAATTTTAAGGAAAACACACTTTTGAATTATTATTACGTATATCTTCTGAAAAAATCCGGGACACACACCAAAGTGAAATATTAAAACAATGTCGAATATAACAATGCATTTTAACTGTAATTATAGCCAAGTAGTATACAAAACTAATTTGGTACACATAATGCAAAATGCTCATCAGGTACCAAATGGCTGATAGTACAAATCTATGATATAATTTTTAAAAGCTAATCAACACAAAAACATAATTTATAAAACCTAATCAACACAAAAACATAATTTATAAAAGAATGGGAATGAAATAATTTCACGCACTGTCAAACTGCAAATTTGATATTTAAAGAAAGTGCTTCAGAATAGTTTAAAAATGACACACTTAAATATTGTTGACTAAAAATAAAAGACACGAGATGAAGCTGTTACCTACCATGAAGCTGTTTGTTTAAACGACCCAAACTTTTATTTTTAGTCAAATAACAAAAGTTGTCCAGACTTTGAATAATACCGTTTTTTTTTTTTTTTAACTATTTCATATACAAGGCCTAACTTATCTTTTTTAGTAACATATATTAATGGTAAAAACTACTTTTAAACTTAATATTTAAATATTTACGAATTTTCGTTTAGTGCACATGATTAAACCATACTTGCTAATCCTGCAGGTCTGAATCACTTTTCTTTCAATACTTAATTACAAAATTATAATCATTATAAATTAATGATAAGTAGTAATTACTAATTATTGTGATTAAATATTGTATTGTAACAGGATTACCAAAAAATTCCAAGTTTTAAGACGCTATGACTTAAATTACCATCAAAATGACGATTTCAATTCATTAAAAAAAAATTGACAAATATCCTGACACAAATTGGCAGAATTTTAAAATCGGGTAGGAATTCGGTAAATAATAACCTACAATTTTATATTACTTTTCACCAAAATTCATGCATAGGAACAATAATCAAACGTTTTTGTATGCGATATCCCATTCAAAATTAAGCATGTCATTTCTAAAAATTTATTAGGGTTTGTTTCAAGGACGTTTGGGGAAGGTTCGAATAATAGGAAAATAATTTTATAAGGAACCAGGGTCTAAAATCTTGAATATATTTTTTTAATAAGTAACGAAAAATTTAATGAAATCATCACTAATATTTATAAAAACTAATAGAACATTTAATCAAAAAGTTGTCGATTAATTACAAGTATTCTGCAATAAAGCGCTTAGATAAATATAATGTTCACTTAAATTTTATTTGAAGGTGTTTATATTCGATTTGTTATTCAGGTAAACCAACCACTTTTAAAATCAGATATATCAGAACTATAAAGACAATAAATTACACTCAACTGCAACATAGGCCAAATGATCGAGTGATTAAATCATAATGCTACATCGTTTAAATAAAAAAAGTTTTCGAAAAGCGTTTAGCATAAATAGAAATTGACTGCAAACTGGATTGCATGAATTATCGTCATACAAATGGACCACGACAGATTTAACATCCGCCAGTTCCCTTAAGACGTTATTGTTCGGTTAAACGACGGTGATTGAACTAGCAATCCTCCGATTACGAGCATGCTGGTTTTTTAACCATGTCACATTAACCCTAACTGTACAACCTCCGTTGGTTGGATCAATGTCGCTCTAAAATTATCAATAAAAATAAAAAAATACACATTCTACTCGATAATAACTTAAAAAAAAAAAAAAATTTCAAAAAAACACATGCTGATTATTTAAGGAACACCTTAATTCGTCGAAATTATTAGTATAATCAAAATTGTAAAGTCAGTAACGGAAAAAAACTTTTAGAAAATGATTACTTGATTGAAAATGTGAATGCAATTGCAAATATTATATTCTAAACATTAAAAAAAAAATTGACTACATTGTTCAGTTTTAATTTTCAAAGCAATTGGAATAATTTATTTCAGAATCAAAATTTATTGGAAATCTCTGAAAAATTGTTTTAAAAAGCAACTTTATTCGTTTCAAAATCAAATGTGCAACAACAAATCCACGGGGAAAGTTAACCAGACATTTTCCACATCCCCTCTCCGTTCTTGGAAACAAAGAGCGACGACGTCGGGGCGGGCTGAAAGGTTGCAAGGACAAACCAAAATTATTCAATTTGGCGATATTTAAACTTTTAAATAGTCAAAATCCGGATTTTTTTAAATTATAAACTGCTTCAAAACTTTCACAATTTTTAAATATTTTGTTACAAATATATATTTATAAAAATGTAAGCGATATTTCGCTATTTGTCGGACTATTTTATTTAGAGTTGGGCGAAATGTTTTCACTAATTTGGCGATTTCCCGATATTTTAGCTGGCAGTCCTATCTTTTTGTGACCTCCCAAGGCGCGGACCCCACTGACGGACCCTTATCAGATAAAAACTTGTTCTCGGAAATTCTCCCTCTCTTGTCTCCCCCCCCCCCCCTCCTAACCCCCCAAACACACGGTCAACTGTCCAGTAAATTAGAGGCTGTAAGGAGTTCCCCAAGTTATCCAAAAAGCGCTATCAAGGTGCCCCTCGACCGAGGGTCAATCTGAACCCGAGCTCATTCAGACCCACCAACCAATCTCAACGCACCTTCCGTCCAACTCAAGTTCCCAACTCCAACTCGGTCCGACCTAATTTTTCATATGCAGAGGCGGCATCTAGCGGCCAAAATATCGTCCCTGACGACTCCAATGTAAATATTAATATAAATTCAAATGTAAACGCAGTTACCCCCCCTTTGGAGGTAACCAACGAAATGTTCACGTCCTTAATGAACCAGATGATGGCGCTTGCTGCCCAAGTCGCTTCTCTCACTGAGAGTGTGACAAATCTAAGCCAGCAAATCAAACTTTAATGTGTACACCACCTCCAAACTTCTCTATCCTTTCGTGGAATTCGAATGGAATCTCGAATAAAATTGGGGAACTAAGAGAACTAGTCTCCAGAAAACACCCTGATATAATTTTGCTCCAAGAAACTAAACTTTATCCTACCAACAAAATTAGCATCCCAAATTATTTTTGTGCTAGGGATGATAAAATTGAGGCAACTCCCACGGTACCTATTCATAAAATAGGCACCGCCATATTTGTTAAATCTAATATTAATGCCTACAGGGTCCCATCTCCAACCCTGGATAATATCGAGTCAACCATCGTCACAGTTAATCCAAAGGGTTTTCCTAAATTCACAGTCGCTTCCATTTACATTCGTAACAGCCCGTCCAACGCTCTCCACAAAGAACTGAACATACTTCAGAAAATCAATAACTCTATTATCTTATTTGGCGATCTTAATGCCAAATCTCATCGTTGGAACCATTGTGATAATCTCGCTGGAAAAATGGTCACAAATTTTGCAGACAATAATCTCTTTGAAATCGCGGCCCCTGAAACTCCCACCAGATTTGACGAAAGGTCTTATTCAACAATCGACTTGGCACTTATCAGAGACATGCCCTACCATTATAAAATCACCTCAGTGGCGGAACTCAGCTCCGACCACAACCCTGTTTTTCTTGATTTTAATGTCAATATTCCAACCCTTAATACAGGAGTATATAAAAAAACTGACTGGGACTCCTTTCAGAATAATCTAGCCAATCACGATCTCCCTACAAATGGTCCTACCACATCTAATGATCTTAATGCAGCAATTAATTCTTTCACAAGTTCTATCATAGAAGCCCATTCCACTTCCTCAAAGGAAGTCACTCGTACCAACGACATCCATATTCCCTCTCACATCACTAACTTGATTAAACGTAAAAACAAGGCCAGACGAACTTGGCAAAGGTACAGAGACCCCAGGGATAAAATCCTTATGAGAAAGCTCCAAAGTGAGCTGAAAGCCGCTACCAATAAGGTAATTCAAGAAGATTGGAACAACCATCTACTGTCCCTCGAGGCAGAGGACGGCTCTCTATGGAAAAAAACCAAATATCTCAAAAAAGCACCCAAGCCCATCCCACCCCTTTCTAATGGAAACCAAATGGCACTTGCGGATATTGATAAGGCTGAAGTCATAGCCAACGCTTATGAGAACCAATTCCAAGAAAACCCTACCATTAATCACTCTTTCAACGCTGAAATTTGTAACTCAGTTGATAAATTCCTTCTCACTGACCTACCTGATATCCCCACAGTCTTTGAACCTATCCAAGCAACCGAAATTCTTAACTCCATTAAAAATCTAAAAATCAAGAAAGCCCCAGGAAAGGAAGGGGTAACCAATAAAATGGTTAAACATCTTCCAATTAATTTCATTAACTACTTCATCATCCTACTAAATTCAATGCTCAGCCTCAATCACTTCCCGTCCGCTTGGAAGAATGCCAAAGTAGTCCCAATACCTAAGCCTGGCAAAGACCGGAAAGAACCCACGTCTTATCGTCCAATCTCCTTACTCCCAGTTCTGGGAAAAATTGCCGAAAGAGCAATCAGAGATCGCTTACTCAACTACTTAACGTTAAACAGTAAACTCATACCCCAACAATTTGGGTTTATGAAAAACCTCTCCACCACCCATCAACTCCTAAGGGTTACTGAGTTCATTTCAGAGAACCTGGCCAGAAAAGACAGCACTGCCGCCCTTTTCCTTGATGTGGCAAAGGCTTTTGATCGGGTCTGGATCAAGGGCTTGATACACAAACTCATCTCACTCTCCGTCCCCACTGGTCTTATCCATCTAATTAACTCATATCTCTCAAACAGAACCTTTGCGGTATCTGTACGTCAATCTCTCTCCACTATCAGACCTGCCAATGCAGGAACGCCCCAGGGTTCTGTCCTTGGTCCCCTATTATTTAATATCTACATTAACGACATCCCCCAGTATTATAAAACAGTAATTGCCCTATTTGCTGATGATACAGCGATCCTTGCCCGAGACAAGAAACTTAACTTTGTAACAAAATATTTACAAGACCATATCAAAATCCTAGAAGTCTGGTTAAACAACTGGAAAATACAAATTAATGTAGACAAGAGTGCGGCAGTGATGTTCACTACCAAACATAAAATCCCAGAGCACCTTAAGATCACGATGTTTGGTACCCATATTCCATGGCAAGACTCCACTAAATACCTAGGAGTTGTCCTCGATAAAAGACTCACTTGGGAGCACCATATCAAATACATTAACGATAAACTCAGAAAAGTCCAATTTGCTCTCCGTCCTCTCATAGGGAGAAAGTCCCCCCTTAACATCAGTAATAAACTACTCCTATATAAAATAATGATAAGACCCATTGTAACTTATGCCTCCCCGATCTGGGCCTCGGCATGCGACACTAGAATAAAAAGATTGGAGTCCACCCAGTCTAGAATCATCAAAATCCTTGTTGTAAGAGCCCCATGGTTCATTCGTATTGCAGACATTCTAGAGTCCCTGAATATGCCCACACTCTCTGAATTTATGGGTAAACTGGCCACGAATTTCTACGCCAAACTCCCAACGATCGACAACTCTCAACTTCAAAATCTTGAAGTTTACGACCATACCCTCATGATCAATAGGCGGCGGCCTAGAGCCTCCCTCAACCTATGTATATAATACTCCATCTTTCAAGCAACAGCTGATTCCGACATGTCATTTTCGCTTTGTCAATTGTTTTGTCCCTAGACTTTGTTTACTTATGTTGTATTGTCCCCAGACGTAAGTCTTCATGTTGTGTACATTACTATTCTGCCAGTGATAGGCCTAAAGCCTCTTCACCATTGTTTATTCATATGCTGTACTGTCCCCAGATAGGCCTTTGTGCCAGAATGGCTTTTATGCCACCTCAACATTTTTGACTCTTACTGTAATGTCCCCAGACACAAGTATCCACAGAGATACCTTTTTCATCTTTTCAGAGGTAGGCATTAATGCCTCCTCTTTTTACTGTTTTTACATGCTGTCGTTGTCTTGTCCGTCCTTCATTGTCCTGTAAATACAAATACGTGTATTAATTTACATCCCAGGCAAAGCAATTTTATAAACTCATGTGTTCACTATTAACAGTCATATAGGAGGTAAAAGGGGCTTCGCCCCTATGGAACTCCGAACGCTTCGCTCAATTTTTTGTCCAGTAAAATGTCTTCCCGCCAAACGTCCTCTTTGTCGCCCACCGTCTACCGTCACTAAACAATGAACTAGAAAAACTGCTAGATTTGGCAAAACAATCGCCAAATCTGGCTGTTTCTAATATTTTATAAGATTTCAATGGATAAGTTTGAGAGTATAAAATTAATTAATTTTTGGATTCAAACTTAATAACTATTTTTTTTTTTTTAAATACGTGTTTAATTAAAAAAAAATTGGAATATAAGGTATTTTTTGTAAAAAAATTATATTTTTTTTCTTTATTTGGCGAAAAAGTTTTTCTAAATTTTCAGCCAAATATTTAGGAAAAGCTGCCAATTTATAACCCATAACATATGCTTTCATTTGAGCGCGCAAAAGAGAGCACAGAGATGCTGCTTTTCATAGCTTCTTTCTAACATTATTGTGTCTTGCTTAAGTATTAATTTGTAGTTTTAACGCTTAAATGTAATTTATTTTATATTTCTTTCATTATTATGGATAAATCCCAATGTATATAATGAAGTTTATTTATTATTGGTAAGAATTTAAAAGGTATACTTTTTTTGCAGTTCATTAATTAGCGGTCCATAACATTTTAAAACGTAATCTGACCTAATCTTTGAAAAAAATCCATTTCCAATGTGAATTGTTTACATTTTTATATTTAACCGATATTTTTCTTTGATTATTGAATATTTCATGAAACTATTTTTAATTAAAAATTTTAAACATGCAAAAAGATAGTTCAAAAATTTTCATGGAGACAAGGATTAATTTGTCCCTTTTACATATTTAATGTTTGAATTTCAAAATATCAGAATTTACCTCTGTTTCCCCCCCCCCCCCCCCCTTAAAAAAATACTATTTGAAATAACTATTGTTAATTAAGTATAATTAGTTACACTCAAAAAGAATATGCATCACTTGTACACTATGATGTATTTTTTCTTCAGCAAGTTTTTTACTCCCTCCTTGAAAATGTTTTTTAAAGTATTTAACGTTTTAAAAATAATCACTCAATACTTATTTTAAAAAAAAATAGATACTTTTTTAATTTATGAAAAAGATAACTAATTAAAATAACGGATATCATGAATGCTTTTAATAAATTATACGCCATACAACAAGTTTTTTTTTTTTAATATTAAACATTTATTTATGACTAAAATTTTATTTTGTATTTATTAAATTCGGAAAAGATTTTTTTTTAAACTTAAAAAAACAGTACCATTATACAATTGGTTTATACTATTTGAAATTAGGTAGCAAAATCGTTAAAAACATTTAAAAAATATTCACATTTACTATTTTATATCACAAATTTGTTTTTCATAAGAAATCAATGTTTCATTAAAAATAAAAAGTTTCAGTTTTGGAAAATATTTTTTTTTTAATTTATCAAAAAGAAAACTAAATTAAAATAACGGATATCATGAATGCTTTTAATAAATTATACGCCATATATAAAGTTTTTTTTTTAATATTAAAAATTTATTTGACTCATATTTTATTAAATTCGGAAACAATTTTTTTTTAAACTTAAAAAAACAGTACCATTATACAATTGGTTTATACTATTTAAAATTAGGTAGCAAAATCGTTTAAACTTTTTAAAAATATTCACATTTACTATTTTATATCACAAATTTGTTTTTCAAAGAAATCAATATTTCCTTAAAAATATAAAGTTTTGAGTTTTGGAAAATAATTGGTTTTTTTAATTTCTCAAAAGAAAAACCAAATTAAAATTATGCATATCATGACTATTTCATCATGCATAATAATTTGTGTGCTATATTAAAAAAAAATATTGTTAAAAACTTTTTTATTTAAAAAATTATATTTTTTTTATTAAAAAAAATTTAAAACTCATTTTCGGCATAATTATTAAATTTGCGAAATAATCCTAGTTTATACTAAATAGATTTTAAAAAATGCGAGGTAATTATGATTTTGTATTTTCAAAACTGTTGAATTTCAGTCAAGTTATTCGAGGTAAAAATCGTCGACCAGATGTCAAAAGTGGTAAGTTAAATTTTTTTTCTTCTCTAGTCCAAATGCGAGTGTTTTGTTCATGAACGAATACTCTGCTCCGAGTGTTTTTTTCATGAGCGAATGCTTTGCTC
Source organism: Troglohyphantes excavatus (assembly GCA_963932185.1). NCBI lineage: Eukaryota > Metazoa > Arthropoda > Arachnida > Araneae > Linyphiidae > Troglohyphantes > Troglohyphantes excavatus. The sequence continues at coordinate 28,576,181 of OZ010669.1, read as the reverse complement.
CGAGTGTTTTTCGTCAGCCATCTTGGCTAAGACGATTTGTGTACGCCGCCATCTTGAATGGCGAGCGTTTTGTCGCTTGGCGACAAAATCATTTGGCGCAACCCCATGAACCATAGTCGCCCCGAAAAATCATACTACAGACTTTCTTGTTTATGTTTTTCCCTCTTATGATAATTTAGTATTTGACTATTCAAAAAGCCTAAAAACGTTGTACAGATACAGAAATAGAATTGAAAACATAACAGTAAATTGATTATTACCTTGAAGTTAATAAATAATAGTACAATAACAATCTAACTGATAACCTAAATAGATGTTAATTATCATGATATTTTAATAATGTAAAATAAACATTATAATACAATTTATTAGTTTAAAATTACATATTTTTTAATATTTCACACTGTATATTTAAAATAATAATTTTATCCCTTATTTAATTTTAGAGGAGAGCCAGAGCGACAAAGATTTTTTTTTATCTTCCCAGTAATCTGTGGATTTTCTGTACCTTCCTTCATTTAATTGTTAGAACTTGTCATCTGTCTACTTGTGAAAATATTGTATACATTATTTTTGCTTATTTGTAAATAAAATTTTATATTTTTTGTATTTGTAAATAAAATAGCTTGTTTTAATTAACCTTTTTGCCAATTTTGATAATTTGCTCCTCCCAGTATAAAGTAATAACATGAACAAATAAACAGTTCCCTTGAGCTTGGAATAGCACAAAATATCTTACCTGAAATCTAAAATTTTGATCGCAACTACCCAAAATGTTAATAATATTTGTTATTAATAGTTGTTAATATATTATGTTGATAATATTTTTAAGAAAATAAATGTTTGGAAATGTCACAAATTTCTCCTTGAATTCTTCAAAATACATAGAATTCAACTAGGAAAAACAATTGAACTAAAATTTTAATAAACCTATAATGTACAAATGAAAAGCATTTAAATATCTCCAAAAATATAAAGTATTTTTTGTATAAAAGTATTTAATATGCCTAATTCATATAATAAGATTAGAATTAATCAAGTATTATTGTAAGTACATTTCTTAAATATAAATTAATAAATATTGCTAGAAATTTAGATAAATTAATTTTTTCTTATATTAAAATCCCTCTTAAATCCAAATTTCTATTTAAATTATAGAAACCAAAATGGGATAGATTATTGATCAACTTCAAGAAAATAAAAATATTTTTAAATTAACATATTTCATATAATGTGTGTGTGTTCTTCTGCTGAAGTCTTCAAATGAAAACGAATTCAGCTATATATATATACATATAATATTTTTTTTATAGTTTTAAAAACGATCAATATAAAATATGTGTTCAAAAAGCATGCACATATTTAGTTTCGCTATCCATTTGTTTATACTTTTATTTCCCGCTTTCGCCGCAGTGGCGCTGCGATCTTATGAGATCCGGAGAAAAAGTTGTCGGCAGGTTTTGGAGGGAATGGCGACCACCTCCTCCTCCATGTGCGTGTTGTGGAGATTCCCGGAATGTACGATCATTTTTGGGAGAGTGCGAATTGTCTTTTTGTTTCCACTGCGGTGAGTCTTCGAATGTACGATTTCCGTATGACTGTGGACTGCTGTGATAAGGTGGTTGAAATGCTTCATCTACTTCATCCTCACCTTCATGATTCTGGTCGGGTGTAAATGTTTTATTCAACGTGTGAGAAGTCTGCGGTTTGATTTCAAATGTTCGGTTTTTAGGAGAATCTGGTGGAGATTCCCATTCTATTGTTGTATCTTTGGGGCTGTGGTACTTAGGAGATTCACGCTCTGCATCGAAAAGATTTCGCATGGCGAAATTGTGCTTGGTGAACACACTTTTAGGTGTACTCATACTGTCTTCTCTTTGTCTACTAGGTGTTATAGGAGGTGTACTGTGCCCAAACTGATAGGTTGGCAGATTTTCTTGCAATTCTATATTTATATCACAAATCACGTGCTCTCCGCTGGCCGATCCTGATACTCTGCATGGTTGAACATTAATATCATATTGTAATGTATCATTTCTTCCTGGACTACGAAGTGTTACAGTCTTTTGAAGCGTATTGTTTTCTTGACCACTTTTGGGGGTTGCGGTGTAAGTGCCTCTTCTGGAAGGTTCTGTTGTATATGTGCCTTTTCGAGTAGGTTCTGCCGTATATGTGCTTTTTCGAGTAGGTTCTGCCTTATATGTGCCTTTTCGAGTAGGTTCTGTCGTATATGTGCCTTTACGAGTTGGTTCTGCCGTATATGTGCCTTTACGAGTAGGTTCTGTCGTATATGTGCCTTTACGAGTTGGTTCTGCTGTATATGTGCCTTTTCCAGCAGGTTCGGTCGTATATGTGCCTTTACGAGTAGGTTCTGCCTTATATGTACCTTTTCGAGTAGGTTTTGCCGTACCTTTTCTATCTTGTCTAAGCGGATATACATATTTATCTTCCTTTTTACCTGTTGGTTCTGATTTTTCTTGCCTTTTTTTTGTATAACCTGGATGATTCAGGACTTCCTTGGGTTCTGAATGACGACGACCATATTTTGCCATTTCATGCCTTGCAGCAAGCAATGGCCGCTGGTGTTTGAAGCCCTTTGGGCTAACCCCTGTGTTAAAAACGTCATCTTCAAGTTCACTTTCATTTCTTCCTGGTGGTATGTATTCAGCATCCCATCCTTCACTATCATCAGAATCATAATAGTCATCGTAATCTCTTTCGAAAACTATTCTATCTATTTCGGAACCTGTATAAGAGCGGCGCTTGGAAGGCTTTGTATATGTGCCATGCCTGGTTCTCCCTGAAGATCCACCGCTGACATTGAGTTTATCACAACTTAAGTCATCCACCAACTTTTCTAATTCTTGAATATTTCTTTGTAAGCTTGCTGTGTCTTTTTGATGGTGTTCCACAATTGTTCTTAAGATATCAACCTAAAATAACAAAAAATGAAAAATTTGTCTTATGCACCTTCATCAACACGAATTTCGACAAATGCTATTTGACAATATTAATAATTTAATCGAACCATAATCTCAACTAAACAACCAGGCGGCTCATAGTTGGAAATGGACTGATGCAAAATACTGTTATCGAATTGCAAATTTGAATTAACTTTTAAGGATGATTCAAGCTCAAAATTCCGAAAATATTGCTAAAACATTTATTTTGCATAAAACGATGCTATACATATTTAAGAAGATGTGTACAAATTTTAAAGCAATAGAAGAAAGAGAACATATGTTTTTTTATATGTTTATATACCATGTATCATCTGTTTATCTACTTTTTATCAGCAGCATTCGCCATTTATTCAAAATAAATATTTGGAATTTTTATCATGTTTAAAATGCTAAGGTTTTGTAAAAATGTACTTAAAACTAACTTTTTGAAACATTTGTTTTATAAATGTAGGAAGAGCTTTTTTTAAAAATTAAGTTAGAAATGATTTATTTTCGTATTACAACAAAGTATGACTAGAAGTTTAGGATTTCTATTTTTACCGTTCTCGAGGTACATGCCATTTTCCTTATATTAAATTAATAGAAAACTGAAACCGTGAAGTGGCTTGAGACCTTAAATATAAATGAGAGAAAGTATGAATATATCTTTGTCTGGTAAATAACTACTATCCTACCAGCTCGAGAAAACCCCGAAATTGTGTAGTGGATGCCATAGGAACGGACAATTTTGCTTAATTCTCGGCGTGGAGCAGAAAAGTTTGGCTGATAGTAGGAAACCAATTTTAACCTAAACCCCTACTATACTACCCACACTATTCTTAACTTGTACCCATCTCTTATCTTTAACTTCTCCATTCTATTTTCAGAACTGAGTAAAATCCGTTTCTATGGCAGCCGACACACAATAAAAGTATATCCTCGTGGAATAGTATTTAGAACTTTCCGCAATAGCAAACCTGCTTCTGCTTGTGAGCTTCCTCGTAACGGTCTCGTAGTACACATTCAATACACTTACATATTCTGCCTCGTCGTGATGAGGTTGCTCAGATCCTTCTTCGCTACAGCGATCATGGTCATGTGAATGTGTTCCAGACCCTTCCGCGGCATGATTCGAATGTTCGAACTTCTTCCTCAGTTCAGGGACTTGTTCTCGCTTCGTAGTCTGAGGCTGGGACCTGGGTTGAGCTTGGGGTGCCTCGAATTTCTTTTTCAGTTCCTTCACTCGGTTCCGCTGGGGTGGGCCGCCTGCTCGCTGGCGGGGCGATATCCAGTCAGAGTCCATTGCGAAGATAATTAAAATCTGTGTACAGGTTTTGAAATAGTAATGGAGGAATTATGATCATTAGTAACTACCATTGCTTAAGGTTTTACGTCGAAATATGATGGATTTATATTTTAATCGCATCTGGCAAAAATACAACTTTAAACGGTTGTTTCTCTGGCTAATTAAAACGAAGTATCATAAAAATAAATAATCTTATGCCCTAATTTTTCCCGGACTCCTTGATTTTTTGCCAACTCAGGTAACCCTTTACGGCAATCTTGCAGGAAGAAAGCGGAGGTGTATTCTTTAACATGAGAAGAAACCCGGTCTTTGTCACCAAGAACGAGTTAGCGTTGTGAATATCGCTTTTTACGAAAAGTCGCCATGTGACTATTTTTAACTACTTTTTAATCAATTTTATGTCCATTCAAATAAAATAGTGTGCCAAATAATGGAAAGTAACTTAAGTTAAAGTGTATAGCTCTGTAACTTTTTAACGTAACGATACAAAATAAAGTGAAAAATAGTCTTCTGTACCAATATTTTGGGCTTGTCAAATTTCATTAATATTGGTCTAACAGATGCTGATATTAAAGCTAACAGGTAACTCGGTAAAAGTTAAGAGCAAACTCCGACAAATCAATTTTCGTAAACAAACTTGGCGTGGATGATTGATGATGGTTACCACTGCCAGCGCCGATATATCCATATCACGTAAATAAGTAGGAGGAGCAATTTGCTGTAAATTAAACCAATGAGAGACACGCAATGAAAATCTTAGCGGACGTCGTGAAAAACGTTCGTTTCAAATTAATACAAGCGTTAAACTTAATATGCAAATACTTGCGCATGCGTGTCAAATATTTACTACTATGCATTTTCAGACGTATGTGATGTCACAAGTAGATGGAGCTATTACTGTAGAAGAAATTAACGAGAGACATTATTTGCGCATGCGTTTGTAATACACATTGCGCAAATATTAGGCATGATTACCAATTTGAACTAAAATCATATTTGGCGATTTATTTTTGAAGCCTTGGCGTAGTGGCCCCTTATTCTTTACTTTGACCAAACAGGGAGACAGACCTCTTGCAATTTTACCTAGTAGGACCATTCCACGGTATTTGTACGGGATTTGTCCTCTCCACTACTTTTTGTTATTAATTTATTGTTAATTAACATAAAATAAACCCCATTTTTTAAAAATTAACTAAAATGTAAAAACTAACTAAACACACTGAAAATTGGGTTCATTTTACGTTAATTAGCATATTATAAAATAATAACAAAAAGTTGAGGAGGGGACAAATAATGTACAAATACCTTGGAATGACCAAGTAAAGATTTTTTTCAAATGATTACAATTTTTCAAAACTTTCTTTGGATATATTTTATTTAAGAACGTTTTTAAAGGCAAATATCATTAATTTTGTAACAATTTGGTAAAACTTTTGAAATTGGGAAACATGTTTGGAAATATGATATGATCAGTGTTCAGGAATTATTTCGCTGAAAACAACTAGTACTTTTGGGGTTTTGCTCCAAACAGGTAAAAAGTTTATTTTGTGTACCAAAGAGCAGTATATATAATATACAATTCAAAATAATGCATTGAATTTGTAAAACTCTAAAAGATTTAGATATTAATACCTAAGAATTCATTCATTTAATTAATAGTCTAGCTTGCTTTTCAAGCAATATTACGAATACATGCCTTCATCTATCGAAATGAAACTTTTAAAAGATCGAGCATATCTACTACAAGAGCAAATAAATGTATAATAAAGTATTGAATAAGAATTGTAACAAAACTTACTTATAAATTTTTAAATCTAAAATCTATGAAAAAAAATTATTGATAATTTGAATTGAATTTAGATAAAAAATAAATTGACTTTGAATAGAATCTAAGATATTTATTATTGATTACATTTTGAATATGTTGCCAAATTAATAATAAAATAAAGGTATAATTTACTTTTCTTATATTATAAAATAATCTTTTTTAAAAATAGGAAAACGGACTTTAACGAAAATGCGCTAAAACGTAAAAAATATTTTTTTAATTTAACGAACGAGTTGAAAAAATTCAATTGTTTAATATCAATTTTATACTTATTAAATCTTTTTGAAATCGGCCACAAAATTTAGGTATGATTTTTGTAAATGGGCACCAACTTAAAAAAGTTGTAATTAGTATAAAATTGATACTAAATAATTAATTTTTTTCAACTAGTTCGTAAAATTAAAAATTATTTCTTTACTTTTTAGAGCATTTTCCTTAAAGTCGGTTTTCCATTTGGGAAAAAAGACTTTTTAAATTTTATTTTTTAATTTAGTAAGTAAATTCTGACATTGGAGTCAAGTATCCTACCCTCGCTTTCTACTTTACTCCAAAGAGAAAAATATAAAAATAAAAATAGTAAACAAGTCCGCCCTAAAAAAAGTTATACGTTATCGGATTCTTCATTTATTACAGAATATATTGACATCAAGAATATAATTTATATTTAGCAGCACTACATGGTATACTCAAGCACTTTACTGAAGTTGGGAAATGCAAAATAATGGATTAAAGTAACACCCGTTGACGACAGTTGAGTTAGGAAACAAAGGCAGTATCACCAACAAAACTTCATTTAACCAACATGCAAATTAATGCAAGTATTTCCCCTAGTTTTACATATTTTTGTCCAGCCCCTGTTTCTTGAATCTGAGAAAATTTATGATTGAATTATCCAGCATATTTATAGACCTGAATACAATCGAACATGTTTGGGACATATTGGGAAGTAGGATTCCTCAATGCCAGTCTCCTTCTAGGGCTGATATTTGTCTTTTGACAAGAGCTAAAATTAATATCGCACTTTCAGAAATAACACTTTCATTTACTAGCATTCTGAGGCGGAAAGTTCAAATTGCGGCCCATGGCAACCTTTTGTTTTGGCGATAAACAAATGTTTTCTTCTTTGACAATATGGTAAACCTTGCTCACTTCGGCCGCAATTGGGCTATTGCCTTCTGAGGCTACTTTTCCCAATTTTGACAACCGTTTCGTCACTGAATCACTTAACTTTTGACGAAACAAGAATTTTTAACGAAAGTAATTTACTAGGATTCCTTTCCGGTAGTCCTGGTGCTGATATGTATATAGTCTCGTCTCAAAAGAGCGTTTCTAGCATGGTCGGTAGCACTCGAGTCGAGTCGTTGATATTTATTTAAAATCGTCCTCATTACGGAAAAACGAATTTCATCAGTATGACGAAATATTTAATGGTAGCACATAGCAGGTGTCAAAAATATGAGCCTGCATTTGTAACATTGCGAAGGAGATGAATAACAATGTAATTATGTATATGAAACGACAATTCTTCTGCTTTAGTCTGCGTGCTAGGTAATTATTTACGTTTTGACTGCTTTTGACATCTACAAATGAACTTACCAAAATTTGTCATTTTGGTTGTCACCATAATTTTTCCATTTTATTTTATTTGTGAAATATGACACATGCATTTTGTCAAATACTTCATTACTAAAGTTTTCTCCCAATTATATTATATTCGGTTCACAGTTTTTTTTTTCTCCAGATATATTCGATTTTGTCAATTATCCTTTAATTTTTCCTACCAGTGTATATAGTGTACTCTAGTAAGTTGAGAGGAGAGAGAGAGAGAGGAGGTCCTTGCCTCTTTTTTAGAATTCCTGATCCATCTGCAAAAGCTCACGTGCGTTATTCTCGTCCGTGTAGAATGGGCCTTACTACGTTACTAATTTGCTTGTATTGTTAATTATACCTCCTTCGAAGGCAATCGAATAGATTTCCAAGAAAGTGCGTTTCAAGCTGGACTAGTTTAGCAATCAGAGTGGCAATCACTATGGTCACGTGACAACCACTCTAATAAATACATCCAATAAGACAGGGTCGTTCCTAAGGAAACCTGCTTGGTCGTTTTCCGTGTCTCTCAACCGGTCACCAGAGATAAGAAGAGTAAGTTTTTGCGATAGTTGGGTTTTGTTTCAGTAGCGCCTTCATCTCTTCGAGAAGAGATGTGCTGGTTTGAGATCTCTATAATGCGCTCTTTAGCGCTTTTTATAGTTTTTTCGACGTTGGAATACAATGCATTGGCTGCACCGGTCTCTAAATTTCAAGCGTTGGTAAGTTTTTTATGATTTTCTTAATAACTTTTTAAGTTAATTTATATTATATTACTACCCTTTTCTGTTAGACGATAGTTTTGTTGTTCCCGTACGACCGGCGTCTTGTCTCATGCGATGGAGAGAAAACTTGTAAATTTCGTAATTAGTCATTCGTTTTGTTTCATTTTATCAAACCATTTGTTCTCCTGAATATATCTGCTTGAGGATGTTACTATGTTTAGTTTTTCGTCAGTTTTATAGGGATTTCCGTAAGTTGTAAATTTGTTAACTAATTTCGCAAGTGGGTGGCTTTTTGGTGAAAATATTATGATTTTTTAAAGTTTACCATAGAACATGTACTAATTTTTAGAAATAATAAGAAATATAAAATTTTTACCGACAGCTCGCAATAAGAATCCTATCAAGAAGTGGTTAAGCAATAATAAAATTTCTTGCTTTATGTAAACTAAGTATTCTTTTGTTTAACACACACTAATACTAACGATAACCAATCAACAGATATCTTATCCACTATTCGCTGATTAGAAACACTATTTATACAAAGCAATTAATTGGAAACAAATTCTAACGTGCAATCTTACCCTTAGTTATTCAATTACATCATTCATAAATAATTTTCCAATAGATCTAAATATGTACTGTAAAAACTGGCTGTTCCGAATGAGCAACATTTAACAGTTTTCGAATAATATTTTACTTATTATTATCTATACTACTTACTATTTATGATTAAATTTCGCTTTATTATAGTGATTATTTAAGCACATCAATTGGAAAGCGGTTAAAATTAAATTGAAAGATATAATAGCAACAAAGGGATTAATATAAAAGTGTATGCAATAGTAAGAAATAGTTGACTTTGTTATAAAAAATGTATAAGTCTTCAGTTTATACCTCTTTACATACAAATTTCTCAGGAACTCTGCGCGTTTTTTTACTAGCATAAAATTAAAGTTGTACCAAAACTGTCCATTGCTGAACAGGGCACAGAATAATCACGCATAACTGTCGTGTTTGGAGTTATTATCTAGCAAAACGTCAGTGTTGTAAATTAGAGCTTGAGCTGTTCAAATGGGAAGACGGTTCTGACCACCGAATTACAATGCACCTGTTTTAAATTGCACTTTTTTTAAATTTCATATATAAATATATATATTAGCTGCATGGCTCCGGAAATTGTCTTTCTTTTAAAATCGCACTTGTTTAGATTCGCCGGGTAAGAGGGATCTGTATTACAGAAATAAGATACATCATAAGCTTATATTGCATACCTACTAATTTCTGATTTATATAAAGGATGCGCACATATTTCTAAGACATTGGGCAGTCGTAATTTTTTTTGTGAAATTGAGCAGTATTAAATTTTTCTTGGAATAAGCTAAGGCTATGTTAGAATCTACGTGAAACATGTAATATGGCGTCAGGGCCCGAATAAGACATTGAAGCAAGGGAAGCCCGTCTTCAAATTGAGGCCCCATTGCTCTCAAATAGACCCTGGAACATCAAATCAAACTTTTACAAACACTATAACCCTTGCTGTTAATGGCATTAAAATAAAACACATTATAAATATAAATAATTATATAAATAATTTAACAAATTACAGTAATAAGTAATGAGTATTCATAATATTTTATAATTTTTTTTAATATTCGAATGAATTTAATACAATTTACACTTTATTTTTATAAAGTTTGTAATGCAATTTTTTTAAGGTAAATTTAGTAGCAAACTGTTTGAGGGGTGTTCAATATTTACAAAAAATGTGTGATTTGGGGCCCCTCAAAAATGTAAAGTGTAAGCCTGGGCTTCACGGGCCTATTCGGTAATCAGGCCCTGCATGGCGTATATGCTCACATTACGGAAACGTCGATTGCACAAATCGTGTACTGAAGGTCAACGGTGTTTTCAAAAATCGTTATTAGGGTTCATCGGTTACGTTTCTACCCTTGCCTCGTGATTTCAGAGTCCATAAAACAAGTTTTGAAGGAAAGAGATAGGGCACCCATCACCTTGAGAGCATTAAAATGACCGTTTTGACATTGGGGGAATCCCAAAAGAAAACGTGGTAAGTGAACAGCAACTCTGTGCAACCAACATTTCAGTTCCACATGTAATGGGAATGTATAGCTTGAAATAACACCCCGGGGGACATGATAATGATTTCAAGGATTTACGTGTATACATACAGCTTAAAGGAGAATGACAGAAGGACTACTGAAGAAAACGTTAAAACTTTTTTGATGTCCGTCATAAAAAAAATATTATTTCGAATTACGTCATGTAGTATGTATGCATCGATTCTGCCCATTGGGATTTAATAAAGAAATATGGTTACATTATTTTACATTGAAATTATTTGAGTTTCACGAAACTTTAAAAAGTTCTTCAGGATTGGTGTTTGATTAGTAATCAAAGTCAATATATTTTATATGATTGGTATATGAGGGGGGGGAGGGTAACAAATTGTTGAACGATAGTCATTGTTCGGCTGTATCACATTTAGCTGCATTGGCATAAAATAACCTTATTTTTGTCCAACTTTGCTTAAATTTTAAACATTTTTGTTCTTTAGTAGAGAGATTCTCTATGGAAAATAATTGGAATAGTAATTTGTTAAACGTACGCAAGACAAAAATTGAGACAAAAATATTAGAAAGTTAATAATAATATAAGTTTCTTTGATTTTGTTACTTCTTATGACTTGTTCGACCCATTGCATATTACTTCTGTAAAAATTTCGTTTTGAAGAAAATTGACCGCTATTTAAAATTATGATCTTCTTATTACTACACATCAATTAATAAATGTATAATACTAAAGGAGCAATGTCCCCAGTTAATATATTATAACTAAACATAACACCAAGATCTAATTATACTTATTACTTTCTATGGCAACGCTTTTAGGCAAAAATAATTATAACTAATTTATGATATCAAGATTTAGTTATTTGTTATTGCCTATTTTAAAACTCATAACACAAAATTTCATATTTGATAGAATTTCGTTCACTACTATGTTTTTTGGTTAGCTTCTTTCATATAAATATTTGAGGAACTCGATTCTTAAAAAAAAAAATTATTTTTTTGCTGAAACTATAAATTATCATTATATTTTTATGTTACATATTTTAGATTAATCCAACATTACTTGCTATTCAATTTTGAAATGCATAACCATCTTTTATTCATTGAGAAAATAGATTGTAAGCAATATATTTTAAATAAAATTAGTATGCGTATTAGTGTCCAATATCTATAAGAGATACAGTTTAGGAATACTGGAACATAACTCTAGCGTAAGAAGAATAGTTCATACGCCACAAGAATTTTTGAGTTTATGTCACAAGCATAATATGTCGTCGTGGTGTCATATTTTTAGTTTCAGAACATTACTTACTGAATTTGCGTTTTCTACAGAGTTATCTTCAACAATTTGGATACATGGATGAATATAACACCACTGGATCATCTCTCGTTAGTGAAGAATCTGTCATAAGTGCCATCAAAGATTTCCAGAAATTCGCAGGACTTCCTGCTACTGGTGGGTTAATTTATATTCTTTGTCTTACTCTTTATTTGATAATTTTATTCAGGTTTATTTAAAGAAAAGTTAAAAAATGTATTATTTTGTGCCTATCCATTATTATTATATTATTAATATATTATTATTAAGCTATTATTTTTAATCTATTATTATTAACCTATTATTTTTAATCTATTATTATTAACCTATTATATTTAATCTATTATTATTAACCTATTATTTTTAATCTATTATTATTAATCTATTATTATTAATCTATTATTATTAATCTATTATTAATATATCTATTATGATGTGTTTATCTATTATTAATCTATTATTATCTACCAAAATGTCTAATGAAACTTTTGATTACATTTATTAATCATTAAAAATAGGGATATTTAAAATAGAAGAGTGGTTTATGTCACTCTTCTATTTAATTATTATTATTAATCTATTTTATTATTATTATTAATCTATTTTATTATTATTATTAATCTATTTTATTATTATTATTAATCTATTTTATTATTATTATTAATCTATTTTATTATTATTATTAATCTATTTTATTATTATTATTAATCTATTTTATTAATCTATTATAATATATCTTTTATTATGTGTTTATTTATTATTAATCTATTATTATGTACCAAAATGTCAAATAAAACTTTTTATTACATTTATTAATCATTTAAAATAGAAGAGTGGTTTATATCAGCTATCTCTCTCTGAAGAATATGAAAGAATATGAATATGAAATAAAATACATCACAGAATTTGAGTTAATCCGATACACATCTCAGATAAAATGGTAGGCTAATGTGCTGCAAAAGTTCTAAAATTTGCATGTTTGGAAGGCAATATAAATAAATTTGTTAATGCCGGTCAATCTATTAATCCCTGCTCATTTGTAAGTAAGAGGTGCAGATTACAAAAAATATTTGTGTTTTTAACTGTTTAACTGGTGTAAATAAAGGAATTATGACAGAGTTCTATGTTTTTCAAATTTAAACTTGAAAGAATATGAATATGAAATAAAATACGGCACAGAATTTGAATTAATCCGATATACACATTTCAGATAAAATGGTAGGCTAATGTGCTGCAAAAGTTTTAAAATATGCAAATTTAATTGCAATTATCAACTAAAATTTTTCTCAGATGGCTTAAAAAAGTTAAACTTTTCGGTAAACAGAAAGGTGATCTAACGGTTTTCTTCAGAGTGTTCAAAGCCCTGGTTGAGCGACAGAGCACGCTGGCATTCGTATTGGTGGGTGATTTATAATATGCTACGAACACATTAGAATGTTCTAAAAAACTTAAATTCTATATACTTTTTGTCATATGCGCAAATATAATACCTTTAATGTAATTTTTGTCTATTCGTATAATTGAACACATCGTACTCTTTCAGGCAACCTGGATGATGCTACCGTAAACATGATGGATAAGCCGCGTTGTGGAGTAAAAGATAAAGCTGGGAATCATGGATCTGCTCGTAGGAGGAAACGTTACGCACTACAAGGTAATGAAGCATTGCGATGCACTAACTTTGCATACATAGATGGAACGAGAAGTAATCGTCGATTTTTTATCATCTGCATTCTCAATGGGTGTCGGAAATTTTATAAAATAACATCTTATACATGCAATATTGTAACTTCAAGGGGAAGGTATATGATATTGACTTGAAAAATGTTTTTCTTTTATCAGCACTATTTTGTTGTTTCAGGCAGTAGATGGCGTATGAATGATCTAGCCTATCGTATAAGCAAGTATCCGAGTAGACTGCAAAATAAAGAATTGGTAGACAACGAAGTAGAAAGAGCGCTGAAGGTAAACCATTTTTTCTTTGTCTTTTATCGACACCTTACGCTCAGTTAATTTAAAGATAAAGACAATTTATTAATGACCAGTTTTATAATAGGGTTTCCCATTACAACAAATGCTGTTTTTTAATTATTAAATAAATAAAACTTCCATCATCCAACATTTAATTAAGAAAAGTTTTAAATTATACGCTAAATTTTTTTTTTGACATTAAGTTTAACTATCGTTTTTTAGCAACTCGACAATTTTTATTTCCTACTAGAGTATAACTGCAGTTGAAACAGAAAGTTGTGACTCGACGGTGTTAAATGAAATGCGTTATATGAACGCTATATATTTACTTTGGATGTTAAGATGCTCATTTTTGTATTTAAATTCCTAAAATTAAGGTTACTCCAAAACTGATTAATTAAGTCTAAGGTTTATGGGAGACAAATGTCTTTTATATTGGCACTTTTAATCATTATTAATCTCTAGTCCCGATCAGTGCGAAAAGACAACGTGACAAGAGTACTGTTCTGCTAAACGAACGTAGGAAGTCGCCAAGCAGAATTTTGACACCATATTGATCGTTTACTAAACATCTTTCGGGTTCAATTGTTAACCGTTAACAATTGTGGATTATGTGCCAGCTCAGGTGTTGTTGGCTTCATCCGAGAACATTCAACTTGAGCGGGATTTGCTTGCTATGGATGGTAAACACATTGAGATGAATAAACAACCTTGGCACATTTTTGGCGTTTGAGTCCGTTCAACGCAGAAGAACCTTGATCAGTGGACACTACCGGTAATTTTTACCGGAGTTCAGGATGTACGGGTTAAACAATGCTTCATAAAAAAATCCTTTGCCACAAAATTGATTGTGCTAAAGTATAAACTTAATTGATACTAACTGAAGGGTTCTAACTGAAATCGAGATTTTAATCGATGTTACCTACAGGGTTGTACTTTCATTGTTCTAAGGAATTGGAAAAAACGATAATAGTTCTACAAAATTAAAACCCGTAAAAAAATAAGGCTATGTTTGTTTAAAGGACATACAACTTTGCTGTTTGTTTTCTGTAGATTGTACAACAGCAAAGTTGTACAATCTGTAGAGTACCTCTGAATGCACCGTCTGTAGAGTACATCTGAATGCACCGTCATCGTTCTTCCCCTTGGCTTTCCATATTGTTATTTATACTAATCTATAGTACACAGTTATAGTTACTGCCTGTTATAACTCTTATTTAACTATGATTTGTTTAGATGTGGAGCGATGTGACCAGCATCAAATTCATCAACCACGAAAGGGAACACGTGGACCTAGTCCACATAGATGTGAGGTTCGAACAGGGCGACCACGGCGACGGCTCGCGGTTCGATGGCCAAGGACACACTTTGGCACACGCTTTTTTCCCTCACTGCGGCAGCGACGCTCACTTCGACGACGAGGAAGAATGGACCATCAACGAGAACCGAGGTAATATACGTGTGTGAAGTCACTTTAAATAGCCGGGACGGTAACTATAAGACATTGGCAATTGATTTGGTATAACGGTTGGGGTAATCGGCTGTGACTCGAAAGGTCACCAGTTGGAAATGTGAGTGCAGTACTATTGGAAAATGCGATTTTACAGTCGGAACCGATGGTCTGATTATCAATATTTGTTCTTAAAAAAATATTAGTGTTTTAACGGTTTTCTTGAATAAAGTGAAAACTAGGCTCTCTCTCTCCAGGTTTGTCCGGGACAGGGACGTACCCATAATTTTACTTTGGGAAGTCCCCTTGTTATTAAAAAGGTCTGAGAAATTAATAAGTTTATAAAATTTGTGTATTATGTGACACTTGTTAATTGTTTAATTGCACAATTGATGACTTAATTTAAGTAATTATAATCATATTTAATTAACACATTTCTTGATAAACTGAAAATTTTATCATGAAATGTTTTAATTTAAACGTTTAAATTTAAACAAACTCACATAAGTGAACTTTCATTTAAAAAAAATTGAATTTGTAGGGGGACCTCCCCCTTAAATACGTCTTTGGTAGGGGACTTATAGAGTAAAAAAATTCATGGAGTATATGTTATTTAAAAAAAGTATGATTTTTATTATTAAATGATTTTATTTAGCTCTGTTGTTATTATATCATCAAATCCTATAATTTAATTAAAACTCCTTCTAAACGTCATATCAACATAACACTTGGCAAACCTACTTGATGCCGATGGCAATATCATATTTAATATACTAATAAAGTTTAATTATTTATTCAAAAGTTTGACTTCAGATCAGCATGTAATGAACCTGCTTCTCAAAGCTCCGATCACATGCTCTATGCAAATCTTCTAGAAGGACGGCTTCCATTACGAATTAATACTTTGATGAATTGGTGTAAAACACATATGGACATTTACGCAATTTTAGACTTTTCATTTCTTTTAAATCCTGTATATTCTCTTTTGGTATTGAGTGTAAATGAATGTCGCATTTTTAAATGAGTAATGTTTGGACTTTCAGGTACAAATCTATTTCAAGTAGCAACCCATGAGTTCGGACATTCTCTGGGTCTGGATCATTCTGATGTACCGAATTCTGTGATGGCGCCATTTTACGAGGGTTATGATGCCAGAAGGAAATTGAGCAGGGATGATATTTTGAGTATTCAAGCTTTATATGGTATGTTATTAGTAAGCCTCCTTTTTTATATTAGTTTAATTGTTGTTCCAGATTATTAATTTAATGGTTGTTCCTTAAAATATAGAATGTTTTTAAAGGAGAGAAACTGCATCCTGTAAATTATGATAGTTGTCTGCGGAACAGAGTTTAGACTCTTACAGTTATCATGAGAGCCGTGTGGAGAATTAAAAAAAAATAATATTAATCTATATAAATGTAATTTTTACTTATTGCAAAATCTTTTTCACATTGCGACGTTTACTGAACCATTAACCTTTTGAGATTGAAGAAGCCACTTTAATATCACAGTATAGTAATTTTATTCGATGACAATTATTTGAATAAATTAGGAAAATGGGTTTTAAAAATTATAATTTATTTAAAAATCTTTGCTTTACTTAGTTGCATACTTTTATTAACACTACTTAATCCATTTACAACGACTTTCGATATTACCCCTACCTCAATCTCTAATTGGGAGGGCTTTGGTTTGCCAAATGGCGTAAATCACAAAATTTTAAAAACTAATATATACAATTTTTTATTACTAAGTAACTAAATCTATCATTTTGCCAAAGTGCGTGGATCCTATAGTTCTATATGTTACTCAGTATTGAGCTCCATGTCATTTTATTTAACATTATATCCAAAGACGAGTTGCAAAATAACGCTCTTATCTTGGAGCTCTGTTTGAGGACTTGGTAGCTAACCCTCCCAATTGATGCAATTGAAATAGTGTAATGAAAGTCTGATTGGTAGGAAGTCAGAAAGAAGTCAGATAATCAAAAAATAATATTTTTATTAAACTAAAAAGGGTTTTCCTATTTTGTTAGAAGGGTTCCCGAACGTGATGTATTTTTCTGAAATAATAGATAACCATACGTTCCTCTTTTCCAGGACGTCCTAATAGAGTTCCTGCCATTGTACCACATCACAGACCTCGGGGAGATCCCGATCCCAGTGGTCCGAATTTGTGTAACGATCCATCCTTTGACGCAGCCACGACAGTTGATGACGGAAGAGCGTTCGTCTTCAAAGGTAAAGATTTCTTTTAAACGTCCGACGAGTTTCTTTCGTTATGTTCCGGTTTCGAAGTTTAGTTATTTAATTTAAAACGCAGAAATAGTACTAGAAATATAAGATACTAGTGGATTTTTATGCACTGACTTCCATTAACTTACTAAAGCGCAAGAGATTTTTTCAATTGTAAAATTTTCTCTGATTGAAAATTTTAATATTTTTTTCTGTAAAATATTGTTTATGTATATTTGAATATGTTAATAAATTTAAGAGAAACGTTCTATTAGTTTTACCCAAACTAATAGATTTGACAAATATTGTAAAATGGAGTAATTTCAGAATTTAAAAATTGAGTGCCCTGCTGGAAATACATAAGATCCCTCGACTTGAGCGTCAGCAGGTTAAACAGTAACGGCATTTGGGTGATATTAATATATATATATATATCGTCAAACACCTCCATTTAAGCATAATTTTTTCCCTGTTGTTCTATCTACAATACCATGAGTTGGGAATGCTAAGCTATAAACGGAGCATGACAACAAAGTGTTTTTTTTGTCTTAGTTGCTTAATATAGAATTGACATAACTCTGTTTTTATTTTCTGTGCTTAATAGGTGTATTTTTCTTTTTCAATACGTGCAATATTTCTAATTTTCAAATAACGAACAAAAATAATTTAGTTGACGCTCAGAGTCGAATCAGCAATCTCTGGTTCCCCAATTGATGCTTTTATGCTCTAGGTAACCGAGGTTGTATACCTTTTTTATCATTATCAAATTAATAAAACTGCCTGATATATTTTCATTTCTGAAAGGGCGATACAAATAAGCTGATGAAAGAAGCTGCTGATGATATTTTATTTTCCTTCCATATTACGAAAAACAGAATAGATTCGTTTTAAGTAAAAATTGAATTTTAATGTACTGTGTAATTTATAGAACATACAGGGCAGATCATCTTTATTATAACGAATGTTTATTGCAAGGAATTTATTTTAAATACAATATTTCTGTAGGTGATTTCTATTGGGAAGTAGAAGAAACGGGTATTGTAGATGGCCCGAGAAAAATATCTGAAGATTGGGAAGGTCTGACTGGAAATATCGACGCAGCCATGACATGGACCAATGGGAAAACATATTTTTTCAAGGTAGGCTATGGCAATCTCTACATAGAAATAGACATTGAAATACTTTTCAAATGTCACTTTTAAGATTTTAAAATTAATACTTTTAAGAATTTAAAATGAATACTTTTAAGAATTTACAATGAATACTTTTAAGAATTTAAAATTAATACATTTAAGAATTTAAAATTATTACTTTTAAGATATTAAAATTACTTTGTGATTTTTTAATTTTAGGGGGACTTGTTCTACCGATTCAGAAATCAAAGAATGGACTCAGGATACCCGAAACCGATACACGTCGAGTTCAAGGGCATTCCTAACAACATTGACACCGCTTTTGTTTGGAGTGGAAACGGAAAGGCCTACTTCTTCAAAGGTGCGTTGTTTTATTTTACATTGGAGGTGTAACAGTTAGTGACACCGACGAATTGAAGACTTAAATACAGTAGACTCTTGATATAAAAATGACTCACTGACTCAGTAATTAATACGAGATGAGTTATAACGAAAGTTTGTTGTAACGAGTTAAAAAAAGTATAACATAAACTGTTCAGGAGAAAAACAATGCGTGTTCACTTTTTGATAAAATTGGGATCTCGACGTCTTAGGTTAGATACAGGAGTACACTTTCATTTGATCAAATTGTGAAGCGGTAAGAACGGTGATAGTCCATAAAACACGCTAAGAAATAAAAATGCTGCGTACGTTTATGACATATTCAATTTACAAGAAATACTACCAGATAAAAATGCAGGTAACAATTATAAACATTTTTCACCAAAAGTAATAACTTTTGTGGTAAAGTCGCCGATTAAAAAACAACAACTTTTCCTCGGTGTTATAGTAAACGTTTCTCCAACATGATGTATTTAGGCTATATAAATATAAAATATATTTATGCAATTTTGTTTCAGTTAAATAAAAGTTAAATCCTAGATAATTTGATGACTGAAGGGCAGTTACTTATTCCTAATAGAAAACACTGTCCTGTCCAATATTCAAAAATTATAATGCGGAGCTATGCTGCTAATTGTACTGGAGTGGTGTATTGGAGCTAGTGTACTATAGTAATTCTGTAGCTACTGCATTGGAATGGTGTATTGGAGCTAATGTACTGTAGTAATTGTGGAGCTACTATACTGGATAAAATATTAACACTCTAATACAGGGAAACAACTTTACAACATAAAACTACTTGAGCTTTTTTGAATTGAAATTCATTGCTAGATTTAGGATAAAATATTTTAAAGGGCAATGTGATTAACCGTTTCGATGCAAAAAAATGGGGTTCTGTCTGATTCTTGTTCAATATCAATTAAACTGTTTTTCTCTTTATTGTAGGTGATATCTATTGGAGATACGATAACTGCAAAGATCCACCCATTCTTTCTTATTACCCACTGCGAGTCAACGGTTGGAATGGTCTGCCCAACAGCATCGATGCTGCTTTGCAGTGGGGAGACCAGAAAACTTATTTCTTTAAAGGAAGCGAGTTTTATAGGTTCAATGATAAGACAGCTGCGGTAAGACAACGATTTATTTAAATAAATATGTAGTCCATCAGTTTATTTAAGTAAGACATATTTTCAGTATTCACAACAGATCCATCGAATTTTAAAATAGAAATGTTAAGCAGTTTTATGATGATAAGATATAATTCATCATGCTCTCTTAACCCTTTCTCGGTTAATCTCGGTCCAGAAATAAATTAATATTTTATATCAGTGGTTCATCACCTTTGGTGTTTTGGCCAAGGACCACCGTGTTGAAAGTTAGACGCAGCGCGGACCACTACTCCCTGTTAACAGTAAAAAACATTCAGGAACCAAATTTACACATAAATACTATATGTTTCAATAAAAAAAATCAACTAAATATTTTAATTAGATTGGTATATTTTGAAATTAATGGAATCATGTGTATTTATTTGAATTCATGTAATAGTGATGACATTTGAAATTGCATCATTTCACCAACTTCTATATTCTCGGGTAATCCAGCATATTTTTAAAAATATATTAATAATAAACTTTTAAAACCGCAGGCGGAAGGCTCCCACTTACTTTTTTCATTTCAAAATGTAATGTTTAACAAATACAAAATATTAGCAGATCCACAATAGGGACATCAGAAAGAAAAAAATTACTTTTTTTTAAACAAAATATGAAAAATAATTTAGTACGGTTCACGAAGGTGAAGCAAGTGGAAGAAGTGGTTAACTGACATAAATCACTTTCCAAGGTAAACAGCGTTTTCACTGACAATAATCTTGAAAAAAAGGGTCGCTTTCCATTGAGCATTCACTATTTGTCCCCAATGTAAATATTGGCACGATACTTTTTCCTATTCATCGATCGTGAGCTGGTGATTAGTGGTGTTAGGTTAACAAATTTGGCACTTTTTCTTTAGGCACTACAAATGAAATCGAACCATTATAAGTCAATTATATACTTTTTACTAATTTAAATAAATACCTAAAAATATCAAGCAGTGCCATACAATTTTGAGGTAAGACGCATGTGTCATTAACCCTTTGACGCTCATGGACGTGATATCACATCCAGGGATCTCCAGTTTTTACAACAATGCATCAATTTTTAAATTTATGAAAATACTTCATTTTGCAATATTTTTTTAATTAAATTTTTTTTAGGAATATTTTGAAAGGTATCTCTTTACAATAAATTAAACTTTTTGTAAAAATATAAAAATGCACGCCAAGAAAAAAATTATTAAAACTTCCAAGCGTTGAAAACAACTTTACAATTCCCAAAATCACGTGAGCGTCAGTGAGTTAAAAAATTACATTTTTTTCCCCAAAATGTTTCACTTGCTTCTTCAATTAATTTCCTGTTAAAACCTATTGGAAATAAGTTAAAGAATAAAGTATAAACATGGAGTACCAATGCAAGGTTATTTATTCTATATTAAAGAGCTGTGATTTTCTCATTAGATTGTTATGACATAAAAAGAAAAATATATCGAACGATGCCCGACTATTTTTATTTATTTTTTGAAAAACTAAAACATTTTTATTGTTTAAAAGTTCCACGGGGAACATGGGTTGGTAACCACTGTTTTATATCAATACACATCAAGTTTTTAATACTTTGAATTACTTTCAGGTGGACTTACGTCTCTCGACTGCCGACTTCTGGTTGCACTGCGGGTCAGAATGAGTTGTCGTCGAGGATAAGAAAATTGAAGTTTCAAAAAGTGGACATTTTTGAAATATGATCTACTTGTCCATGCCAACATAACGCAAAGTACTACTTCATTGACATGCGTTGAATGGAAATGACTTCAGAAGGTTTACTTTGTATGCCAAATTTCATTCAGATAAGAAGACGTCTTGTATAATACTCCTTCTATAAATCCGTTTTGTTTCGTCTCCGTATTGGATACCATGAGTGATCAAGAATGTTAATTGTGGTCTGCAGAGTATTATTAACAAAAGTTTTAAAAAAAGTTTTGTTATTTATTTTCTGTTTGGTAAAATAAAAGAATATTTTTAACATTAAAATGGCGTTTTATTCAATCAGTTTTAAGGTTTCTTAAAAATTATATGTAGCACACAAACCCAATTTTACTTTTATAGGAATAAAGTTAAAAATGCTCAGAAAATAATTAATAATTGACATCAATATGGCTGGAATATATATTCTCAGATATTCGGGGAAATATACATATTTCAATCGGGCATGAATTTTGTTTGTTGTTAAAGTATGATCTAAATTTTTTTCTTATTTTCAAGTATAAATTTGAAATTGTTGGTTATAAACGCATTCAACTAAAAAATGGATTTTAAATTTATATTTATTTTAAGTTTATAGAAATTATAAATAAAACATTTTTTTAAAAATAACACCTGACTTATAAATTTAATTAAATGGTAAATTAAAAAAAAAGTATAGGCGAAATAATTAGAATTAGGATTTTTTCAAATAAGAAAACCTTTTATTCGAGTATATAATATTTTAATATATATGTTCGACGCTTAACAGTGGTTTGTAATTTTTTGTGTTGGTATTTGATAAATATACAAGTAATCTCAAAAGCTTATTTAAGGGTGCTCTTTTCCATGCTTAGGATATGTATTTATAAGTAGTTTATATGTACTTGAAATATATGTTCTTCGGCATACTTTTAAGCTCAATGAATGTTTTTTAATAAAGTACATTTAGGAAGATAATTATCATAGGCTATTTAAATGTTATGGAAAATAAATAGTTTAAATACAGTTATATTTATTTTATATTTAAAAGTAAATTGTTATATTTTTTTGCTTTTCTAAGGTGCTATACTTATATTAAATATTTTAAATAGTATAATTTACGAATTTATTCTAATTATTTTTTTCTAAAAAAATGTATCCAAGTGTATGGTTATTTAATTTTTTTTGGATGGAAATGCTTCCATTTAGAATAAAATTTAGTAAATTATCAGATATTCAACATTTAATTTATTTAGAATATTCAATAGACTAGAAATCTAAATTATTTTAGCTGTGATTTGTATTCGGTTGGACACAGAGTCATTAAATTTGAAACAATTATTTCCGAAATTTTCTATCTGTACTTAGAGGGGAGAGGGTCCTCTCTAAGTACAGATCTCCTCTTCTTGAAGACAAAAAAAATAAAGATGAAACGTTCAAAATATTAGTTATCTTTATTTAATTAAATAAAAGAACATTCCATTTAAAACTCATTTATTTCAGGTTGAGATGGAGAGACGGTAATAAGTGCAATTTCTCATTGAAATTAAAGGGAAAAGAGAAATTTCACTTCTTCATCACAATCATAAAATAGAACATAAAAAAAAATTCATTAATACGAAAAAGGTTTGAATAATAATATGTATTTATTGCTATTATTACTAATATCAAATAACATACATAAAGTAATTCATCGATGCTAAAATTATGTTTGAATGAGAATTGTTTTAGATGAACTTTCTAACTGCCTTTCTTAATTTCAATCTTTTATATGTAGAGTGGTTGAATAATTTAATTTAATACCAATAAATTTTATATATTCGTTTTCTTTTCGCTCCAAGTGATAATTCACATCTAATTTTATACTATTTTCTGTATCAATCAATAAAATAAACTTTTTCTATAAATATGTAGATGCGGCAAACTTTTCTTTTGTCATTTGTATTTACCCAGGTAAAAGAAGCGTACAGGTAAAAGAAGCAGTAATTTTTTTTAATAGCACGCATTTGTGCTGAATTTAGGGTATGAGTGCAATAAAACATCTTCACTATTGATATTGTAGTAGGTATCTCCATGTTTGATTGCAGCATCACTTGTCTTTAGTTGCGTCTGATTAGTAATAAAAACTATCTTCATAACCCGATACGATTGATACAATAGTTAAAGCTGAAATGGTGTTCCAGTAAAATATTCATCATTTAAATTTTAAACAAAAATAACCCTCATCATACTACAACGATTATACGATATTAGAAAGAAAGTAAACAGCCCTTCTTAATCTTTCTTTGTGTCTTCAGCGTCATCTCTTCGTGTCCTCAGCGTCATCTAAAGACAAACTTTGGTGATTTAATGATTATAATAACCTAATTGTCGACAAATAATTCGAACCTGACTTGTCCAACAACCTCACGCAAATTCGGAAATGGCTATCACGTGGTGCAATTAGTCTGGTACTTTCAGTAATATGGTCGCGAACATTCAAGGTGAACCTGCTCGAAGATTCCCCTGGCAAATCCCTTGCATCAACAGAAGTTATTAGTTTGTTGAAAAATACTTGGATTTTTGTTTCACAAAGCGTGAAGATGCGCTGCTTATTATTACTTTCACGACTTTCAACGGCATTTCTAACAGTTTTTTCAATGTTCGAGTTTAAATCGTTGGCTGCGCCTACTGAAATTGAAGCGTTAAAAGTTGATATTTAAAAAAAAATTATCTTTTTAAATTTATTTCATACTTATTAATTTATTATGCTTATAATATCAAATAAACTTATTATTTTCTTCTTTTTTTGTGTTCATGGGATATGCCTAATTTTATGGGGGATTCTTTATTAAATAAAAAAAAATTATTAATATATTTTTTATAAGTAATTCATACTTAATGTATGTTTATATACACTCTACTACTGTATGTTTATGTATATATATGTATCGTATTAATACCCTACGTACCCTCTGTGGTACGCGTATCACCGGTTATCAACCTGTGGTACGCGTATCACAATGCACGTAAAGGTCCCGTTAGGGGTACGCAAACATATTATTATTAATGGCGGAAAACATCTAAAATAAAGATAATAAATCAAATGAAACCTGTAAGTGTTATCAATATGAGTCGTTAGATTAATTTGCTAGTTAAAGAACAGTACCAGACTTATTTGAAGTAACACAGTAAACAAATTTTAAAACACATTTATAGTAAATTTCAAATTTATATTTAAAAACTATTTTAAAATTAGTTCATGAAAAATTTACTCTTTTTCCGTTGTTTTTATTATAAAACCTTATTACTTATTTTAAACCCCCTCTGCTTGAAAGTAAACTTACTTATGTAATCCGAGAATGATTACCAAACCACCTGTTCACCATCAACCAATAACAAATGCGAGTGAACAAATGCATGTTACTTATACCTTGAAATGACGTCATGTGAAATTCAGCACCAAGCAGTTCAAAGTATCCATGGTAAACAAATATGAATTTTTAGAATTATTTCCTTTTTTCAAAATTTTTAAAACATATCATTAAAATTGGAAAACTCAAAATTTTTCACCGTTTATTGTTTAATATTATTATAAATAGGTCTATTTATAAATAATTTTTAAAATAAAATTTATCAAATAATTATGTAGAACAAAGTTTCATTTTAAATTAAATTAAATATATAACACGTAACATTCTTTTAATAAAACCTCATTCAACTAATTCCATTGGAATATAAATGCTTAACAAAACAAACGAAAATGCTTTCTAATCAAACATATTCTGTTTTGAAAATTCCATGTTCTGTTTGCAGAAATACGTACCAACTGTATGACAGAATTAATAATCCATTTGACATGGAATAAAAAAACTTACGTGGTTTTTCAAAAGATGCCTTCTTTTACTTATCAGTTATATAGAAGTTTAAACATAAACTTTTATGTATTCCACTTATGACATCACGTGCGTAAACACAGTAAAAAAAATCACAGTATTAAATTTGTTCAAGCTTTGATTATTTTAAATGCAAACGATTTTTGTTCAAGTTATTTTTAAATATTTATTAGAAAACTTATAGAATTTAGTAGACGGAAAAAGTCACGTGATTAGAATGTGTATTTTCTTTATTTGAAAACGCAAACAATTTTTTAATTTTAATTTACTGACATTTTCTTTGGTTGTTTATGAGAAAAAATATTTTATTTTAGAATAAAAATTATAATAAAAATATCTTATCAATAATATTTTACACGTTTTGAATTATAATAACATATGATGAATTAAATAACGTTTAACTGTTATTGCCGTATAACATAAAAACTCATATGCGATGAATAATTTGCAATGAAAAGAATAAAACCGAACTTTAATCTGCTTATTTCACTTTCTAAGTGACATTTTTCGATGATGAAACCTATCCCAATCGAATTTTTAAGCCACAAATTGGTAATACATCAATTTTCGTGAAAATCGTTAGAGCGGATTTCGAGATCGTGCAAATAAATAAACAAACAAACAAATCTAGTGACACTGCTTGTTTAATATTATTAGATTAGATTAACTACCTAACAAAAATAAACTTTTGCGTGGATGTGTGAGAGCTATAAACTTTGTACTTTAGTTTTAGTTTTTCATAATGATTTTTTTAAGTTTAGTTTTCTTTAAAAAAATATTATAAAGTATGCATTATTATAAAAAATTAAAATAAATAAAATTATAATCTGTTTGTTCTGTTAAAACTTATTTTCAATTAAATTAAGTAAGGGTGAGTGGGGAAGAGAAGGTCATTTACTAACTTCACAATTATTTTTAAAATAAAATTTCACTTCACACATTTGATCTAAGTTTGAGTAAAAAAATTCATTAAAAATACAATTTACCAAATAAATTATACTATTTGAAATAATAATGAAATATTTAAATTTGCAATAAGATCACAAAATAATAATTTTAAAATGAATTTCATCAAAAAAGCATCTAAAATTAAAAGAAAAAGTTTAATATGATTTTATGATATACTTTTCTATATCAGCAATCTCTATTTTAAATAAACTTGGTCATATTTTAAATTGCATGAAATTTTTTATGGGATTTCCTTGATTTTTTTTAAATTGCAATAATACTCTATTTTCTACTTTATTCTTCTCTCTCTTATTATTTAAGAGTTTTACCCATTAGCACTCTACTAATTTAACAATTTTCCTCATTCTAGAATCACTTCTAAAGAACATTCTAGAGCCACTTCCAAAGAACATTCTAGAACCATTTAAACAAATAGCACTATTGACATAAATTTAGGAATATTGACGTGCATTAAGGAGCCAAATGCGTGTAAAATCCGAAATATAAAGCAATTTTCCATCTTCCTTTGGTTATCTTCTTGTGATGTTGTTATTTGGTGATCAATTCATATTTCTTAAATCAACTGAAATTATCTTTCTGTCCATGGATCAACATGACTTTTTTAAACACTATTTTAATGTTTCGCAATATTGCAGTTTTAGGGGAGGCATATGAACCTCTGAGAATTCTATTACCCTTACTCCGTTACATTAATAATTTACAGTAAACGCCACATAGCATTTGTGAAATTGTGTATAATGCGACATATCAAAAGTTTGAAAAGTTATAAACCATAGTGAACTTGAAGTAAACAAAGCAAACATGTTGACTTCAAGGTTAAAGGTTTGTTGATTCAGTTACGTACGGTTTATGTAAGTTTGGATGTTTTTACTGTTTATTGCAATGCACCTGGTTGCAGTCATTGCCACTAAATCCTACTAACCATTGCAACTACTCTAGGGATTCAAACTGCGCAGTTTCTGGAAAGTATTGCGCAATATGAGGTGTCATAATGCAACATCACAATTGAAGTTAATCGATTGCGTTGCAACCCCTCGCCCTTAAGAATTCCACAGTTGTCAAGTGAAACTCGTTTCGAAAGCAAAATAAATATTTATCATTCAAAATACATAAATGACCATTCTGACCTTAGGAAAATCCCAAAAGTTTACACATAAGAAAGTAGACATCGCTACGGTTTTTGTGTGTATCTTGTTTTTTTCCTAATTATAACTAATTAGGATTTTCATTGGAGATGTAAAGTAGGTAACGTAATCTGTCCACAATATGTTCAGTCCACAACTGTAACGGAATAAATAATCTATTTTACATCGAATAAAATACATGCTAAGTTTTAAAAACTTGATTTCAATTTATATATAAATGTAATTTTTTTTATTTAGCTAAAAAGTTAAATAAGGTTTTATTAGTAATATTAAAGTTATATTTTTATTATACTGCAACCTGATGTAAAATTATCAATTATAATATTTGTGTTTTACCATTGTTATTAATGTAGATGAGGCATTTGTGTGGAGTGGAAATGGAAAGGTTTACTTCTTCAAAGGCAAGTAAACTTCTTTCACATTAACAGAGCAATAGAGATTGAATTCAATGGATATAGAAACTGATATTTTAAGATAATCTTTTCCAATACAACCTTCCACTGATTGAAATACTGGGATGAATGTCAAGATGCATCGTGAATATAATGTTTAAAGCTTTTACCCTTTTAAACTATTCTTTTGCACTTGAATATTTAAGTTATTTTTTGATAACAGTTATTATTTGTACGTGTTATTTTTCTTCTAAATCTTTGGTGCTTCCTGATGATGATATGAGTAAGAATCTATTTTCTGGTTAGTAAATGAGAATTCTAACAAAATAATGATTTTTTTTAAACTAAAAAACATATTGTTCTTCAACTTTTCGAAGATGAGGGAACATAGGAACAGGCTGTTACTTTGAAGTCTGAGGGCTGAGATTCGATTGCAGCGTTATTTTTTGAAAAAAGTACTCTTACATGTCCTTTTTTATAAAATATTTCATGCTTCTGTTTTCAAGAAGTAATAATATAATTTGGAGTTAGCGAGGGAACGGGTTAAAAAAAGAACGACGTTGTTTAAACTTTAAAAAAATGCTACTTCGTTTATTTTTAAGATCAGGAAACAAAAGGCAACGTTTTTATTTTGTATCCAAATAGTCAACACTCGTACTAAAATCGTTAAAATTTATACTCAATTCTGTTGGTGTAGAAAGTAGCTTGTTTTCGCTCCATATTTATTTATTTCTTCTGTTTTTCTCCAGATGACAAGTATTGGAGATATGACAATTGTAAGAATCCTCCTGTTGCTTCGTCTTTTTATCCATTTACAATCAATAACTGGCACGGCTTGCCAACTCACGTTGACGCCGCTTTAACGTGGGACAACCAGAGGACATATTTTTTTAAAGGGAGTGAATATTACAGATACAATGATAAGACGAATTTGGTATGATCGTTTTACTTTCTTAAACACTATCCGATTTAATTTTTGTAGATAAATATTCAAATTATTTGTTTATGTATCAATAATCAGGGTGTTAGCGAAATCCTGGACACAATACAAATGTATTTAAATTTAAAAAAAACATAAGCGGGTATATCTTTAAATTATTTATTTCTAACATCGTTCTTTCTCAGAATTCAATAGGGGGACGTTCAAAAGTGCTCGATGAAGACTATGAGAAATTCGCAAAGAATAGTAATGTCATTGTCATCCGTACAGCAGAAAGCGATGAGCGTTTGAGTGTGTTTTATAGTTTGCGGAATTAAGGTCACGCTGTTAAAAATAGGTACTCAAAAATAAGTAAAAAATACTAATTTTTTATTACATTCGCTCCTAATATATAAGTTTAAATTTTGAAAAAGATATGTACTCAAAAATGAGTACCATGAATAAAAAGTGCAGATGCTGGCTTACATAAGTTGCCTTCATAAATCACTTTCAATAAATATCGACAATTACAACCATGACTTACCCTTCGACCATGAATGGACTGTAATAGAGTGGAAGTTATCATTGTGATAGGAAGTTATCATTGTGATGCAAACATTTAAGACTTGAAGGTAGCAGACACGTGACTTCCTTTCAAAATTTATGAATGAAAAAACGTTCGCGATTGACTTGTGAGTTGGAAATAATAGTAAATATGTCACTTCATGAAGTACTGCATATTTTTATGAATTAACTAGAAAAAGATTTATGAATGGATGACGTAGTAAACCACGTGTCTGAGGACATACATGTTGGCCTCACTTTGATGTTAGCGATATTATAACCTTAAGATTTCTCTACTATGAGGGATCCATGCTCGAAGGACTTACCGGGAATCGTAAACAGATCCTCAGGCACTGAAGTCCAGAACCTTAACCGTTTAACTACCAAGAAGACTGACTTGAAGAAGTTATAAACAGAAGACTTGTTAAAAATGTGTGTCAATAGAATGGGAAGTAAGATAAATGAGATTTTCAGAAGATGGCTTTTCACATTATTTTATGCCGATTGCTTAAATGGAAACTGAGTTATTACAACTATTTTAAGTTTGTTAGTTCGCTTTGTTAAAATGGCTTGAACAGAATCTGAGATTAGCAATATTTAATCACACTGCTCATTTTTGTGAAAATACGATTACTTAAATTAAATTACGTTATATAAAGGGAAAAGATAAATTTATTTGATATACGAATTGCATTAAAAAATCAAAATTACATGATTGATGGTTTTAAAAAAATAATTGAACGTATTTGTAAAAAAATTATATTCTAATTGTTTTACAGGTAGATGAACACCTTTCAACTTCAAAATACTGGTTACGCTGCAAAGCTGAATAAACTGAATCTTTTAACATTGAATTGTTAAAAATGGATTTGTTCAAAATTATGACTATTTGCTGTATGAAGGCTAAATAAAATAATAAATTTCTAAAAGGTTGGTTGAAAACTTTTGAAGGTATAAAAATATTTTCAGGTAAACTTTATTTCTAAACTTTATTACATTTCTTTTAAGTTAATATACAATTTGAATGTTTCTTCGTTTTTAAAACCGATATTTTACCATTTATATCAAATAAATAACACACAAAAAGGAACATTAATTTTATTCATAACAACTCATACATATATAAGAACATATTTCCAATATTAAATAAATAATGAAAAAGACAATAAATTATTGTGTGGCAATGTATTTTCATCGCGAAAGCATTCTATTTATAAAGATAACCTGACTACTCATATATTTTAAAATTCACTTCTATCTTATGTCTTTTCAATTCAAATATAGGTAAATAGGAATCTTTCAAGCATAAATATATTCACTCACCATCTTCATGATGGAGTTGTTTAAATAATGCTTTTATGCGAAGAAATTGACTATACTTTGGTAAACTGCTTTGTTTCGAATCACTTAATTTTTAAAGAACAATCGGGTAAAGTCCTGTCTGTGACATATGTTCGTTTATAAGTAGAAATGTGTTAATTTTACATAAGAAATTGCAAATTATTCAAATAACCCTTACTTAACAATTGAAGACTTTAGTGACAAAACTGTGCATGTACATTTCAGCAGTTTTTCAAAATCAATCAAAAACGTTTTCATAATACAATTCAAATCACACTATTTAAAGAATTAAAGTCGCATACTTTTTTTATTTCATATGTATTCATGACAAAATTAAACACACTTTTTGACATTCCCAAATGTTTTTTGTCCTCGCAACAATTAAAAAAAAAATTCACACGCATTTTTGGTTATAAAATGAGAGGAAACTGTTAAAGAGTTTGATATAATACTAACGAATATTAATTTAATGTTATATTTCACTTTTTTATTGCATTTTACCAACTTGTTTTAAAATTTTGATCGGCCTGTATTTGAGGCTGGTATAGAGTCAAAAGGGAGTGTTCACCTCCGCACTATAACTGTTTTTTGTTGTAAATATGTCGATATCAATGATTTTTAACCGACTGAACATCGCGCCGACCAAAACTTTAAAATAAAACTGCCAGAAACTTTAAATTAAAATCACCAAGGAGAGAGGCTATCAATTCAACTGTTATGTATTTTTTTCCTAATCTATAGTTAATCTTAAAAATCAGTCATTACAAAATTAAATTTCTTTTCATTTTTAACATAATGTTAAAGTTTTAGACAACAATTTTGTACACATGTTCTTTTTTTTTAAATTTTTAGTTTAAAAATTTAGTATTAAAATTTAACAGTTTCAGAATTTTGTTTCAGTATTGTGCAAATCTATTTACGAAATTTATAAATGAGCATCAAACATTCAAAACGTGGTTTGTCAAAAATACAAAACGTGTTTTGTCAAACATTCAAAACGTGTTTTGTCAAACATTCAAAACGTGTTTTGTCAAACATTCAAAACGTATTTTGTCAAACATTCAAAACGTGTTTTGTCAAACATTCAAAACGTGTTTTGTCAAACATTCAAAACGTGTTTTGTCAAACATTCAAAACGTGTTTTGTCAAACATTCAAAACGTGTTTTGTCAAACATTCAAAACGTGTTTTGTCAAACATTCAAAACGTGTTTTGTCAAACATTCAAAACGTGTTTTGTCAAACATTCAAAACGTGTTTTGTCAAACATTCAAAACGTGTTTTGTCACACTTGGGTTATTCGTGGGAAAACGCAAATAACTTTTCCTAAATGCATTGACTCATGCAGAGATTTATGCCAAGCAGAAAATAATATCAGAAAACCATAATTCCGAAACTTCATTTCCTTAAAAAGGCAATGAAAATATATTTTTGTTATATAATTACAAAAAAAATAATATTTTGTATGCATAATAAAAGGGATTTCTTAGACTCTTATTGTAAAAAAATAAGAGTCAACTTTACCATGACAATAAAATATTCAGAAATTATTTAAAGTAAACACTAAAATTAATGCTTTTGAGTAGCGAAATAAAAAAAATATCTTTGTGTGAATAACTTTATCTTATTTTATTTAAACATATCAGTCAACTAATTTCTAAAAGAATATCAGAATACAAAAATA
The DNA here is from genome assembly GCA_963932185.1 of Troglohyphantes excavatus. NCBI lineage: Eukaryota > Metazoa > Arthropoda > Arachnida > Araneae > Linyphiidae > Troglohyphantes > Troglohyphantes excavatus. The sequence continues at coordinate 28,543,511 of OZ010669.1, read as the reverse complement.
TTTACATTTCAAAAGTATAATTGAGAATGCAATTTTCAGAATGTTGGTTCCAATTTATTTAGAATTACAATGTAACCAGAAGTCGGAAGTAGAGAGATATTCATCCACCTATAAAAAATTTACATAATTTAAATTTTTACACAATACAAGTTTAAACATTTTTAGATAGTAAGAATAGATAACGATTAACTTGAATTTTCAACTTAATTAAATTTGTAGGCGTTAATAAAAAGTAATATGGGTTTCCAGTGAATGAAAAGACCCTAAACAATTTGATGTCCTGAACATTTTTATGAGTTTACCAGAAAACAAGAAGATAACTATTGTTTTTCATTATTATAAAAAACGGTATGTTTGTATAAAAACATTTTTAATAGTTATACTTCTTTCTGTTAAGGTATGTTAGTATAAGCTCTTACACTAAATGAATGTACATTGCTTTTCTTTAAATTACCCCTTTCGCTCCGGGAGGTCTTACAATAAAACCACCTATTTACAATTTTGTAGATAGAGACCCAGTGGTTTCCATGGTAACCACATGCCATAGAAAAATCACAGAAAATTATGCAAATAAATACGTTTTTGTTAGTGGTTTCTTTTTGCTATTGATTTTATTTGAAATCTGTTAATATTTAACTATTTTTTTGCTAATAAAGTAAATATTTTTAGCCTTAATTAGACTGATGGTTGAATGGTTTTCATTTTTTAAATGAATGATCCAAAAATTCTGAAAAGAATCGGATACCATATTGATATGACTAGAAAACGCAATTCAAATTGGGTCTGAAAGGGTTAAATACTTATAGTTGATGATCTCAGTCTCAAAAAGTCTCTTACCTATTAAAAGATTTTTATATTTATTTCTTTTAATAACAAATAATAATTTGTCTTTTCCGATGCAAAATTTTATTTTGCATCAAAATGGCCGTCGCCAATGAAAATCGTGTAAATGTGTGATATGATTATCTCCAACATGGTTGTGGGTTAACTACCTTAAAAAAAACACAAACAATTTAAAATGGATTTCATTATAAAAATTAATTTACTTATTCTATAAGTCACCAACGACCAACTGAAATTTGAAATTGTAAATGTTTTTTCGCGCGCGCTATTTGAGGATTTTAGTTACTTTTGCGATACATTGCATTTAAAAACTTTTAAGTACGATAGTTTAAGATAGCAAAAGAAGATCGATTTTAAGTTACTATTTAGCATAATTGATTTAAAAAAGTTCATTTTTATTTTATGAGTTTATATGTGCGATGATCGTATGGCAGTAGCGACAACTCAAACGTTAGACTACTGACTTCACATTAATTGTTCGGAAGGTTTAGATTTTAGCATTGATGGTCACATAATTTAGGAGCACATTATATACTTAATTAATTAACAAAGGTTATATTTAGGGCTTCTCTAGTGAATGCATTTTCTTTTATTTGTTGTATGTTGTTTACAAAAACATTGCCTCTTCTTGGGAGGTCTCCTTGTTGGCAATTTTTGACTGGGCTCTGAAGAGAGTTCGTTGAACCTTGTTTATCAGAATTCAAAAGAGGCAGAAAAGGGGACTGAAGTAAGTACAGTCCTACGCAGGTTTAAAAACTAAGAGCAGTGCTGAAAAAAAAATGGAGATCTCTGCGGATCATACTCCGCGAGGCTTAAGAGAGTAAATATTAAAAAAAGTGGTGATTATATAAAAAGGAATTGAAAAGTCTTAAAATTAAAATATTTCAAATACTTCTCATAAAAAATTGTTTGAAAGAAAAATAATATTTTCATCCTGAACAGATATTTTCATAATTTTTTTATGCAGATTCACTTATTTTATTTCAAAAATCATTATAAGACCTAAAATACACAAATAACAACCTATGAATACTTAAAAAGATGCAGTTAAAGAATTTGAATAGGTGAATTTTATTTCTAAAAAATAGTTTACATACCGCTGCAGTCTTGTCATTGAACCTGTAATATTCGCTTCCTTTAAAGAAATAAGTCTTTTGGTTGCCCCATTGCAAAGCCGCATTGATATTATTGGGCAAGCCTTTCCATCCGTTTATGTATAGGGGATAATACGAAATAATGGGCGGATCTTTGCAATTGTCGAATCTCCAATAAATATTGCCTGGAAATAAGAAGAATAAACAAAGTTAATGAAAAAGTGTAAATTGGAAATTTCATAAAAATAAATGCAATGCTGTTGATTCAATATATGTCAAGAGCATGACATTTCAAGTTGTTTTTCTTAGAATGTTTTGCATTTGTAAAAACTTTTTCATTTTTTTTTCATGTTCCAAATATATACTCCAATGCCATACTTGCAATTTACAATTCTCAATTTCTCCAGAATGTCCCCTTTTTTAACAGCTATGCATTTAAGTGTGGAATATTTTAAATATCACATTCATGAAATTATTTTAAGACTTTTTTGACCACTCTTTAAATTCTTATTTTGAAACGATATTTGAACAAGTAAACGCATGCATCTATCCGTTCTAGTCTTTGGTTTCACTCACGAATGGTTCTTCTAATCAAACTCTTGTGAAGCACAACAACTGACCTTTGAAGAAGTAAGCCTTTCCATTTCCACTCCACACAAATGCAGTATCGATATTGTTAGGAATGCCTTTGAATTCGGCTTGTATCGATTTCGGGAACCCAGGATCCATTTTCTGATTCTTGAATCGATAGTAGAAGTCATTCTATAATTGAAAATATATGAAAAAAATAATTTAACATTTATCATTGCAAAGCAAGCATAAAAAAATGATAATACAATTTTACACACTGGAAGTTAGAGAGAGTTTTGAAATTGTAGTTATTATGAGTCTTTGGGAGTTTAATTTTATCTACAATACATGGCTTTTTAATAGTATTTTATTGATGATTCAAATATCAGATTTCAAATCAACTTTTATGAAGTTAAATATTTGGTTCAAAGTTCAAGAATATAGTATTAAGTAGATGATCATTAGACTAAACTTAAGTAGTTCTAAGGTGTACATTTTTAGTAGTATTGTCTGACCAACTTTATCTGATGAATTAAAGTATCACTTGTTAATGATCATTGCAAAGCAAGCATAAAAAAATGATAATACAATTTTACACACTGGAAGTTAGAGAGAGTTTTGAAATTGTAGTTGTTATGAGTCTTTGGGAGTTTAATTTTATCTACAATACATGGCTTTTTAATAGTATTTTATTGATGATTCAAATATCAGATTTCAAATCAACTTTTATGAAGTTAAATATTTGGTTCAAAGTTCAAGAATATAGTATTAAGTAGATGATCATTAGACTAAACTTAAGTAGTTCTAAGGTGTACATTTTTAGTAGTATTGTCTGACCAACTTTATCTGATGAATTAAAGTATCACTTGTTAATGATCATTGCAAAGCAAGCATAAAAAAATGATAATACAATTTTACACACTGGAAGTTAGAGAGAGTTTTGAAATTGTAGTTGTTATGAGTCTTTGGGAGTTTAACTTTATCTACAATACATGGCTTTTTAATAGTATTTTATTGATGATTCAAATATCAGATTTCAAATCAACTTTTATGAAGTTAAATATTTGGTTCAAAGTTCAAGAATATAGTATTAAGTAGATGATCATTAGACTAAACTTAAGTAGTTCTAAGGTGTAAATTTTTAGTAGTATTGTCTGACCAACTTTATCTGATGAATTAAAGTATCACTTGTTAATGATCATTGCAAAGCAAGCATAAAAAATGATAATTCAATTTTACACACTGGAAGTTAGAGAGAGTTTTGAAATTGTAGTTGTTGGTCTTTGGGAGTTTAATTTTATCTACAATACATGGCTTTTTAATAGTATTTTATTGATGATTCAAATATCAGATTTCAAATCAACTTTTATGAAGTTAAATATTTGGTTCAAAGTTCAAAGATATAGTATTAAGTAGATGATCATTAGACTAAACTTAAGTAGTTCTAAGGTGTACATTTTTAGTAGTATTGTCTGACCAACTTTATCTGATGAAATAAAAGTATCACTTGTAAATGATCAAAATTATTTCAATTATGAATGTTTGATATTTTGTAGGTAACATAAACCTTCATATTTGGAACATGAATAAATATACGCAGCATTTTAGCTGAATTTGCATCTCTTTTTTTTAAATTTAATAAGACGGTCCCTTTTTGGTCGAATAAAGTCATCATCATGCATTCTTTTTTAAATACGAAAGGAACTTGGAAGAAAATAGCATTGCCATAAACATTGCTACCACCTTAAATGGATTTTGAAATTTAAAACATTTAATTACGATTAATGTGATATTTTCCTATTCAAAATTAATACCTGAAACTTAGCGTAGGTGAGTATACCTTACCTTGAAGAAATAAGTTTTCCCATTCGTCCATGTCATAGCTGCGTCGATATTTCCAGGCAGACCCTCCCAATCGTCTGATATCTTCCTGGGACCATCCACAATGCCGGTTTCCTCAATTTCCCAATAGTGATTGCCTAAAAAGATATATTACATTCAGAATATACTGACAGTGTTGTGAAACGTACAACTTTTTTTATTACGGTTAATTTCACAAAGTATCTTGACACGTAGACAAAAAAAAAGCGTCCGAATTTAGAAAGTTCAGTATTATTCACAGGGCCTGATTTAGAAAATTTAATACTGTAGGCACGAAAGCACTAATGGGGGAACCTCTTGTAAAAAATAGTCTCGAAAAATGAAAAACAATGCACATTAAATTCACTGTTCTCAAAAACAAAAAAAATTATAACGTTTTTGGAAAAACTGCTGAAAAGTTATAAAAAATTGTAATAATGATAACATAAACAACTTTTCAAAGCATAGTAAATTTCACCCAATTTTATATGAAATTAAATAAAAATTGGGGCCTCTGAAGATTGTCTAGGCCCGGGTTTAACGTTTCTAATGTTAAATAAGGCTCTGATAATTCAAGGTAGTTACATTTCAAAACTTCTTATTGACTACTTAGTTTTCGAAGTTTTCTTACTATGAAATACTTAGTTTATGAATACGTTTCTTAAGATTGATAACTGATAATTGAACATCGGAATTGGGTGTTTCATGAGATTTCGTACCTTTAAAGACGAATGCCCTTCCGTCTTGAACTGTTGTGGCTGCATCCAAAGATGGATCTGTGCACAGATCTGGACCGTTAGGATCCGGATTTCCACGAGGTTCCGGTCGTGTGATAATGGCAGGTGCTCTGTTGGGGCGTCCTGAAAAGGTATCACACAGCTAACAATAACGTTTAAGTAGATTACACATAATTTTCTTCGGAATTTCGGTGGTGAAATTACTGTTTTCACTGCACTCTCAGAAATAAAACTTTTACTTTTTAGCATTTTGAAATCATCGATGCTACTGTGGTGGTCATTTCTAATATACCTCTATGCTCGAGAAATGACTTTAGCTTTATCAGTAGAGTATCCGCGTAACATGCGTCGGTTACTGCCAAACGCATTGTGCTACACTACTTTGGTCAATCTTTGCAATCCTTTAATTATTAAATCACTTGGTTATTCACAAAATAAATACCTTCAAACTTTAAATCTACTCGATACCTTTCCGATGGTTTTTGTTCTTTTTTGTATATTGCCACACTTCAAACAACATTTTGCGTGGTCGATAGCGCACGCGTTCGGACCAAGAGATCCCATGTTTCAGTTAAGATCATCGTTTTTTATATGAAATCGTCATCATTTTGACGAAGTAAAGTTTTGGAGAAAGAAAAGGCCAAATGAATTTTCTCAGTTTGACAAAATATTAAATAGAAACCAACCAAAGTAAAAAAAAAAAGTATGTATACCGTTATAATTATTCCACTCACATTTAATAGTTGAAAATAATTAATGATTTACCTTTTTAATTAAAATTATTAAATTAAAATCAGAGAGAACTGTCTTTTAATTGTATCATTCGCATTTTTTTTTAAACATTTAAAGTGGCAAGTTTCAAAATGATTACTTTGAGATTGCATTCGAAGAAATAGATTAAATTAAAAAGTTGCTATATTGACATACCATATAAAGCTTGAATGCTTAAAATATCATCTCTGTTCAATCTTTTCCCAGATTTATATCCTGAGTGGAAAGGAGCCATCACTGAATCTTCGATCTCAGAATGGTCGAGACCTAGAGTGTGACCAAATTCATGCACAGCAACTTGAAATAAATTGGTACCTAAGATGGAAAAAATTTAAAAATTATAAATAATCAATTTAAATAATTATTATAAGTAATTTATTTTTCTTTAAATATGGCAATACATAAAAATTGTTTGGAATTACATGGAACTCCTAGAAAAATAACCTGATGGTGCTCAATATTGTTGGCAGACTGGTAAAAGTAGTAAAAAGCCAAGTAACAGTAGCTTTAGTAAACAGCCTGTCAACTGCAAATTGTACGAGTATAACCCAGAAAAACCTTAAGTATTACATGAAAGTGCTTTTGCTTGTTTCTTACCTCAAATATATTGTATAACATAAAATAAAATGGCGTCCCTTTTGACATCAAAAGGGAAAGACTGTCGGTAATGTTCCCCATTGCTCTAGTATTTTTTGTTGTTGAAAATACCTGTCAAATGTTATATAAACCTTTCGTATGGGGGGGTGCTAATTTTTATAAGTAGAACAACTACCAATTGGAATATATAGTGCTAGTTAGAGCATGTCGTTAATCCAGTTTTGTAGGAGGTTCGGATTTTCCGATGGGACAAAATTATTTCTATAGAAACAATGTTTTTTCCTGCATTTGAATCCAGGAATAAATATTTCAACTCAATTTACGAAAATAATACTTTGAAAGTTTTCGCACTAAATTATTACATTAGTGATTACTTTCTCCGTCTTTTTTGTTTGAAGATATAAAAAATAACAATATTTGAAATTGCGTTTTGTATATTAATAAACCATCTTTGCAAATAATATTGATGTCATTAAAATGGCCGGTGGCTTTAGTTTTGTTATAGCAGCGTAGAACACAGAAGAAGTAAAGGTTTTGATTTGTAATTTTTTTTAACAATTTTCATAGATGTCTCTACTCTCCATATTAACTTCTAAAAAATACGTAATTTGTTTAAACAGAATCGTAAAAGACGTAAGAAAGCAAAACTTAAAATACTTAAATCGAATATTGCAACCTCCTTTTCCATCGTTCCGAATGTTCGATTTGAACTCTGCTGTTAAGTCCCATATATACTCCAGTAGCGTGTATGTATGGCGAGAATAAAATGTGAAATAAAACTTGACTAGGAAGGTTTTAAGAAACAATTGGATCTGTAATAGTTCTGCAAGAATAGTTCATAGCCCTGCAACAAAGTTGTTGGGATTAGAGCCTATAGTGGATGATCAAAATTCGCATTTTGTATTTGTAAAGTAAGAGTGGGATATTACCTTGGTTTTGATTGACGGTCCATTCTTCCGTGTCATCAAAATGAGCATCACTGCCGCAGTGAGGGAAGAAGGCATGCGCCAGAGTGCGCCCTTTGCCATCGAAGCGCATGCCGTCTCCGTGGTCGCCTTCCTCAAACCGTATGTCTATGTGAACCAAGTCCACGTGTTCCTTTTCGTGGTTGATGAATTTAATGTTAGTCACGTCACCCCACACCTACAAATTTAAATAAAAATATCAAAATTTACTATTTTAAGTATGAGAACATAAATGATAATCGCTGGTGTTATTCAATAACGCTTAATCTAATAATTTATTAAATATTATATAAAAATATCAATTCAGAAAACGCTCAAATTTGTCAAAATTTTTTTTGATTGATTAATGCCTTTATTCATTGTAAATAATTAAATATAAATTATCGTATTATTTATTGGGCTAAATTACATGATAATAAAATTGCAATAAAATTTTTTGTTGAGTTTTTCATATAATGTAGCAATTCCTTGACATCAGGAATAACTGCATTTGCGAATATTGTTGCCCATATTCGCAAATGTCAAAGTTGTTCCTTGCGACCGATCGATATGGTTGTCAAAATGTTAAATTTTCATTACGACTTATTTTGTATAAATGAGTGTGTCTGCAATCTGTGTAAAAAGATTCAGAATGTGTGTATTTTCATGTATTTGTTTACACACCTACCTGTGTGTTGTGTATGTGTAACCTTTATTTTTGCGTGTGTTTCTATTATATGTTTGTCTGCGTATTCAACTGCATGATTACGTGGGCGCCATGACTATCGGTGTGTTTCCTATTTACCTGTATGTTCGTGCGTATTTTGAGTCTGATTTTGTGTGTAGAGATAATCTTTTTTCATAATTATGTATTTTAGATAATAGTAGAATTCAAGAGCATTAAACGGATAACCTGAATTACCTTCAATGCTCTGGCTATTTCTTTGTCTACTAACTCCTTGTCCTTAAGATTTTTGGGATATTTGCTTATGCGATAGGCCAGATCGTTCATGTTCCATCTACTGCCTATAATTAAAAAAATCATCATAAACGGTATTAAAAATATTCTTAACAGCTCTAAACTCTAAAGCATATTCACAATATCATTTAACTGACATTTCTTTTGCGAATTCAACTTGTCATTTGTTTTGTGAAAAAAATCACAGTTAGGGTGAAATACCAATGAAATGAATTCACAGTGAAATATATATATATAATCACAACCCTATTAGAAATAACACTACCATTTTTCAGAATTCTGCGATCGTCAAGGCTACTTTTGTTATATTTGAAATTCATTTCGTCATAGAATCACTTGACTGTCAAAGAAACAAGAATCCTCAAATTTTGAATGTAAGTCAATTACTCAAATTCCTTTTCAGCCCCTATCTGGGTCATCAGTTCACATTTGGTTGTTATAATTATATTCTCAGTTTACTGAAACAAGAGGTTCGCAGTTCGAGTCAGCTCGTCGATATTGAATTATTATATTCTTCAAAATCATCCTCATTTTTGACGAAATAAATTTTGTTAAAAAACGTCAAAATGAATTTCCTTAGTTTGAATAAATATTTAATCGGAGCATATATAGCACACGCCTGTTTCGTCAAATATGAGAATAATTTTTAACAACAGTGGGAGTATGTTTAACTTTTATTACACGTTGAAGTAGAAACTATTACATGTTAGTCCGAGTGTTATGAATTTTTAACATCTTAGATATCTTCATATATATTTAATAACTTTTGTAATATATTGTACGCATGGGACTCACCTTGATGAGCGTAACGCTTTCTCCTACGAGCGCCCATGTGTCCAATTTTATCCTTCACTCCACAGCGAGGTTTGTTCATCAATTTCAAAGTTGCATCGTTCAGCTGCCCTGAAAGCACAAAGCACTTTATAAAATTACTTTTGCTTTACAGCAGTTTTCACCAACTTCAATAAGTTTAATGTTGTTATGTGATAATAAACGAGATAAATATGAAATAATAACTCATTGTATATTAGCTACAACATCATACTCTTGAGATGAAACTAGCTCCATGTTTAATTCTTGTCTAGATAAAGCTCCACCATTGTCGTTATGTGAATGTAAAGGAATTCTTCATATAAGCAAGTTTGCAGATGTTGGAAGCATTATTTTACTTTGTGAAATATAATTATAGACAATAACTCTTTTACTAAGACAAGTTTGTATTTTGGAGCTGGTTTAGAGTAATTTAGATCCGTCAAATTCGCAACAAAAAATACGTTTACTTGCACTTTTTAGAATTTGCGAGTATTTTCTCTTACGGAAAGGCCAATGGTGGGTTAAAATAAAGTTTATTTTGTTTTCCATGCATATAGTTGGGACTTAAAAGTGGCGCAACTTCATTTCACCGAATTTTTGCGCTTGTTAAAATCCCTATGAAATTTTATACGCCTGGATGTATTCATATCAAGAGTAACCAATTAATTTGATATTTAAAAAAAATCCATTTAGATAATATAATTTTAATGAAATTTCCACGAAAGGTTAAGAACTAATTGTTTTTATTTCCTTAAAGATGTAGCAAAAAGCATTAGAAAAATTTAAAATGCTGTTGCTGTGAGAAAAATATTTTCAAGAAACAAGCTTTTACAAAAACGATATACAGTGGTCACAAATTGTTGGGTGATGGTTATTGTTTGGATATTTAATTACAGATAATAAACATTATTTTTTTCTATGCTTTAACTACTTTGTTTATTGCTACCAAAACTAAGCTTCTTTTTTAAAATTTAAGCAAAGTAGGGCAACAATAAGGTTTTGCTATTCCAAACCAGCAAAATGTAATACAACCAAACATTGACCATCGCCAAACAGTTTGTGACCTGACCTCTCTTTCCGAAAATCCTTTCTTTACATTGGTAAAAATAATTTTCTGCCTTTAATGTTCCCTTTCTATTACTCCTTTCTCCTATTCTATATGTATAAATCCCTCAAAAAAGAATATGGATTTTGCATACTAAGACGAATTGCAACTAACTAAATCTAAACTAAATAAATTTCAAGAAGACACTAATTGGAAACAGAAAAATCTGAAAGGGAACTCTTAATTTGACAAATATAGACGTCAAGAAAAGTAATCTATGAGTCTAACAATTATTAAGAGACTATTAATGGGATATTTTGATAAACAGTGATATTTTGAACCAAACTTAATTGATGATTATTAGAAAAAAGCCGGTGTAAAATGGACTATTCTTTTTGAATACTACAGAGACAAATATTAATAGCAGGCTCACCTGTCACATCCAGTCCTGCAAATGTTTGGAAATCCATTATCGCTTTCTTGATTGATAATGGAGAGGTCGAATTGTACTCGGTTAAGTATCCAAATTGTTGTAGGTAATTCTGCAAATAGATCACTGATGTTAAACAAAATACAGAATATTCGTTTCTGAAAACTCCTGATTGCATTTGTATTAACCAACTTACTAAAAAAAAAATTGACTTTCATATAATTACAAATTGATGTCGTATGATCTGAGATAATTTTAAAAGTTGTTTCATTAAATATTTACTAATTTTAAATAATAAAATAATATTTTTATTTTTCAAAATATTCCATAACTACACTGTTAAAAATAGTATTCAAAAATAAAATGTATTCATTTTTGAATACATTCGATGCTTGTCATGGCTTCAAATACGTAAGCTTCAGTTTTGAAAAAAAAAACATATACTTAAAATTAATACAAGGTGTATAAAAAGAGCAGTTTCTACCTACATAGGCTGCCTTCATAAATCACTTTCAATAAATATCGACAATTACAACCAAGACTTACCGGGAATCGAACCCAGATCTGCGGGCACCGATGTCCAGAGCCTTATCCGTTAAGCTACCAGGGCGACTTGATCATCAATAGAAGGAAGATACGCAAGTTATTATATCTGACAATGCAAAGCCCAATATTTACGCATTGTGCAAGCTTTTCTTTACTTAAGATTTTACAGTTTTTGGCGTCTAATCACTTATTAAATTAGAGATTACACAGTGTGTCCCATAAGTTTTAAGACTGTGGCTATAAAATCGGTACTACCAGCGCCATTTTCATGAAATTTTGCAAACTAGTTACTACAACCTTCCTCTACCCCCATACAAAGTTACAAGTCCATCGGAGTACATGCAGCTGTTCAGTAGCAGTTCGCGTGGTAGTATCAAAGTGCTCGCGGTCATAATTTCAGGATGAATAAAAATAACGAACAGCGAGTTGCGATTAAATTTTGCTTTAAAGCCGGTAAAAGCGCGACAGAAACCCTCGAAATGTTTAAAGTGGCTTATGGTGAATCTGTTATGTGTCGTGCTACTGTTTTTCGGTGATATAACCTTTTTGCGAAGGGTAGAGAGTCATTTTTTTTTCTATAAAAGGTATCGTCTACAAAGAATTTATTCCTCAAGGCACTAGTGTGAAATGCTTCCTTCTACCAACAAGTGCTGGATCACCATTGTAAAAGAATTATACGTGTTAGACCCGAGTTGTGGGGAGATCGTTCTTTTTTTTTCTCTTGCACGATAACGCACCAGCACATACTGCGGCAATTAACACTGAATGTTTGGCCAAAAAAAAGGGTTCCTGTGCTCAGCCACCCACCGTACTCGCCTGATTTGAGTCTCCCTGACTACTTCCTGTTCCCCAAATTAAAGCGGGAACCATTTTGCGTCGATAGACGAGATACGAGAAGCCGTGACAACGAAGTTAAACAGTATTTCAAAAGAAGAGTTTTTGAAAGGCAAAAAAAAAAGGTTGAAAGATCGTGCCACCATGTGTGTTACTACTAATGGAGACTATTTTGAATAAAAATATTTTGAATAATTTTTTTACGTCTTTTATAGTCATAATCTTAAAACTTATGGGGCACACTGTGTATTTATGCGACAATGCGCTATTTGTCACGGAGTTGTAGTGCAGTACTGTGTCCACTTAAAAGCGTAACATAGTGTTTTTACCTGATATCCCATGTCGGTGATATTGATGAAGTTTTGTGCCAAAGAAAAACCTTATTTAATAGAGTTCGGTAAGAAAGTAATATGAAATCTATGCAATATAATACACAAAATAAAATAAAATATCTTACCACAGCTTGGGCTGTAGGAGAAACAATCGGTGCTGACTTTATATAAGAAAAAAGCACAAAAGCCGCTAAAAAGCGCATCGGGGGAAAATGAAACCTGCCCATCTTCACCTTTGAAGAACGAGATTGTAAACTGGCAACTTCTTTGGTAGAGAAAGAATATAGTTTCTAGCAAGAAGGAAAATATCCAAACCGGTTCGCCTTGAGGTAACCATAAACTTATCACAAAGATTACTCATTGGTGTGATTACCCAGCGATTAGAAACGTAAACTTCCAATTTGCATTCAATTTATATATTTTATTTGTGCGACCTTTAAAATTTTTAAGATTCCGTACTTAACAAACTACTACATTAGAGTAGCGCTATTATGTCTGTATATCCGTAAGTCACCACCTTTTAGTTCAAAAACGAAAAAGATTTAAATTTACACATATTAGTTATTTTGATGACCCAAATAGAAAATAGTATTTTAAATTTTATAGTTTTGTAAAAAATTGTTACAAATCAGTGTCACAATACCCGTCACAAACAAAATTAAACTTGATCAGATGATTAGATATAAAGTGATTACTGATATTTTAGTATTATGTGATTAGACTTTAAAATTACTTCAAAATAACAACAAAAGAGTGAATCAGAGTAATTTATTTTACTATACCAAAATCCATGATAACTATAAATCTAAAAATTATAATTCTCAACTAGTTTAGAACAATTTTTGTAGTAAACAATAACAAATAACTTTACTAATATCTTTAGATTTTTAAAATTAATAAAAAAATTAGAAATCAATTTACTCAAACGTTAATTCAGAATACCTTCAGAATGTTGGTAAAGTCGATTCATGTATCATAAAATTATGCTTATGGTGTATAATTATTTTTATATTCTTTCATAATTCAATTGCCAATGTCTCTCTGATGACCTATTCAAAACATACCATTCTTCGAATTTATATAAACAAAACAAAAAAAAGGTAAACATTTTAAAATTAAATTTTGTCAGGAGGTACAAAGGTCACCAAATTATATCTACATTGTGAAATTATACCTTTGTTGTATAATTATTCTTATATTATAAATTTAATAGTAATTAAGTAATAAAATAATAATTAAGTAAATAAATTAAGTAACTGTAAAATTCTTATTTCTGGTACTGACTCTTATTACTGACTTAATCAGGTTTTTTCAGATAATTAAATAAAAACATGTTCAGATGTGATACTTAGAAACAATTTACAATGTTTTAAGAATTCTATATCATGAAGAAATTTTTCAAATAATCACAGTTAACGATTCTCTAAACATTTTTATTTAGTTACATGTCTGTCTTTTAGAAATATTTAAATGTGATTAGTGTAATACTATTTATTTACTAAATGTTTAAGACTTTTCTTTGAAAATAGAATTAAAAAGTTATATCTATTTAGAATGGAATTTTAAACTTTTTTTTCAAATGAATATGATCGCATATAACTTTTTGTAAATTACTTTAATCTAAATAATAGCTTACTAATATATTAAATTTATGAAAGAACGATTAAAATATTTAGTGCCAGAACAGCATAAGTTATATTTTGACTAAATGGTGTTGAAGTATAAATATATCAATATCTTTGAGCACAGATATGATATTATACAATCCGCTAGTTTTTTGGAACATTCATTTGAGAGTTTGTAGAGGTATAACAACTAGAAATGGAAAACTACAACCATAAAATGTTTCTACGAATTAAAATAACTATATTTGACCTACCACAATTAAAGTAGAAACTATATAGATTACAACGTGAGAATTTGAATGAGCTATTAACCTTAATTTTCTCAAAGTGTACTTAGCGCATATGTGCACTAAGTCATCAATATTAACATTCTAGTAAAAAAGTATATCTATCAAACATTAAGAAGGTAAGAAATATATAAAAAAAAAACTTTTAGTCTGTTTATTTTATTTGAATAGGATACAGTTGTTTATTCAGTCGAGATAGTAACTTATTTTTACAGAAAAAATACGAAAATATATTAACACAGTTTTTTTTATTAAACATGAGCTAAACAAACTAAATATAAGAAATAAACAAGCTAAATTAAATATGACTATAAGTTTAAGCAAAATATAGAATTACGTATAAACATTTTATCACATTAAACTTTCATAAACAAAGTATCGTGAATTTTGAGTACAATAGCTTTAATATCGCTTTTTGTATTCAACTTTCTTTGAAATCATACAAGCACTAGAAAACTATTTTAACTAACAAATTTTATTAATTTCAAATGTTATAATTTTTAACTTTAAATTTGTCGTTAAATTAAAAGTATAATTAACCTAACTTGAATAATTAAAAAAAAAGCAAAATATAAAAGTCTATGTAATATTTATACATTTCAATGCCAATAGTTATTTTTCTTTAATATTTCAGTTATCATACTTTCGTTTCACCATATATGTTTTACGATGATAACTTCATTTATTGAAGAATTGATAATAATGTAAGAAAAATCTTGTTGATGGCATTTAGTACTGGGATAAACAGGCATGTTTCCGTCCTGAAAAGAAATTAAAACTCAAGAATGAAATTCAGTATTGTTATAAAATATAATGTAAAATATATTTATAATTTTGTCAAAATTCAAACTTACACTTATAACAATTTTGTAAACTTTTGATGTGATGGTTGTTTTCTTCTTTAATCCAACTTTCCTAACGCTGAAGAAAAGAAATATTTTAATAAAAATTACGGAACATGTTTATGGAAGTGTAACTTTAAAATTTGCTTAACAATGTTTATAAAATAGCAATTATATACTTTATAAAACCAAACACATACTTGACATTTGTGTGTTTAAAACGCTTAACTATTTATATAAGTTGGGGAATTCTGGTTTCAATTATGTGTGCTATACCGCTTTGAATTCTTTTACCATATAAATTTTTCTTACTGTATAAAAATGTTTAATAGAACTCTTGCGGTTTTAATATTTTTAAAGATTGATTAATATATATATATATATATATATATATATATATATATATATATATATATATATATATATATATATATATATATATATATATATACATACAAGTGTTGATAATTAGATATTGATCTTTCACATCAAGTAATTTTTTTTTTAAATCTAATGATATTGCTGACTTGTTAAAGAATTTAGCAATTAATAATTTACGGAAAATTTTAAGCGTAATATACTCTATTATTTACAACTTTTAATTTGTAATTTCACTATTTAATCACATTAAATTTTCATTAAACCACATTAAACATAATTTAAATAATAACTTAAATGCGTTTGGTTTTAAAAGCGTACACTGTAAAAAAAATTACTTAAAAATGATTACCTGCACAGTGCACATACTCATTTTTCTTCGAGTACAATTGCATCGTAAATGAGCGACGACGCACTCAAATTTAAGTAATCGTATTTTCTAAAAATGAGCAGTGTGATGTAATATTGCTAATCTCAGCTTCTGTTCAAGCCATCTTAATAAAACGACATGACAAACTTAAAATGGTTATTCAGAAGATGTTTTTCCAAATTATTTTATGTAGATTGCTTAAATGGAAACCGAATCATTACAACTCAATATCTTACTTCAAATTCTTTTGGGAGGTCTTTTTAACATTTATTCTATTTATAACTTCTTCACGTCACCTTGGTAGACTAACAGATCTTCAGGCACCGCTGGACTGCGGTGCCTGAATATCTGGGTTCGATTCCCGGTATATCTTGTTTGTTATTGTTGATATTTATAGAAAGTGACTTCTTAAGACAGCCCATGTAGGCAAGCAACTGCTTTTTTTATTCTGTTTACTCATTTTTGAGTATATGTCTTTTTAAAAAATGAAACTTAAGAATGTATTCGGAGCTATGATAAGCATCAAATGTACTCAAAAATGAATACATTTTACTTATTTTTGAATACCTATTTTTAGCAGTGAACATATTTCTAAAAAAGTATGTTAAAATTAGTTTTTAAAGTACGAATTATTTTACTTTTTAAAATAGCAATCCTTTTTGTTTTTTAAAAAAAATAATCAACGATGACAAAAGTAAAAGGTATCTTACCATAACAAATCCTTGTATATTGCCTTAGACGTTAAAATGTAAGGCTCAATATTATCTTCATATTGATTCAAAACTCCACCGATGCACAAATGTCGGAATAAACGGAATAGAAATTCATCCCGTTCGTCCTCTTGGTAGAGGGTGTATTTATCCGAATCTTCTATCAGCAGCATGTTCCTCAGTTCATCCGCAACAACTACATCATCAACGTACTCTTCAAAACACTTCCTTATTGTTCCATCAGAGAGAGTGATTCCGTTTTCGTATATTCTGTCGAAGAAATCCATGCTCAAAATGGTGCATGGTATGGATTCGATGTCTATACTCAATTCTTTATTGTTGTCAATGGCCGTAGATGCAGGATGTCCTAAAATATCTGGAAGGATTTCTGATTGAAAAAAGTCCTGTAAGTAAGAAGATAATTTATTTATGAACAATGAATGTACATTTTAAAGCACTACATTTTATACATTTTTACTAAAATATAGCGGGTTTTGTTATTAATACGTGAAATAAGAGATGCTTAAAAAAATTATTGTTTTATCATAAACTCTTACACTTCAATAAATAAACTTTGATAGATAGCAGATATTTCATTCTTGTTTCTTTAAAAAGGCACTATTATCAACATTCTACACACATGACAAATTCCAAAGTAAATAAAAATACACAAAAATTTATTGACCCTAAAAATTATATTTGTTCTAATATACAGGAAATATATAAAACTATTGAACGTGTACAAAATCTCCTATTTAATTTCTAGTAGCTTAATTTAATTTTTTATTTTTAGCTATTTTTCTTAGAAATTATCAACAAAAAACCTAGTTGTTCTCGTGTGATTGATGAAGAAAAAAATTATAAACTGTTGTTTTGAATTTTAAAGAGCCTGAAAAATGTTCGTGATTCATTTTCAATTAATTTCTAGAAAACTACAGTTATATCATGTATACAAGCAGTAGATGATTATATGAAAAAATGGGTCAACCCATTTTGATAATTTCATTCTTTTTAAAATGTATCTAACAGTTAATAGATGATAGTAGCAACTTTTTACCTGTGGGTTTTGAAAGAAATTAACAAAATTTTTCATTTTATGAAAGTTTTTTTTAAAGACTACTTAAAATAAAATATTAAAAATCCATTTTTTAAAATAAAAATTAGTAATAAAAAAATATAAGCACAGAGTATTCAACACGGTTTAATTGAACTTTAAGCTATTGTTACTTTTATATAAATAATTATTTTTATATTTATAATCTATCAAGATTGTTTATATAATTTTTGTTGTTTTTCTACATGAGGCACAGTGGACTATTTTCTCAGAATATAGTACACCCAATTGCATCTGAAAGAAAGCTAATGAAGGATAATTTTAAATATCTGTATACATTTATTTTTAAATTTTTAATACAAATATTTTTTGTTTTATTTCATGTGACAATATTACGCAGTTTTTACATTTGAAGGGAAATTGGATGAAGTTTTACTTATTGTTAAAATCGAGTTTCAACGCTTTATGTTAGATACTTAACTGTACTTTAGATGTACATAGGCGTAATACGGGTGCGTAAAAAAAAAAGTTCAAAATTCGTAATACTATGTATGTCAGCCAGAAATGAAGCTTTGCTTTTTTTCATTTTCTGCACACTCACTGAATGGACCGTCATTGTTTTTCACCTGGAACCTTCAAATAATAACTGAAGGTTCTAGTAGTTGCTACATTTGCTACATCGTAGTTGCTACATTTAAACATTTTAATGTGTAATTAAGTTAAAAAGTTATACTTCAAGTAGTTGACAATTACCGATTACTACTTTAATTTTGGTAAATTAATAAATGCACACTACAAAATTATTCCACCACTTCTGTTGTATGTGACTATGTAACACTAATCTAAAAATTCTAATTCTATTAACATTAAGGTAAATTAAGTACAATTTGATTTTTCTAATTGCATATTAAACATAGCATATATTTTATGAATTTTATACACCAAATTATTGACTATAATGCGCATCATTAATATAACAGAAATTTTTATAGTAACTTTTTCCTTAATCAACATTTTAATTTTTTTCTGTGAAAACGTAAGTGATTCTCAAATATTTTAAAACATTTCTGGAATAAATCAGCTATATTAAAATATGTTGATTTATAACGATATAAATTGTTAAAATAATTTCAGTTCAAACGCATTACAGATACATCTAGCACTGTATTAAATAATACAAATAAAAAAATCACATATGTGAACTCTATGCACAATGCACATGGAAGCATCAGAATAAAAATTAACCAGTGTTTTAACATTCGGAATTTTTTTTTTTTAAATTCACACAATTTCTGAATATTGTTTCGTAATTTCTGAACCATGGGATTTTTTAATTCATGCAAAATCTATTATTTAACCCTCTACATTTAATCTGGAAACCAGATTGTGCATAATGTCCCTAGAGCTTTGTTTAGAGCACTAAACTAAAATAAGAACTGGAGAGTAGACTAAGAATGCGCGACGGCCTCTTTACACCTATTTTAGCCAAGGTAGAAAACTGTAGTCCTTTCGATAGTGTTTGGCATAGGAAGAAGTGCAGATATACTTGTTTTAAAACCCATTTCTGGCTTTCAAAAAGACATTAAATGTTACACATGTAATGTTTTGAAATACTTGCTTTCTTACTTTTAAGAAGAAGAGGAAGAAGACAATATTAACGTTTAATCTACTTGGTCTACTGAACAGTATTCATCCGCGCGCCATATAAAATATATTTTCTCTAATTTGGAGTCATCACTCCAGTTTTTATTTTAGCTCAGTGGTTTAGAGAGCTAATTTTTATTTAATCTTTTATCTTGCTACAGTTAAATTCAGACGATATTTTGTTCATCTATTCTTTTGCTATGAAAAATATTTGAAAATATTATGATTAAATTTTCATTACTACAAGAAAGTCAATTCCCAAGTAAGTACACAATCGACTTTTCTTCATAGGAAAAACAATCCTTTATTTTTATTTAATTCTGAGGTTTTTAAATATTTTTAATAATTGTTTTCTTTTCGATTTTTCTTCGATTAACAGGTGAAAAAAACAGTTCACTCTTGGAATATTTGTGTACCTCATTATTATAACAAACGTTTTAGCAAATTAGTAATTTTAATTAAATAGAACGGTAAACAATAATCAACTCTTAAAAAACGAAGGAATTTATAGATTATTAAAGGAATGTTTTTATTACAGTCTTTTTAAAAGCAAATTGTAATCCGCCATTGAAAGAAACCCCACTTTATATTCATTATCGTCGAAAAAGAACACTTGTCAATTAATGGTTTGTATATTATATTCATGTTTTGTCGGAAATCCGTGTTCTAGTTATGCTGTTTTTAATATATTTTACAGACGATTTTTGTTTTATTTAAAATATCTTTTAATATCTTAAAACAATTTTAAATATACTTTCTTTAACGGTTACTACAATAAGTGTAAAAAAAGAACATTCTATTGTCGAAATATTGCTTTAAAAAATAGAATATATAATTTAATTATATCGACATATAAACAGTGTTTATGTATTAATACTTGTTAGTTGTATAAGTTTATAAATTTATATTTAGTAGAATATAGCACATTTTTCGAAGATAGTTGTTTTGAAATCGAATTTATTTAGTATACAAATAATGAAAATTCGCTAGGTAGTGTTAATAAACACTGTTTCAAAAATATTTGAAATAAATGACAACTATATTTATTTATTAATAAATAAAAATAAAGCCCATAGCACATTTGTAAAGATATACATGTTCCTTCAAATACTAGAATTTGCACGGGTTTAGTTTATAACGAAGATACGTTTGATGTGCATATATATTCTACTATAATTACTACTCTTAAAAAATTGCCTAAACTTATGATTGTGTTTTTAAATACTTAATGCTATGCGTTTGGTATCCACTTCATGCAGTGTTCCAAATAAATGTATTGAAATCAGAATCAAAGCTAAACAGTTTAGAAGAATTGTACTTGTGGTATGTAAAACTAAATGATCAACAAGTAAAAAAAATATGTGGAACAGATAAATAAAAAGATTTTGTGATAGTTACCATTGCCTAAAATATACAACTGTCATTGATTCAAAATTAAGTTATTAATAATTTACTATAAGAAATTTTATTGTGTGAATTAAATATTGTTATATATTTAAAATTATTTTACTTGTATGCTAAGTGAAATCTCTAAATGACGTATATTTGTATTCGCAATTATACATGATTAAAGTTTATTTTTTAGAATGTTATTGATAAAAAGAAATGCTAAAATTATTAAAAAAATTTATTAAAAAATTAATTAAATATCTTTAAATATATATATGTAAAAAGAAAGTCCGAAAATATTCTTACGTGAATTATCTGATCATCTTGCATTGATTCAAAGCTACCTTGAAAGCTGAATGCCATTACTTCAAAATTGTCATCCATGTTCCTGAAACATAGTATTTACCTATATATTGTTAAATATACCGAAAGTGAGGAATATTTTTATGAAACACAATTTTCTAACCATTTCATGAAATACTCTTTGAATCTTTTGTCCATAAACATTTCAAACTTTTTGTCCTCCTTTTTGAATATATAAACTTTTCGTGGTTTTCCCATTATATTTGTAACAACTTTCTTGGAACTCATCTTAGTCAAGAATATAGTACTTCAATGCGAATTCTAATAAAAAGCTTCTGCCGTGAAAGATAGTGTTTGATGGTTTCTATGGTTACCTCTCAAAGCCTACACTGCCAACTACGGCTTACAATCAAGTTCTTGCTAAAAAACAGATTCCATGAATTTAGAAACTTAAATTCCAATATAAGGTAGCCATATTTTTTAATTTTTGTTTATTTCAAAATTTATAGCAACAGCTTTTAAAATAAAATTTAACTGCGGTTCAGTACAATATTTGACAGTTGATAATATCAATTTAAATACTTAAAAAAATATTAACATTTGAAAAATAAAATTAGGATAACTGCATTATTAATTTCTCAATAAAACCAATAATGAATAAAAACAATTAACTAACTATTAATATTAATTATATTTAGAATGCATTGCAATAAAAAAAACATTTTAAAAGAGTTTTTACAATGTAAATATATTTTCTATAAATTCTAATATATTTAGCATTCGAATAAATAAGAATATTTTTTTCAATCTAAGTAAAATATACAAAGTAATGTTCCAATGTCATTTAATTTATGTGAATTAATTTAAAACAAAAATATATTTCATATTTTTAAAAAATGTAGTTAAAATTTTTTTAAATTTTCTTTTAAATAAATAATTTTATTTATTTTTGTTATGTTTTGTTTTTGGTAAGGGCAAATTTGTTTTTATTGCTAATGGAAAAAGGTGTAATTTATCTGATAACATTTAATGCATTTATATGCAAATTTGCTTAACAGATGGCGCCACCTAATTTGACAAAGTATTCGGTTATTTCCGACACGAATTTTTTTTAGTAGTCAGAAGTGTTCAAAATATTAAAAAAATATATATAACAGAATGGAAAATTTTAATTGTTAACATTTCAATTACATTTTAGAAGATTTATCGTAACACTTCATGACTCGAATTGTGAATGCACTGTCTTATAAATCATCATCTTTAAAAGTAATATTTAATATTTTTATAAATTATTTAATTTTCAACAAAAGTTATTTCTGAAAAATATGACACATTAGTTACAACGATATTTTCTTTTCAGTTCCATAGGAAGCTTTTCTTAATTTAGAAACTTTTGAAATGTTTACTTGCATTCAAACTGTAAAATATTTTTATAAAAAAAAATAAGAAATTTCAGGGTACTAAAATATTGTATGCTACTTGGAAAACCACGTAATTTTTTTCGTTTACATTTCATGTTACAGGAATATATCTATTAGTTTTATATACGAGCAACAGCCGGCGACAGTACCCAAATTTAAAATATCGTTTGGAAATATTTACTATTGAAAAATGAGCTTTGAGGTTCTAATCCTCAGAGTTTAAAAAATATTTTTTTTGTTACGGTTTTAATTTGTATAGTATCATCATTTTATAATTATATTTTGTATATCGCTTTTTAAGCATTTTATCCTATTTATTATTTTTTTAAACATTCATGTGCTCACATATAAGCTCTTATATAAAAACATACACAAAGCGTAACACTGATTGTTAGTGTGATCTAGATTAATATTATTCATTTTTCTCGAACAGAGGGGAAAAGAAACATAAATGGATTTTATATCCAGTTTCTAAAATAAAATGCAAATTGTAAGTTAAAACTTTAATTCCAATATACACAAATACCAATATACAAATCTCATACCATCTCAATATGTAGCTCTAGTGCGACTATATTTCTACGAAACAATTATAAACACATCTTAAATATTTAACCCTCTGAGAGATAGCAGTTTGTATATATGCCTCGTGAATCCACAGTTTTCTTTGCAATTTACATAATTCTGAAATTCATAAGATTGGCATGTTGACTGACGACCACTCACCATTTGCGAGGCGTTAGTTATTGCGGGAAGGCCAGCTACGCATTTGGTGCGTGATACGTGCTCTTATAGGCAAGAAAGGGAAGCATCGGTTTGACTCTAAATCAATTTATTTTGTGGGAGAAGACAGCACGTTAAACATTTCCCAATAATAAAGCTTCGAAAACTTTTGACAGCCACCTTTACTAAATCAAAAGAATATCTTTTTGAATTTTATTTTAAAGATAGAATGTGTTGGAAATATAAATTTAAACCATCTTTCAATGGAAACAATTTTACAATTTCTAAATTTTGCTCGTTCGTCGGAGAATGATATCCTAAAAATTATACTCATAAATGATAACTTAAAAACTTCGATCTTACTAATACTGGAAGGGGTTTGTTCTCATTTTAAAGAGAATCGAGAGGTACAATTTTTGAGCTTGCTAGCAAACAAATTGAAAGCAGGACGCAACATTGAACTAAATATGTTCGTTATGCCGCCTTTCGATACCCTTTGAAATAGAACCTTTGAATAGAATAACCTTAGATAAGAACGCATAAATATTTGCAATTATGAAGTAGTATATTAAAAAAAATTCTGAAAGAATTTTGATTCGTTAAGAAAACAGGACGGAAATATCGTGAATACGAATTCTCCGTTTCAGCTATCTAAAAATCAATTCAGCCTTGATGTATACAAAATGCATAAATAAAAGTGCAATTTATAAGTGTGATATTAGAAAAAAAAACTTGACTATTCTTTGATCGCATAAAATATTAACTTTAAAACCTTTTTAATAAATTATAGATAGGAAATATAATTTCATTTAATTTTGTATAAAATTTTCCTGAAGATAGTGGGTTATTTCCCAGAGTTATAACAGGCGAGAAAAAGAATCTCACATAAATCAGTGGTTGATTGGAGCACGGCAGGACCGAAGATATATTCTATTCTATGGTCCTGGGCGCACGATCGGTTAGTGCAGTTGCTTATGTCGTCATTTTGGGGGTCCGTGGGATTTTTAAGGAAGGAATATAGTGTGTGGTATGGATGGATAGCTTATAAGCTGTATAATAACGTACCACCGGGTGATTTGTCTGAAAATGTGGCCGATAGCCGCTAAGACGTCATAATTCCAAGATGGCCGCCATAGCAAGTATTCATTTATTTTTAATATTAAATTCATTTAATGGCGATTTTAAGGTAATTGGTTAATATATACATTATTTCAAATTATATAAAATTAATTTAACAGTGGTGATATAATTACTCAAAATACTTAAAAAACTAATATTTCCTGAAAAAAAATATGTTTGTCTGAAAATGTGGCCGATAGCCGCTATGACGTCATAATTCCAAGATGGCCGCTATAGCAAGTATTCATTTATTTTTATATTAAATTCATTTAATGGCAATTTAAGATAATTGGTTAATATATATATTATTTCAAATTATATAAAATTAAAAAAAAGTTGTTTAAAGAAGGTTATTGCATATTTTTTGATATCTGTTAGTTTTCGAGATATGATTTCGTGTAATGTTGAAACCGGAAAATATGTTATAACCAATTTAACAATGATGAAATAATTACGCAGTATATTTTAAATATATGTTAAATATAAAAAATATATTGAATACCAACGAAGTCTGATATATTACGTTTTTAAGTGTAATTTAGTTCATAGATAAACTTGGACGTACTTGGATTAAAAAAAAAACGTAAAAACGATTCGAAAGAATTTTTACTTCTTTAACTAACCTTGATGGAATGGCTAAATTGCAAGATCTTCACAAACCTTCATATCTGAAAAAATGACCTTGCAATTGAGTTTAACAAAAAAAATATGACTTTACCTGTTAAAATAAATGAAACGCATCTTATGTTCCACACATATCTAGAGAATTCTCTTAAGAATAGTACGAAAAGAAAAAGAGCTAGAAAAGCAATTACTGATAGACTTGACCGATATAATAAAAACTGACGAACAAATCCCTCTTTTCTCATTATAAAACTAAAGATGAGCAAAACGCCTACCTTGCAAATAAGGCAGCAATACATGCTCTAAAGATTAAAAGAAAACTGATTGTCAGTTGAAGAAAAGAGGCCAAGTTTTAAAATGGAGATAATGTTAAAAACTTGAAAATACACAAGAGGAGGCAGATACAAAATTAATTCTATACTCTTTAAACACATCCCATTATGCAACTACCATTCATATTTATTCCCCTAATACTGATGTTTTTGTGCTCTTTCTATGGAGATATAAATTTTTGCCTACAGAGGTCATGTTTGTGACAGGTGTTGGATCTCATAAAAGACTTAATGAACTGAACCATGTAAGTTCGGGGAAAAAAATGGAAGCTTTATTAGGCTTCATGCGCTTTCTGGATGTGTTATTAGAGGATTCTTAAAAATTAAAAGGTAGTTATCTTTCTGGAAAGCTTTTTAGACTGCTGAAGAGGAAGTTTTCGAGGCATTGTGACGGCTTGGAAGCACACACAAAATTTCAAACTGAAGATGACCAATGCACAGAGCGATTCATATGCAATGCATATTTACCTTGGAAACATTCAGATATTGCGGTCAGCTGCGTTGATAGATGTTTACTATAAAAGACATGCATTGTAAAAATCTACTGCAAACAAATATGCCATATATCTTAAGGATTCATTACCAAGTAATGGAGTGGAAACGTGCTGATTTACAACATCCTAATCTCTTAGAGCCGTCGCTGCATTTAAATAAATTGATTTCATTCAGTTTTGCAACATTACATTACACCTAACCGTATATTACTTTAAGAAGAATTGTATAACTTAGATTTTATTTTTGCTGAAAAATATATTCTTGACACTGCATACCACTTTATTCTGCCAAATTCTAAACTTTGACCCTTAAGTGAAACCAAAATACATATAATTTTCAGTTGACGAAGTTAGAAAATTTCTATTTTAAACAAATAACCCAATTTGTCAAATTACTCATAAAATTATCGATTTCCCAAAATTTTTTTCTCTTTGGACACAAAAATTCTTTGACCCGCGCTGTGCAACTGGTATGTTGTAACTCTGACAAAAGACAAATTGCAGATGCTAAGATCAGTCCACAAGGTGTACGAAATTGTGCATGTGTAGCGGAGAAAAAGAGCATGTGAAAACATTGATTATAGAGATATTGAGCATGAATCAGATTCAGATTCAGATGACGACCTTTAAAACCTTAACTTATCTGAATTTTTTTTTTGTACAAACATGGGAAATACTATTTTTTAAAAATATACTGCGTAATTATTTCATCATTGTTAAATTAGTTATAATATATTTTCCGGTTTCAACATTACACGAAATCATATCTCGAAAACTAACAAAGATATCGAAAAATCTGCAATAACCTTCTTTAAACAACGTTTTTTAAATTTTATATAATTTGAAATAATGTATATATTAACCAATTACCTTAAAATCGCCATTAAATGAATTTAATATTAAAAATAAATGAATACTTGCTATGGCGGCCATCTTGGAATTATGACGTCATAGCGGCTATCGGCCACATTTTCAGACAAACATATTTTTTTTCAGGAAATATTAGTTTTTTAAGTATTCTGAGTAATTATATCACCATTGTTAAATTGGTTATCACATATTTTCCGGTTTCAACATTACACGAAATCATATCTCGAAAACTAACAGAGATATCGAAAATTCACCAATAACCTGCTTTAAACAACTTCTTTTTAATTTTATATAATTTGAAATAATGTATATATTAACCAATTACCTTAAAATCGCCATTAAATGAATTTAATATTAAAAATAAATGAATACTTGCTATGGCGGCCATCTTGGAATTATGACGTCATAGTGGCTATCGGCCACATTTTCAGACAAACATATTTTTTTTTCAGGAAATATTAGTTTTTTAAGTATTCTGAGTAATTATATCACCATTGTTAAATTGGTTATCACATATTGTTTGGTTTCAACATTACACGAAATCATATCTCGAAAACTAACAGAGATATCGAAAATTCACCAATAACCTGCTTTAAACAACTTCTTTTTAATTTTATATAATTTGAAATAATGTATATATTAACCAATTACCTTAAAATCGCCATTAAATGAATTTAATATTAAAAATAAATGAATTTTTGCTATGGCGGCCATCTTGGAATTATGACGTCATAGCGGCTATCGGCCACATTTTCAGACAAAACACCCGGTGATACGTGATTATGCAGCTCATAAGCTATCCATCCATACCACACACTATATTCCTTCCTTAAAAATCCCACGGAATTACACATGCCCCTGCATTAGGTTGTTTATTGTAGCAGAGACGTTTTGTTTTCCATGAGCTACTAAATTTATTATTTTCACACTTTTTTTCCGGTGCTAAAAATTAGGAAAAAATAATTTCATTGAGTTTTCTTTTGAGATATGGTATTCTACTATTGCAAGCATTTTCCCAAAAAATTGTTAAGAAAATCGGAGCATTATTAAAAAAGTTAGTAGTTTGGTGCGTAAATGCTTGTTTAATTATTTTTGGGTACAAATTAATGTTTTTGGTAAAATTTCGGTCCGAATTCCTTTACAATTAGCAGTTACGCTTCAGAAGAAATCTATGTTTTAAATTAAAAGTAAATCGAACGGTAATTTCTTAATTATAATATGCAGAGTTCTGGGAATTCATATCATTACAATTTACACTTGCATCTGCTATTTTTCTGTCTTCCCGTACCAATTCCTCATTTACATTTGTTTATGATACAATGCATGAATGAAATGCAGTTGCAGTGGAGCGACATAAATTGTTTATACTTACGGATAACTCAAATCAGTATTTCGGCATCCGCCATTTGTAATCATGTCGTTTTGGGACAAAACGAAAATCATGTGCCCGGTCTAATGATATTTCGAGTGTTGCAACAGCACAGCAGCAGATGCAAAAAATTGAACAACTGTCTAAATTCCGAAAACAACGATATAAAAATCATTAAGAACAAATACGAACATGAATGTTGATTCTTATATTGGCCATTGCAAAATTAAATTTTTTTTTAATTAAATTGGACCATCCTATGGCCAGTTCGCCCCTACAAATATATATGTAATTCAGATACTAAATGTAACTAAGACTGTAAATTATGTTTTTAAATAAATTAGTTAATAAATTAAAAAAAATAACTGCTTAATTAAAAAAAAATCTGATTAGGTAAGGAGTTTTTTTTTTTAAATATGTGTATTTATTTGATTTCAAATATTAATGAGAATATTTCACATTACATCGTTTCACCAATTTCGATATTTTTGGATAAAACAGCTCTACTTTTAAATGTAAATAAATATTAAAGATACACTTTCAAAGCTGCAAGTAAAAGAATTACAATTGCATTTTTCTTTCCAAAAATACATACTTAATCCATACAATATTTTAGACAATTCACAATGACAACACCAAAAAAATTATATTTCCTTGAAGAAATATGAAAAATTATTAATATTAGTTTAAAATACATAAGAATAAAGGCAAATAGGGGGGGGGGGGGAAATGAGCAAAAATAAAATATTTTTATTGAAAAAAAATTCCACGGACCACTTTAGACCCTCTCTCGAGCGACCAATGATCCTCAGAACACGGGTTGGGAACCGTTATTCTATATATTGTATAATGAATGGTAGGGTCATTTATCCCCACCATAGGATAATCCCCCCTGGACTTTTAGACTTTGAAAAAATCCAAATTTTTAGGTCACCTAAGTTTCTGTCGATGAATCTGTGCCGATTTTAAAAACATACTCAGTCAAAACGCCCTGAGAAAAAATTCCCCCCAAAAATTCTGATGGCGCAAATTGTGCCATGAAATTGCAAATTGTGCCATGAAATTGCAAATTGTGCCCCCTCTCCCCTCCCCCCCCATTTAGTGGACAGTATAATGCTCCTTTTTTTTTTTTTGGAAATAGTAATTTTTTTAAATATAATTATTCTTAAAAGTTTTGTGGCATTAAATGTAATAAGAAAAAATACTGCCTAAATAAAAGTTATTTACAAGATTTAAAAAAAATCTCAATGTATGGACTTTATAATTTCACATGAACATATTTAGGAAATATAGGATTAGGATTTTTAGTTTTCGAAAATGATTTTTCTTTTAATTTAAAAATGATATTTCTTGAAAAGTATTTCTTTCAAGATCAAACTTTTGCTTTAGTAAATGTAAAACTATCTTATGTATATTCATGTGAAAAAAAATTTAAATCTTGTAAGTAACTTTTATTTAGGCAATATATTTTCTTATTACATTTCATGCCACAAAACTATTTTAAAAATACTTATATTTAAAGTAATTACTGTTTCCAAAAGAAGAAAGTAGCATTATACTGTCCACTAAATGTGAACTAAAAATAATTATATTTTTTGCAAAAGCCAATCTAAACATCATAGAAAAAAACCGCAATGTAATCTTCACAAGATTTATACTGCCCTTAAAATCTGAAACCTGTTCCTGGGCTTAACATGAATAATAAATTTGTATTAAAAATATTTTTCGTAGAATAAACTAAAATTTTTATGTCAAGAAGCTGATTTCTATCAATTGCAAAATAATGATTAATATCCTAGAAAAAGTTTAGTAATTTTGACGTAAAATACTATCCAAATAAATAAAAGTTGAATAAATATTAGTTAAATAAAAGTTGGGGCCCCTAAAGACGAGGACCCTAGGCTAGGCCCAGCCCTAATGTGTCTATTGGTATAACTGTGATGCCACCAGTACCTGGGGTTAGATCTAACCGTTCACGGTATTTCATTGTACAGCACAGTCAGGCACAGTCAGTAACTTTCTCTCTCCCCTCCCCCCCCATTTTTTTAAACTTATTAATTTTTATTTGAGTAAATAGGAATACCTTGGCATATAAGTATCGAAACAGTTACATTTGTCATTTACTTTTTATGAAATCGTTACCAACATCAGTCATTAACTATTTTTAAAATTAGTAAATATCACTCCTTAATTATGAAATAAATTTAGAGAACAAATTTATATTTTGAGATTCCTTGTTTAAAATAATATACGGATCCCGTTTTAAAATTTTTTCCCTTCGTCGCCAAAATTCTAACGCTATATAATGAAATACGATGACGTCATGCTACGCTTAGTTTGAGATAAAAAAAATAACCTCAAAACATGTTTCTGAAGCCTTTTGAAAATTATTTTCCGGGATAGAACCCCCGGAAAATACCAGGTTTTCCCTCATGCAACTCAACAAGAAGTATTATACTAGAAATTGAAATTATTTTAGATTTTTAAAGTATTTTTATGATTTTTACAGTAATTCGATTTTTAATTTTTTCTTCTTGTCTTTCAATGGGAGGGGTTTGAACCCCATGAACCACCCCCGTACGTGCCTGAGTACAGTTATTATTTCACAGTCCCACAACTACACGAATGAGATTAGCAGGAACAACAATTTTTTCCTTTGTCTTCGACCGTATAGCCAACGCAAACGGCGGAGTTGAAGTGCTATTATTATCACGTTGAAAAACCATTGGCCATTACACTCCGCTTCACCAAAATGCTCCTACAAGTTGTCTATAGAGTAATAATAAGATCGTAGGAGTCGATGTAGTGTGTTTCGTAATTCTCCGAAGCATGCACCCAACTCGTGAGCCTCCAACAATCCATAAATCATAAAGTGGAAGTTGTAAACATCCAATTAATGTTGCAATAGTTTGGTTTGGTTAATTGACGTCCCTCTAGAGCTGCACAGTGGGCTATTGGCGACGGTTCGGGGCCTATCTCGAAGGAAAGACCCGGTTTGGTTTTGTTAATTAACGTCGCACTAGAGCTGCACAGTGGGCTATTGGCGACGGTTCGGGGTCAATCTCGAAGGAAAGACCCGGGAACGATACCTCGTATTTTTGAACCATGGTCACACCTGAGCTGGCACCCAACTCCTTCAACAGACATCGGGACTTTGGACCCCGATCAGATTTATCGTGCACCAGCCCCGTATACACGCCGATAATTTTTGTGGATGTTCTGGACGAAATTTCTAGTATTTTGTAGTGAAGCTGGCAACCCTCCGATCTGGCAATCACAAGATCAATAATACATCAATCAAGGTGGCAATCACAAGGTCACTACTTTTTTTACATTTATTAGTCAAGTTGGTCGCACAGGATCGAACCAGGAACCCTCTGATTCCCAGTTGACGCCTTTATCCACTCGGCCACGGAGGCCTCCGTGTACAGGGGACTACACATGGTTGGTTGGTAAACGTCGCACCAGAGCTGCACAATGAGCTATTGGCGACGGTTCGGGTCTATCTCGAAGGAATAACCCGGGAACACTGTCTGATGTTTGTAAACCACGGTCAGATGACGAGGACAACACCCGACCCAACCTCAATAGGCTTCGTGACATTGTTCCACAATTAGATTTAACGTGCACCAGTCTCATATGTACGCCTGTGGATATTGAGAACAATTTCAGACGAATTTTGTAATTAAGTAGCAAATTTGGCAACCCTACGATCACGAGATCACTACATCTTTCCTTTCCCCAAATCCTCGTGTTAATTCGAACTCGCAATCCTCTCATTGCTAGCCGGATGCTGACCTCGAAGAGCCTCCAATATCAACGTGAATCTGACAAGTCGTAGCGATCTCGTGATCGGTGATTTACCAGATTCATTACTAAAAAGTTCGTCTAATAATATCCACAATGTTTGCCGCCATGCATAAGAGACTGATGCACGTTAAATCTTAATACAACAACTATCATCATACATTCTGGAATCTCCTCTTTTCAGCAATGTGCATCTAACTTTTAAATTAATATACTCCCTTTACAATTTTTTTTCAAAAATGTAATGTATCAAACTCGTAAGGTATAATTTAAAAAATACGAGTATATCTTTATAAAAAACAATGCACCTTTTTAAATATTTTTTAAAAATAAAATTTTATTATACTCATACACACTTGTAGTAGAGACATTGACGGGTTAAAAATTAACCACATGAATTTCTTAAATGTTTTTGTTAAGTCTTGCTTTGTAAATATGTTAAGCTTTTTAAAACTAATTTGCAACAAAGAATGTGATAAAATCATTACAACTCTTAAAAGTAAAATTACTTCTTTGCATTTTAAATACTACATCAACTACATCAGCTTTGTTATGGGATCCACGGCTGCCATCTAAATAAAGAAAACGAGCACATGACAAGATGCAACCGGTCAGTCTTCCCTTCGAGATTGACCCCAAACCGTCGCCAATAGCCCACTGTGCAGCTCTAGTGCGACGTTAATTAACAAAACCAAAACAACGATTTTGAAGAGTATTATGTGAAAAGTGAAATGTCGATCACGGTTCCTTGACCAATAGGAGTGTTTCTTTTTTCTGTGACGTTTTGTAAAGGGGTGTGACTTAATCATTGGTGACTCTGAATTCAACAAGTGAACAAGCATTTTCTTCTGGATCGTAAATGCTTCAAAGCGGCAGTTTTCGATGGCTTTCATTTTTTTAATCGTAAAAATAATACAAAAGAAAAGATGCTTATAAAAGTAAGTTTCGTATTTTATTTGAAGTTTAACGTCTATTGATTTTCAAAAAGTATATATGTGTAGTATATATACAGAGCCGGATATAGAGTTAGTGGGACTTGACGATTTTTTTTTAAATATATGATTATAGACTAGAATCAGCAAGTAAATATGAATGTAATAGTTATTTTTTTTTTAAATCTTATGATTGAATCCTGGACTTTTAAAATCTTAGACTTTTAAAACTATTCCATTATTAGTTATATTTCAATTTGAAATTTGTCTTCTTTTTTATTCGAATATTCCTTTGTTATAAAAATACTCGTATATTTTTGTATTGTCGATGTCAAATGAGAAAAGCCTAATACAATATTATTATTAATAAAGTAATTATGAACTTATTTCTAAATAACGTCATAGTATTTTTATTGTATATAATTTTTTTAAATGTTTTTTTTATTTCATCTTGGTTTTTTTAAACTAGCAAAAAAAAAAAAGACCGTAAAACGTTCCATTTCAGAAAAAAAAGTTTTACCTTTAAAACTTCTTAATTTCAAATATTTTTTATTATTTTAGAAAGCATATTTCTGTAGTTTTTTTTATATATTTATATTTCGTAATTAACATTTATATTTGTTTATATAATTTCAAATTTGTAGAAATCTTAAGAGCGGCAAAACTGGAATTTAATAGGTAAAAGTTTTATTTTTTATTTAAGATTGATTATTTTTCTTAGATTTTTAAAAAAAAAAAACTAAACCATTTCTTAGTTTTTAAGAAGTTGTAAAAGTAATTTAAATTTGGTAGAAATAGGAAACTTCGAATACACACACAAATTCGAAATTTTTTCTTAGTTTTCTTTATTATTAAAATAATTAGTATAATATTTTGTTGCAGAGATCAACTGAGAAATCCTAATGTTTATGATTAATGAAATAATTATAATATTATTTCTGAATAATGACACAATATTTTTAATATTAAATAGTTATTTTTTTTATAAAAAGAATACTTAATCATGGATTTTTCAATTTATCAAAGCATTGACCGTAGAATGTTCAATTTTTAGAGAAGACGGAATTTTTTTTACTTCCAACTTCCTTAATTTTAAATGGTAAATTTGTTTGAAAAATAAATGTTGAGATTTTAAATTTATAATCTAGAACATAGAATTGTCCATAATTAGACTGCTTAAATTTTATTTTTACTATGTTTATTTTTAAATCGACTATTTTTCTTTGATTTTATACTATTTATTTAGAAATTTAAAAAAAATGTGTTATACGTACATAAATTAGAAATTTTCTTTGCTAATCAAAATAATTTTTTTTTTGTTCTGCATGTAATAGAATATTTGGTTCACGAGTTCCACTGAGAAATTTTTAATGTATTAATAATAAAATTATTAATAACGTATTTTTAAAAACTCACAGTATTCCCCCCTTATTTTTAATTTATTTATACCATAAAGGTGAAAATTCACAGTCGCCACGTAGCGACTAACTTTTTAAAAGTGGCGATCGAAATTTTTTGTTGTTGTCGCCACCGCGGATTTCGACTTTTTTTAAAATCTCAGAAATTTAACAACTTCTGGAATCGATGGCACGAATTTGCCTCTCTATGCCTCCCTACTACTCTATGTTATAAAATTCTTTAAAATAATATAAAGATAGGGAAGGTCGGTCTCGAGCAAACTTAAATCGCGCCGATCGCCGATTTTCCAAATCCGAGGTCGCCATAAGCTTGCTACACATCGCGTCGCAAATGCAACCAAAATTGACGTTATTTCGCAACCATATAAAAATAACTAAATAAAATCAAAGTGTTTTTTTTAATGAATAATTAATTGGTTTATAATCTATGAAGATAGTAACATTACTTTAACAAAATTTTGGATGGAAGACTTGACTTTTTTTACAAACATTATAGACAACATATAGACATTATAGACAACATATAGACATTATTTACAACATTTTGAAGTCAAAAATTTTTCTAACTTATTTAAAATAAGTAATTTTTTTTTCTACAATGAAGGCTTATTTTCTGATAATATAATGGAAAGATATTAACCCTAGTCTGATTAAAATTTTTGAATATAATCAAATTGATATCAATAAATCGGAAGATCGCTACTCCGCGATTTCAAGTGTTGTTTCAAAATTCTCAACTTAGAAATTATCCTAAGTAGAACTAAACATTTCAAAATGAAATGTATTCATACAAAATATTATTTTAAGTAAAAGGTTACTTTTATGTACGATTTATTTCAAAATAAATCGTCATCGGCGACAATTAACAAGTGCCCCGGGAAAATATTTGTAGGAACATTTGGTTATAACCCTAAATCGTTTTAATTAAATAATATGGAAAATAAATTGAACATAACGGTTTATATTTATAATTGAAATATAAAATTTTATTGTAAGATAATATTAGAGACTCAAAAGGTCCGATTGATGGTTAGAAAGAGACATTAACATAGGCATCTGTATATAGTTTTAAGCATGATGAATCGTTGCCAATTTATAGCCTATGGCATTTTTCTTTTATATTTCTTCTTATTATTAAATTTTTAGTCTAAATATTAATTTTAAAATAAAAGATTTAAACTTTTTTTAAAGTTTATACTCTGATTTTAATTGAAGTTTTCCAAGTTAGAAAACTGTTAAATTTCAATTTTGGACAACAATAAAATGCTTCTAAAATAAGGACAAGCGCTTTTTTGGGGATTGGCTAAGTAATATTGGGCATCTGAAAAATCCTTAATAACGATTTGAAATTGTTTATATTGAAATTCCGAAATCGCGGCGTTCCCGGTAATATATGAATAAATTTACAATATCTGTTGATTTTTTCCTTAAAAATTATCTTAGTTTTTTCAAACTAGCAAAAATTAGACCGTAAAACGTTCCATTTCAGAGAAAAAAGTTTTACCTTTAAAACTTCTTAATTTCAAATAGTTTTTATTATTTTAGATAGCATATTTCAGTAGGTTTTTTTATATTTATATTTCGTAATTAATATAACATTTATATTTGTTTATATATAATTTCAAATTTGTAGAATTCTTATTTAACAGCGGGAAAACTGGAATTTAATAGGTAAAGGTTTTATTTTTTATTTGAGATTCATTATTTTTCGTAGAGTTTTAAAAAAAAACTAAACCATTTCTTAGTTTTTAAGAAGTAGTAAAAGTAATTTAAATTTGGTAGAAATTGGAAACTTCGAATACATACACAAATTCGAAAAATGTTCTTAGTTTCCTTTATTATTAAAAGAATTAGTATAATATTTTGTTGCAGAGATAACTGAGAAATCCTAATGTGTATGATTAATCAAATAATTATAATAATATTTCTAAATAATGACATAATATTTTTTTATATTAAATAGTTATTTTTTTTATAAAAAAAATACTTAATCATGGATTTTTCAATTTATCAAAGCATTAACCGTAGAATGTTCAATTTTTAGAGAAGACGGAATTTTTTTACTTCCAACTTCCTTAATTTTAAATGGTAAATTTGTTTGAAAAATAAATGTTGAGATTTTAAATTTGTTAAGATTTTAAATTGAACATGGAATTGTCCATAATTAGACGGCTTAAATTTTATTTTTACTACGTTTATTTTTAAATCGACTATTTTTCTATGATTTTTAAATACTTTTTTTTTAGAAATATTTTTTTTCCCAAAATGTTAAAAAAAAAAATGTGTTATACATAAATTATTAGAAATTTTCTTATCAAAATCGATTTTTTTCGTTCTACATGTAACAGAATATTTGGTTTACGAGTTTCACGGAGAAATTTTTAATGTATCCATAATAAAATTATTAATAACGTATTTTTAAAAACTCACAGTATTTCCCCCTTATTTTTACCAGTGGTCCACAAACTTTTCCCCATTTTATGTACTATTCCGTCGCGACCCCGGGATAGACGACAATAGACAATTTTACAACACACAATTTTAAGAAGTAATTGTTTAATTTATGCATATGTGTATAAATATTTTTTTTATGAAAAATACTTTAAAAAAAAGTCTTCATATCAAGATTTCAATGTGAGATGCGCTTGCAAAGGGATCGTGATTGCTTGTATGTTCGGATCTGTCTTTATTGGAAATCGCAAGCTGTAAGTCATCCACTGGATCCAATCGAGATCGATATTTTTTTTATAATAGAAAGTAATTTTGAAAAGCCGGTTTCACATAAGTAGGTCGATGCAAACTGAATCAAAATATTAATTGCCTTTTTCTTCAAATCAGCATATTCAGTGCGTAGTGTTACGTCGATTGAAACATGAATAAAATGTTGTTGTTTTTAATTTAAAGATATATTGGATTTAAAAATATCAAAAGGAAATCACGTATCCAATCTAATTCATTATCTAGAAATTTTTTCGAACTTTTTCGAAAAGTTTTTTTTTAATTTCATTGTATGACGGGAAATGATGTTGAGGATAATTGATTTTCGAAAAAATCAAAAACGAAAAAAAAAATAATTTACAAAATACAAGCAAAATATTTTAAGAAAAAATAAGTTTTCTTTATAAACATTTTAATATCTATACTGAATTTTCAATTGATTGTTTATTCTTGCCCTTAACTTATCTCAAAAGAAAAAATCTTATTTATTTTGGATTTTTTGTTTTAATCTTATAATTAAAAAAGTTTTCAATTTATTGCAGGAATCGGATTGAACGATAGGTGCTTCTCTATCGGGACGAGGATGCAGCCAACCAGAGAGCTGTGCTTCCAAATCTGGTATTAATAGACCAAGCTAGTTACTTGGCCAAAAGGTAATGTTTGATTTTATATACGTTTCAAAATTATGTGGCCGAATGGCGAAGGACCAATGCTATTGTCATATAGAATATCGCTGTGGGATCGATACTCAACATGTGCGTAGCGATCTGGTAATCGGAGGGTTGTCAGAATCGTTCCTTTCGCGCACAGAAAAAAAAATATCCGCGGTGTCTAGGGGGCCTTTTTACGATGAATCCGCCGTGGCCCTTCACCCCTATGTTAGGCTGCGTGGGATGCCAGCCCAGGAGTTCTTATGGTCGTCTGATCATGGTTTAAAATTACCAGCTCGTTATTTGAACATAGTTAAAAAATATGACACATTGTTCATGGGTCTTTCCGTCGAAATAAACCCTGAACCGTCCTCAATAGCCCACTTTGCAGCTTTAGTTCGCCGTTTTTTCAACCAACCAATCTAAAATTACAAGGTCTTTCCTTAGACATAAACACTAAACATATACCAACAGCTCTCTGCAGCTATAGTGCGACGTTAATTATGTGGCTTGGAACAAGAGCAAGCATTGTCGTCATTGACAGGTTCGACGAAAATGGCTTCAAAAATTTAAAGCTCAATGATGTTGCAATATTACGGAAATAACGACGGGTTAAAACGTCCTGACGTGAGGACGTTGGTTTCTGCTAAAAATTTATATATGCAACTAAAAAAACTAACTAAAAATTACCTCTATTTATTTTGATCTCTCACTTGTTAAGATTCATCGCGTGCAAGAGGCATAAAAGAGAACAATCCTATAAAAATAATGGTTTGGAATTTAATTATTATTTGTGACTTAACATGATGCTGTCGGGTTTTCACGGTTTCTACACGGTTTGAAGGGCTTTAAGTACAACACAAATGTTGATTAACACCTATCTGTGTGTGAAGATAAACTGTAAAGAATGAATAATATTTCGAGTAAAATATTTACGGTTATCGAATTGTGTGAAAGTTTCGAGTGTTCATGTGACGTGACGGAAAGTGTGACGCCGAAATCAAACAATCTAAAAGGGGTGGAAGGTTTTTAACGTATAATTTTTTGTGTGCGTGTTTTGGTATTTCACATATTGCACAAAAACAATTTCAGGGACTTTGTTTAAAATTAATAAGGTGCGAAAATGGTGTTTCATATTTATAAATCTTTATTGTATAAATTCGTCCATAGTTGTAGTGGAATGTTGTTGATACAAAATGGAATCGTGTGTAATATAGATATTAGAGTAGAAAGTTAAGGAATTAAAAAAAGCGTCTTGCATTTACAAATAAAAAAATGTAATAGAAAAATTTAAATATTCTCAAAATATAAAACTGTTTTATGCTGCACTTTTCGATTAATATCTCTTTTCCTTTTGTTGCATCGAGTGTTGACAGGCACAGCGAGGTCTCCGCACGCAATTACATAAAAAATTTGTTTGACTAGTTTCATGTCAAATACGTGTTTTTTGCAGAAACTTTTGTGTTTTCTTCTGTTTACATAGCTAATAATAGGATGGCAACATAACCTGGAAATCAGGGAATTAACATGGAAATTTTTAATTCTGGAAAAGTTAGGGAAATTTTCAAAATTTCACATAAAAAATCAGGAAATTTTTCAAATTTTGATCGTTAAAACGGCTATTATTGTCTGTTACGTCCTCCATTCTTGGTAATTTAATTGCCAATATTTTCTTTTAGTTCTGAATAAGAATTTAAGAAAAAAAAGTGTTTATGCGTATTTTCATATTTTCAGTTTTATGTAAAAACGTGAACTACTGCTTGAGGGAGAAGCAAAAGCAAAGTGTGTTGGACTTTGAATTGTCAGCAACATGTGAGGGGCTAATAAATATGGAATATATTGAAGATTGGAATAGGAAATATGAAGCATATAAAACATTTAAAATTATCTACAAAAGAAATAATTTGAAAAACTTGCTTTTTTTGCGTTTTCTGCTTCCAGAGAACATGTTTAATTACTATAATGCCTATCGCAATTGAATAATTTGTGTGATATCCATAAATTATTATTTTAACTGTCAATAAGTATTGCTTTTAATTTTTCATTTATAATGCAATGTTCTTTAAATCCGTTAAAATTTCTTTAAATTTAATACAAGAATATCAAAATTTCTAAAAACGAACAGATATTAAAGTGAAATAAAGACGAGACTAGCGTGCCCGTGCGAAAATTCTCGCATGTACAATTTCAACATTCGGATGGAACATGGTTCAGATTTGAAAGTGTTTACGTTCAAATTGTAATATGTGAAATGGATAGATTTAAAATTGTTGTACGTGCTATATCAAATTACACGAAGTAATTCCCATGACGAGGCAGGAAAAATATAAACTTCAGCTGATTAAATTGTTTATACTCAAGTTTTACCAATAAATCTAATTAAATAAAAAAAAAATTCTACTTCCTGGAATTGCAGCTTTCTTAAAATTCGAATTGTCACTGTCTGAGAAACACTCTTTCTTTTGAGACCTCATTTGTTAAAATTAGTTGCGTGTAAGAAGCGTAAAAGATATATATTACAGAAATAATATAATCATGAAAATAATATAATAATGATCGAAATCTTATATATTTTTTTAAATAAAAAAATTGGAATAAAACAAAAAACGTTTAAAGTATTTATCAGTTAAGATCGTACCAAAATGTATAAAGTCAATAGAATTATGCATATTTTTAAAATATATGCAATACCTTTTATCCATATTAGTAGTTAATGGAATTTCACCAACATCTTTTTAATTTTAACTAACTTATTGTGTCAATTATCTTTTAATGTGATTTTTATAATAACTTCTATTAAATGACACTAACCTGGGACTCCTTTTCCGGATGTTTCCCTGAAAGCTAACAAGACCAAAATTTTAAGAATTTTCTCCAAAAAAAATTTTAACATAAAAAGATGACATGAATATTTTTTATATATTTCGTAAAAGGAGCATATAAAACATATAAATTGAAATATACGATTTTGTGTCAGTTAAGTGCTTCACGAGTATATATTGATGGAGGGATATGTGCAAAGTTTCAGCTCTTCAAATAAACGAGAAATAAAAATCCATACAATAATAAAATGCCACTTAAAATACTTTTTTTTATCAATTCTTAAAAATCAATATAAATTTAATAACTTATTGGTAAGTTGTGTAAAAATTTAATTTAAAATAAATTTAGCCAGAAATAATTTTATAAATTTTATGACTATCTTTTAATGTGTGAAATATATATTTTTAAACAAAATTAATATTATAAAAAAATTTCTATAACAACATTTCCAACTAATTAAAAAAAAAATTATGTATTTGATAAGAGGATAAAGTTTAACCCTCTAAAAATAATATTAATTTAATTTGTTGTTAATTTATGTGCTATTTGCTGTTGGTCACAATGTATCCAAATAAATAGTAAATTTTTTATATGTATTTAATATCCAAAAGCCCTTCTTAATTTTTTTTTTAATTATGTATTTGTTGCTGTTGGGAACTAAAAAATTCCTATATTAACAATTTTTCAAAATCGTTAAATTTAAAGAGTAATTAATTACAGAATAGAACATTTATTCTTAAAAATTGTTTTAATTTTTTTAAATTATTAATTTTCATAAAATTGCTACTAAGAATGGAAATAAAGTTCCCACCAACAACATTTAGTAATAGCTTTTTAAAAATTAAATAATATTGATCTCATTATGAGGAAGCATAAAAAAAAACACGAGAACTCCTCTTAAAAAAAAAAGTATCATATATATACTTTTTAAAAACTTTTTAATTATGTGTACGTTGTTGTTGGGAAAAACATCTTCGTAGTATTAATGTTTTCAAAATCTTCCCTAGAACCTAAAAGAGTCTCTGCTCTAAAGGAAAGTCTTTTACTAATTATTTTTAAATGATTAATTTTCATAAAATTGCTACTAAGAATAGAAATAAATTTCCCACCAACAACGTTTTAGTAATAACTTTTAAAAATTAAATTATATATTGATCTCATTATAAGGAAACATATGTTCTGTGATTCCGAATGTCCTACTCCCGCGGGTAGTTGAGTAACCCTCGCAAGAGATCTCGACTGCGTTCGGGGTGGGCAGCCTGGGTCGACTACCGGAGTAAACAAGCCATGTGTAATATCATACACCCAATGTCATACTTCTGTGAAACTGCATATGTACTAATTGAGTTGTAAATATTCATTATACCATTGCAAAATAGCACACATAAAAATGGAGGAAGACGAGAACCCCTCTCATTGTTTTAATTATAAACTTATAAATTTAAATATCTATTTTTTTAGACATTATGTAAATTTTATGACTATCCTTTAATGTCTATAGAATATTAAGATTTTTTTTTATTTATATCATTGTAAAATTTATTTGTAAACTAAAACCTCAAGTGTTAGCAAATCATACTTCTTGGTGTATTTAAAAAAATCAGATTTTATTTTTAAACTTGCAGATTTTTTTTTTTTTAATTTTGAGATATATGGAATTTTGTATAAAATCCGGGATGCATGAAATTGTATGGGAGGTTATAAGTATTTTTTAAAAGGGGTTTTTGTAGGCAGATTAACTTGTGCTTAATTCTTAAATGTCAGAAGGGAGCTGAGCCGGTGAGAAGAGGAGAAGGAACGATGGCCTCCTGCTTCCATCACTTGCCGGACATCAGACGGGGGCAGTCCCCACTCTTATTCTACGGACCTAGGTGTCGGTAAAAACTAGCCTCTGGATTCGACACCGGTTCGTGGAAACCTGCCCCCCTCTAGCATCGAATGGCGACCCGACTTGGCGGGGGGTTATCCGGTTCCAGAGCCGGATTCCCCTCGGGTCGCCCCCCCCCCCCTACACCTAACAAATGTCCGGACTGCTTCGATATCAGGGCGGTGGGGTTGAGGACTCGCCAGTCACCTGCCCCCACCCCCGCCTCACCTGTGCTCAGAAGGGGTCCTAGGCGGGGCCTGGGCCCACTTCGTGTCTCCCTTGGGATGGAATTTTTTTTTATTATAATTATTATAGCTAGTGGTCTAGTATATTTAAAATAATGTAAAAACATTGTCTTATGATTGATTTGTTTTGGCTTGTGGTTTCAGTTTGAACATGTGTACCTCGGAGCTAAGGAGCTATAATTGTTAACTATGTAGCCAGACGAACCTAAGTCACATTTGGACAACTGTATAGGAGAAGGAAAAATCTGAATACTACTTAAACTAAAACTTCTTTTATTACTCACGTTAAATGCTTAAAAAAAAATTATTGAATTTTTTTATGTTTCGATAGCCAAATGTGGTCTTAGGCTTGTCTGGCTGTGAGGTAATGTAATTTACCTTGTAACTAAAAAGTAAAATCTTATAATTTTATAATGATATATAAAATATAAATACAAAACACTAAAA
Source organism: Troglohyphantes excavatus (assembly GCA_963932185.1). Classification (NCBI taxonomy): domain Eukaryota; kingdom Metazoa; phylum Arthropoda; class Arachnida; order Araneae; family Linyphiidae; genus Troglohyphantes; species Troglohyphantes excavatus. The sequence continues at coordinate 28,500,655 of OZ010669.1, read as the reverse complement.
TTACTTTTAATTTTTACCAATTGATAAACTTTTCAAGTAGAAAATAGCAATGTGTACTTAAAAAAGTGCTAAATTTATATTAAATTTTTTTTTACATATTATTACTAATAACTATTGAAAACTAAATCTAATTAAAAAGCTTAAATATTCCTGTTCACATAGATTGTTTCTCGCTATTTACGAAGAGCTGAAAATTTGCACAATTTCGGGAAAATTATCTGATAAGTTTAGTTCGATATGATTTTATAACAATTCTTATAAATTTTGGTCTTGTCTAGATTTTTAAGTCCACGATTTTTTTTAATAAAGTTGGATGGTTGGTATATGTTAACAAAATAGCTGAAGAATATTGGTTTTATTATGTACAAGAAAAGGGAATCAGCGATTTCGAAGAAAGTAATTTATCTTGCATATTTATAATAATAGTTTATTATTACTACGATTGAATGTATCTATATATGATTTCAATTTAGAATAATTTTTTTAAAAAATCTTAAATTTCCCATTTTTGGAATTTTAGCGTTAATTTTTTTTGTCTGCACTGTTTTACATTGATATCTGTTCCGTTTTGTTCTTTTAAACATGTTGCATTTTAAGAATAAACGACTGCGCTCATGGAGTTTATGATCAACAGCACTAGACTACGAACGGATAAAATGATAATTTCCGATTAAATTTACCTGGTCATCACAATTCTATACAGGAAAGAATGCAATCCAAAGAATAAGACCTATCTTTTAAGCCTAAATAAAGGTCTTGAGGATTATATTTACGCAAATGTTCGCACAGAACAAGGGTTTTAAAAACTGCTTCTTTGAATTATAAATATAAATGCGGGGTTACTGGTTGACTTTCTAAACACTTTCAACTCGGCTAATTTATTTTCAAATAAAAATGAGATAATGGATATTCATTTTAAGATTTTCCAAGAAGGAATTATATTTTTTTTGCTTTGAGTTATCAAATAAAAGATCGCAATGCAAAAATTTAAGGTGCAGCATCACACAGTTCTCCACTGAACTTATTAAAATCCGCTTGTCTTTTTATATGTCGATTTGGCTTACAGAGGCACGACCTTTCATTTCAACAGTGTGCCACGTCTTTTTTACATTTGTTGATGTGGTGTGAATGTGTAAAAAATTTTACGTATTTGAAATTATAAAAGTAAGGGTTTTTTTTAACTTGTGTGTCCTCTATATCAATGTTTATACAACTTTTACTAATTTTAATTATAAGAACACCAACAAAAAAATAGCATGCCATAGAAATACTTGGTGACATTTTCACATCATTTCTGGTCTGATTTGGCATATGATCATTTTAAGTGCAGTTGGTGAAATTGTTTGTTGATAGGGAAAACATTTTATATCTGTATAATGGTATCGTGATAATTAAACCAATATGTATATCTCTCTATTTAAAAAAAAAAGTAAGCCCTAGGGGGAAAAAGTAAGCACTAGGGGGAATTTTCAGTTCTTTCAATGTTATTCAGATCGTATCACAAAATGTAAAAGTCCTAAAATTATGAAATTAAGTGAATTTGTTAAGAAATGTTTGATAAATAAGATGAATATATTTTTGTTTCAATACTGTTATTAGTTTATAAGTTATTTAATATTAAAGTCGTCGTTGATAAAATTTCGCTTATAAGTAATTTTGTCCGTCGAGTTTCTGAAACACTATTAAGAGGAGAGATCCAATTTTTTTAGGGAGTGTACAAATAGGTTTGAACTGGAAATCCAAGTAAGCATTTTTTTAAATTCGAATTAGTTTTGGATTTATAAGTTTTTTAAACATTTAAACACGCTCCACTTTTTGAAGTTTTTTCACCCTCATTTTTGAAACGTGATTTCTAAATTGCTACAAGTCATTTAAAATTACATATTCTCTTATTCAAAAAAATATATTAATGTTCGCTAAAACTTCCTCTTTCTGATGTTATAAAGATTATATTCCTATCTTTACAATTAAATTAGATATAGTCAATTAAGATAGGTATAAAAAGTAGCGAAGAAGGATAAAAATGTCGGATATTTCGAAAAAATTATAATTTGCGACTTTTTGTCTCATTGTTCCACTTGCATCTCAAAAGGTAAATGTCCTAAAATTATGAAATTATGACAGTTTATTAAAAAATGTTTGGGAAATAAGGTGAATATATTTGTTTTTTAATACAATTAGTATATTAGACGTTATTTTATGTTAATGTCATAATTTAAAAAAATTTCGAACACAATTCACACATTTTTAGATACTTGTCTTCCAATTTTCAACAAAAAAATAAATAAAAAATTAGGGATACAGATTAAACTATTGGCTACAAATGATCCAGAGCGTTTGTGAAAATTCGATTTAGTTTTGTGGTTATAGATTTTTAAATAATTGACGAAATGTCTGAAATAATCGTCAATTTTACGCGTAAAATTTTAAGTGATAAATTAAAACTGCTCTAAGTAGTTCAAAAGTATACTTTTTTCCCGTTAAAAAATATAGTTATATTCGTAAAATCTTCCTTTCTTGAATGGTATGAAAACTGAAATTCTATCTTAAAAAATAAATTAGATGTAACTATTTATGTGAAGTACTATAATTATTATTAAAAGATATTTCGGAGCAAAATGCCAACGTTGGCAAAATGCCAATATGTATGTAAATCCAAATTCCGTAGCTTAATATATATTTTAATGGGGAATTATTATTAGCGCCAATTCTCAATAATCTTACTTTATATAAATAAAAGTTGGCGAATTAGGCTTATTTTTGCTTGGCGCGTTTTATGCTGTTTGTTTACACGTTTCGCTTTTAAATGAGTAGAAACAATTGCGTTGAAGCAGTTCTGCAGTTGAGCTTTTCCAGTTATCAGACCCACCACAGCGGCGGCAACGTTTGTGTGTGGGAGGGGGAGGGGGGGGGGAGAGCATGCCCCCCCCCCCTTCCCCCCTGTAAACTTGAAACCTTAAAAGTTGGGGTTTTCGAATTTTAAAAATCCCTGAGTTGGGAAAATTTATGCCTCAGGAAAATTAATATTATTAGCAAATGAAAGCGACGGAAGACTAGAAATTGCCCAGCTTGTATTAAGATGAAACTTAAATTAGATCTTAAAACGGAACACTGCATTGGAACATGCGTGCAACAAATCAATACTTTCGAGAGAACTGTTTAATATTACCTATAAAAAGCTGACAAATGTCTATAAGTTGGAACTGTGATTTTTTTTAGCACTGTTGCGTTGTGAATTTTGAATCGTTAAGTGTGGTCTGGTTAATAAACGTCGCACTAGAGCTGCACATTAAACTACTGGCGTTGGTTCGAGCAACGCGCCCTTGATTGGTTATTGGTACGTATTTACTTACTACTACATCAAGGACGCTTTGGTTGGAGGCCTATCTCGAAGAAAAGACCCGGGAACGATGTCTCATATTTTTAACAATGGTCAGATAACGAGAACAACACTAGAGCTGGTACCCGACGTCTTTAAGTTGGGAATTTTGAATCGTTCACTTTCGGAATTTCGGATCGTTAAGTTGGGAAATTTCTTGTCTCAACATCCCAAAAATAAATTCGTGTGACGGCACTGCCAGTAATAATTTATATAACTAAAAAAAGTATTGTTGTTAGGACACATTGTCATTGTCTACAGTGTATGAAGTCGGTATTGTTTGCGAAGCAAACTAAAGAGGATTGCGTAGCAATCCTCCGGGTGTTGGCGAAGCGTTAGCGGGAGCAGGGGGCGGAGCCCCCTAGTACTTAAAAAAAATTAAGTGGCACTTTTCGGGACTCGAATCCTCGACCTTTTGTTCCGAAGTCACGCGCACTATCTACTAAACTATAAAGACACGTTCTAGATCTGGGAAATATTTTTTAAAGCTATTTCTTTATGCAATACTTCTAATATTCTTAAAATTATGTTAAGAACTAAAGAAAATGTTATCCTTACGGCGCGGAGCGCCTATACCTATATTCATCGAATCTAATAACATTGGCACCGAACATATTTGGATCGGATTGAAAATTTAAGGTGCAGAATGAAGTGGTCAGGCTAAGCTGGTACAACATGGTCACTTAGAAAAGGGGAATTCAGATGTTTAGTTGGATGGAAATTTTTTAGAAAAGGGATTGTCAATTGCACATATTTCAAAATACAGGTTAGAGTAAAAATGTGTAGAGGTACACAATTTAGGTGTAATGTTAACCTATTGGTTAAATGTGAATTATTGTAACATGCGTTATGTTAATACCATACCCCGCATCAGACAAGAAGGCTGCAAATGGCTTTATATTTGAATTTTCCTGTAGGATTTTATATTATGTTATGTCCTTAATTTCTGAGTTATTATTGTTTACTAATTGGTAAAATTGGATATTGATGAATTTGTGGAGGAAGTCAATCTTAAGGTCTCTATGGATAACAGTGCTTCGGAGATATTGGACTGTCTGCCATCTCTCTCAGGATAAGGCTTTGGCATGATTATAATTTGGATCAAGCGAATTTATTGAGGGAATGCTGGGAAGCGTAAGTTAGAATTGGCCTAATTGTGGAGATATAAAGCAGCTTCTTCATGTCTAATGGTAGTTAGGACTTCCCTCGTATATTAGGACGGAATCTGGCCATAGCACTTTTTACCCTGCTTGTGACATGCTTGATGTGATCGTCCGATCTGAGTTAGTTGTTCATGGTTTGACCTAGGTAATTTGCTTTGTTAACTTGTGGAATGTTTTCTCCAAACATGTATGCAGTTATTTTTTCGAGTGTTCTACGTTTCCTAACCAATAGAATTTTGGATTTGGTTGCATTTATCAACTTTCCAGTTCTCGCACCATGTTTCCATCTACTGCCTTTTTCTTGTATCTTACCAGTAGCATGGTTTGGCAGCATTGACTTGCTCACCACAGCGTGTCGTCAGCGTAAAAAGCTCTAAGACAATTGTGGTCCTGTCGGAAAGTGGGGAAATCATGTGTAATATAGATATATGATAGCCCGAGAACAGAACCTTGAGGTACTCCGGCAGCAATACTCTGCTTGTGGAAACCTTCTTATCCATTCTGATGTTAAACTTCCTATTGGTCAGTTAGAGTACAGCGTTATAATGAGTCCTGAAGGAAGTTCAAAGTCCATAAGTTTTTTAATAAGCCCAAGGTGCCATACTCTTTATCAAAGGCTTTTTCCACATCTAGCATCAGGAGAGCTGATGCTTGTTTATTGTGGGCTGCCTCCCCAATAAATTTTAAGATTTTCACAAGTTGATGTGTAGTGGACTTCCCTTTTGAGCAACTCATGCTCTGGTGGAATACGATTTAGATACTTCACCCATCCGTTTAGCACCTTCTCATACGTGTTTGCCATGGATGGGCAAGGCATGATAGGGATTTTTAACATTAACATATACCATTAAAATCTGTTACTTATATAAATGTGGTTTAATTTAATTCTCGTTAACTACACAATAGCAATTAGTTTGTCCGTTTATCACGCACGAATCACTGCGTTGAGTTGGGACTTCCAATAGCTGATTGTTTAGGAACTGGATTATATGCTCTTAGTTTTACATATGTTTTCCCAAGTATTCGTTAACTGGTACATTCATTCAAAACTTACTGATTTGTTCCTAATTTGCCCATCTTCCGAGTCTTTGCAGCCAGACCTTCCGTGTACCAGATTACTTGGAGCTTTCGCTTTGGCTATCTCTATCTCTACTTCTCATTGGAGACCCAACGCGGACGACGTCATCTCGAAGTGAGTATGCGTTTTTTCTTACTTTCTGAAATGGCTGTATACGGTTTCAGTATGCCTTACATAGAATATGTTAGGTGAATCATTTTTTAGTACGCACCCATAAATTCAAAATACTTTCCAGTCCTTCTTAGTGAAAGGCATTTTACAAGTTGGGTAATTAACGAACCTAGTTAAACCATTGTAAAAAAAAACTGCTTTAAATTTTATAATTAATAAATTTTATTTCTGGTTTGGTTGGCAATTGCCCATAACTAATTTTTCCCAATCAAGCGAGAAAAATCTGGTAAATTACCAGACTCTAAATAAAGTTGGTAATTTAACTCTCTAAAACAGTTTAAACAGCGGATCAATTCAGAAAAAAATCCAGGAAAGCTGGAAATAATTTTAATCTCTTCTAAAAAGTATCCTGTACGATATATTAATTTTGTCCTCCGACAGCTCAGGATAACAGCTGGTACCCCCTTCGAGCAGTCGATTATGACTCAAATGTAAATGTAGCAAAGAATGCGTGTCTAACTACTGTGTTCACGCAGGGAAAAGTAATTAGTATTTTTCTTAATAAAATTGAGTTTTAGCTTAAATTATATTTGTAGTAAAGAAAGGACCTACAAACAACATAATTCCATGTAGGGCAGAAAATCTTTTCCTCTTCATGTGAATTATGCAATGTATATGCAACGATTCCGCCAAATTTAACGTTGCCAAATATAACGGCTCCCTGAAAAAAGATACAGGTTCAGGAGCAGTGCTTAATCTCATAAAATTAAAGGACCTTAAAAAACATTTTCTTATTTAAAAATATTATCCTTTAAAAGGGGCTATTATCTTCTAAATGTGACTCGTATGACTATTGATATCGTCTGTAAATGCACTACATGTCATCAAAGAATAATTTGGGCGGTAAAGAAGACAGCGTTTCTTAATTAACCTCAAATGTCTCGTGGAAATCTTGTTGTTAAACATTGCAACCATATGCATTTTATTATAATGTACGCCGTTAATGTTTTTTGACCAACAATTTACTTTTAAAAGAGTAAAGGAAACTAGGGTATTGCAACGCAAGGTAACCAAACAAAATATCATCACTCAACCCTGAGGACATATATCGTTCTATGTGCAGCCGTGAATAGACGCTTCGTACTTTGTTACACTGAACACAAGTGTAGAACAATGTTAAGAAAATAGGTGTTGTGTAAGTGTAAATAAAGACATTTAGAACTATCTGTTCACATAGATAAAATAGAATTATAAATACTTAACTGTAAAGATTTTTAATTTCTATAAATAACGAAATCATGAATTGAATTGCTCTTTTTATTAGAAACTTTTAACTTTTTATTAAAATATACGTTTATAAGATATAAATAGATATTTTGAACAAAAGTAAAGGCAAAAAATAACTGTCACATCTGAGAGATTTTTTGGAATTTTCACGTTACCTAGTGGTTTGATACCTACTTAATTCTTTTCTAGTGCCTAAACGGTGAGTCACAGAAAAGAAAATGTAAATAGCATTTTTGTTGAAATTCCTTGAGAAATAATTTTGTAATTGAAATGTTTTCCCTGAAATTAATACCTAAGCAGATAATTACAAAAAACTTATTTCAGCGGCCATTTTGTCAAGATGGCGGCCAACGCCGAAGTGGTAAAGGAGTACAAAATTAATATATCACACATAGCTGTTCAGAAGAGATTAATTTTTTTTCCAGCTTTCCCCGATTTTTTTTTTCGAATTGATTCTTTTGTCCACGCTTTGCTGACTGGATTTCAGTGCACCCTTGGTTTACGCCCAGTGTGCGGAAAAACTCAATGTATGAGGGGGGGGGGGGGTGATGACTTTTCTACTGCCAAAATAGGGATATGAGTTGAAAGGCGGTGCCCCCCTCCTTTACTCTCAATCTCTTATCTTCAGAGGTGGCGCCACTAGGGGGGCTGGGGGGGGCTGTAGCCCCCCCGTCGGGCAAGCCAAGCCCCCCCATCGGGCAAAATTCTGAAGTTTGTCGGGGAAAAGCGTTATTTTAATTATTAAAACCAAATTTTAATGAAAAGTTGAGTCGAATTTGCTTTTTTAATTAAATGAATCTAGGTCATAAACCCGACAGAGCTAATTCCGACAAGCAGGTCACAATCCCGACAAAACTATAATTCCGACAGACCGAAATCCCGACAGCCTGTGGTGGCCGAATGGTTCGGAGTTCGGACAAGCACTCGATAAGCACAATTTTCTATCTCTAGCTTGTGTGTAGCGATTCAGTAATGGGATAGTTGTCAAATCCGTTCCTTTCGACACCAAAAAAATATCCACCGCGTATAAGGGACTAGTGCACTCGGGTTAATCTGATTGTGGTCCGATGTCTTGACGTTTATTGAGGTAGGTTGCACCGGATGAGTTGATCTCGTCATCTAACCGACCGTGGTTCAAAAATACGATCAGACAGTGTTCTCGGGTCTTTTCTTCCATATAAACCCTGATCCTTCGCCAATAACCCCCCACTGTGCAGCTCTAGTTCAATGTTAATTCAACCAACCTATTCTAACAAACTAATTTCTCGGCAATATTGTTATCCTATATAAACAAATTCTATAAACCAATATTTATTATTTTAGATAAAATTATCAGTATTTTTATTATTTCACAGCTTTTTATACAAGGTTATGTAAGGTTAAGTAAGGTTTCACGTATACTAGACTTATTGTTATCATAATTTCAATTACATTATTTGCTACATATTTTACAATAAAAAGCAACCCCAAAATTTCAAACTAAAACCCATGTTTCAAAATATCACCATTAAAAAATTTAATATTATTCCAAACAATAATCTAAAGAAATATATGATCATATAATTAAAACATCATACCATCATGCACACGATATTTTATCCCGCATATCATTGATTTTGTGCCAAAAAACAATCGCGATTTATTAAAACCATGCGGCGAAAGTATTTTTAAAAACTTTTATTAAGTCGGCCATCAATAATAATTTCAATGAAACTATTGCTAATACTCAGTGGCGGATTTAAAGAACGGTAAATATACAATTAGACAATGCCATTTGGGCCCCTGCAAGTATCAGTCAGAAAAAAAAATAAGGACTTGAGGAAAAATATACTTTAAAAGTTTTAGGAAGTAAAGTGGTTAAAATGAATTTGTCAATTTATATCATTAATGAATTTATTTTATAAAAGGAAAACTTCAAAAAGTTAGCATGCGTGTCGAAAATGTGCATTAACGAAAATATTTTGTGATCGTTCAAAAATTGAAGAACACGATTAAAAATTTAATTTAAAGTAAAAGATTTCATGTTAAAATGTAAAAAATTAAAGTTCTTTTTTTAAAAATGTTCTTTTAAGACACAACATAAATCTTAACAGTGCTTATTTCACATGCCATATTTTTTTTTCTACTGTTGCATTTATTTTAAGCGTATGAGCAGGATATGATTTAGAAAGTTCAGTACTATAGGCATAGGCCCTACATCACTAAAGAGGACCCTCTCGTAAAAATAGTCTCGAAAAATAAAAAATATCGCAAAATAAGTTTATTATTCATTTAAAATACGACTTAATTCTCACTTTTTTGGATAAATTGCTGAACATTGCATTAATAATAATAACAATTTTGTCATGTATTCGCCGGGCCCCCAAATCAGTCCCTGCGTATGAGACACGAGTCATTTTGTTTTGAGCAAAGAGCAGAGCCACAGCTCAGACGTGGAACCACAAACGAAGGCCTATTCAGACGGCAGTAGCCATACGCTCATTGCCGCAAGCCTGATTGTTTGTTCCCTATAATCTCCCAGCTATCCAAAGCCGATATATGCAAAGAGTTGGTCTATGGTCCTGGGGACAAAGCATCCCTCGTTGTAAAGGTTTAACCTTGAGGAGGTCAGCTACAAGATTTGGTAGACAAAAGACAAAATCGCCTTTGGGGGTGTTGGAGTGTTTTTCGAAGAGGGGGGAGGTATATATGTATAGCGCCGCTATCTCCCCTAAAAAAAAAAGAGATGGCAGTGAATGGTCAGCTACAGGGCCGTCTCGACTCTCGAGAGTAAAAAGTGTCGTGCGTGAAGGATATCGAGACGGGCCCTACTTGTAGAAGTAAGATTATGGTCCAGTTCTATTTTGTCGTTGGTGAAAGGCAAACCGTTTTTTTAAAGAGGAAAATTGTAGAGTGTCAACATTGCATTAATATTTCAACTGTACTAATTCGGAAAGGTGAGATGTCTTAATAATTCAAGTGAAAAAATTTCTTATAAAAATTTTATTTGTGCCTGTGGCTACTTAATATTACATTTATTTCGTTCAAAAAGAAGTCCTACCGTTTATTTATTTTTATATTTTCCGTATTTAGAAGAACCAAGCTAGTTTTGTCATTACTATTTAAGTAAAGAAGATTTATTTAACCAATAAATTGTTTCGTCGTATGAGCTAGGTTTAGAAATGACGTTTATTTCAATTTTTGTTGCCACAAATTTTGTGCAATTTCATACTATTTGGAATTTAAAAATAAAATATAATTATGGGAAACCTTTTTTATCATTAATTTTTTTTTCGTATATTGTTATATATAAAAAAATCAATTCAGAAGAAATCAGGTCATATTCTAACGATGCAGTCATGGTTCAAGACGGCGGTCCTAAATTAAAAATGGGCAATCGTAAATCCATTAAATTGTCAATTAATCCTACTAGCTAAACGTCTATAAAATAAGGTAACAGGATAGGAACACCATAGTATGCTTTTAAGAGGATTGATTCCGACATTATAACTCCGTTGCAAATGACAATTTTTATTAAATACTGCAGACTTTTTACGTCATGAAGTTCTCCAATACATATAACTACTGCTGCAGCTCTATTCTCTGAAAAGAATTTTATAGGAAATGGCTCTCAATAGAAAAATTATTTCATAGGAATAGTCTCAATTTCATTGCTAGAGATACAGCCTTTTATAAGTATTTAAAAGCGTTATCACTGTTTATAGATTTAAAAAAACCCACTAAATTAGATGACAGAAAAAAAAGTGCTAAAACATAGCACCGTTTTACGTTGCATTGCTATCAACAAAAAATAAATTAATTTCGTAAAAGCATGGGGATTTTACAAAAACTACTTGCATAATATAGTGATTTACCACATTTCGTTTTACCTTCACTATTACTTACTTTTTATTTATTTTATTTGTTGCCTTCTCGCCGTCCCTTCTTTGAACAAACCTACCTCTTCAAATGGTTACATTTATAAAGGTTTTGAAAACATTTTGAGTACGATTTGTACAGGTTTTTTTTTTGGCACTTATCTTTTCTCCATGACTGCAACCCAGAATATTCAGAACACTGCAATTATTTAATAATTAATATATAAATATTATAAGCCTTTTTTTTCAAATATTTATCTCAACAAATTTATTTCGTTATTTGTGAATATTTTATACTCTTATATGCACATTTTATGTCGGGGATATTAGCCCCCCTGTCGGGGAATTCTAGCCCCCCCGTCGGGCAATTCCTAGCGCCACCACTGCTTATCTTACATCTCTGTGACCTTGAGTGAGCATTCCACAGATTCAGCTGCCACGTTCTCCATCATTCGAAACTGATTATAAGCAGGCAGGGGTGAGAAAATAAACACTTTCTTGGTGGGACCACTGCCTTCTATACTAGCTGCCTGCCAGGTCGGGGGTCGGAGCTTTGATCTCCGGTTTCGCGAGAAGTTCCCTCCGTTCCCGCTAGAGGCGCTCGCTACTAACACATTTTTAGCATTGGGCTTGTAAAGAAATTTGTGGTTTTTTGATTCAGGGAATTACAATTTTCAACTTAAAATTTTTTTTTCGGTGGAGAAATGTTAGAATTTTAAAGTAGTTTTAGTGTGAATATTATATTTATTTTTATTTAGAATTTAAATAAAACAACTGCATTTTTTAAATATTTTTGGAAGTTTTATGATACTTATGGTACATTAAAAATATTAAAATATGCATGCAAAACTAAAGTTTACCCTTAACATAATAAATACCACAGCTGAAGCTGCTTTTTAAGTCGCAAAATTGATTTTTAAAAAATCGGTGTCTAATTGCAATTTTTTTTTTTAATTGCCATTATTTTATGGTCTATTAAGAGCTATAATAATTTTTTTATAAATAACTGCAGAACCGAAATAAAGCCGAAGAAAAAACTTTAGTATAATACAATATTAGCATAATACAATTCGCGAATAATTTAAATCAGCCATCCCATCTGTCCAATTTTTAATTAGCGCTGATCCCATTCTCAAAGAAAGAAATACAAAAAATTTATACTGAAGTGAAAAGGATGAGAACGAATATATTCGTAACATGATCCGGTGGATAGTGGGATTTCGGAAAGGCTGATTCGAGCATAAAAGGACAGGAGGGCGCAATTTTCAAGAAAAAAGGGCGGACAAGGCGTACATCCCCTTAAAAAAACGCACAGCGTGAACACTGAAATTTGAAAACATTTAAAAGTTTCCAAGTAGCAGATGTGTGAAATCTTTGTCTCTTTGCTACTATATATGGAATATTAGTTGTGTATTGTGTGGCTCGCATTGATGGAACCGATGAAGCATATAAATCGCTATCTCCATTTAAAAAATTGAGTTATAGTACACTTGACCTCCATAGAAATTCCCAACTTGGCATTAAAAGGTCTGAAATTTTGTACTTATTAATTCATTTATATACTTTGCTTAGTCCTCAGCAAAGAGAAACACATCTTAGATCTCTGCAACCACTGTATTCTCAAACTAAGTCTATCGGCAAAGTTTAGGTATTTTCCTTCAAAACTGCAGATTTCACTAGATGTCATGCCTACATGCATTTCTTTTTTAGTTTTTTATATAAGTCGAAATTTCAAAAATGAATATATTCTTTGATGGAATTTTTATATATATAAAATCATTTTCTTAAAAACAATACAAAATAGTATATGTATTTCCCGCATTTTTAGACCATTAACTGCATTACTTTTTAAAATTTCAAACAACTTGCAAAAAAGTTTATACCAAAATATATAAATCAATATAAAAATAATTTACTTACTTTTTATTGTAGAAATTTGTTATTCAGATAGGAACAATAAAAGTGTGTTTCTTAATAAAACTCTAAAACGCTACATACGTTACACCATTATCTTATTATCTTTAATTTTTAAAAAAAATTGCGAGTTATCAGATTTTAGCATAACAACCCTCTAACAATTTAAGTCGGCCACCTTTGAAGGGGAGATCGTTTATAAACCATGTGGACTTGATGTATTCTGACCATGGTCAACCTTCCTGTAAAATGCAAGTTTAGACTCTTTGTTCAATCACCGTTTTTAAGTGGTTCCAAACCAACACCGACTCAAAGACAAGGCCGTGCCTCACGTGACCTTTCCGGAGCTGACGTCATCACGAGTAGGCTATGGTAGCGGGTAGAAACGGAAGATTTCGCTTCGCTGATGTGGTTTTTTTTAAGCCCGAATTTCTTTGTTTTCTCAAAATGGGTGAAAATTCCGTGTGCTTTAGTCTGCGATTATTATTTATTATCTGAGTTATGGTTTACAAACGAGCTGCGTTCCCAATTGTCAGGGAAATTACACGAAAACATCAAAAGTTCAGCTGTTTTTGTTTCCTAAAGATCGGACGTTGCGCAGAAAATAGATTCGTGTAATTCACACACACACAGGGACGACTTTACTCCTACATGATATATAGTTTAAATATATATATATACACCAGGGTATCTATGATTATGCTTATAATTTAATCTGCTTTCTTTAATGTAAATTGATAACATGTAGATGTCAGGTTTAAATTGGATTAAAACATCACTGGTTTAAAAAAAAAAACCAGGGAAGTATTGGACATCGTTATTACTAATACAATTATTATTATAATACAATTATTATTTACCGACTGAACAGCGCGTCAACCAAAACTCTAAAATAAAACCGCAATAAACTTTAAATTAAAACCGCCAAATCGTGCACCATGTCGAGAGGTTATAGATTCGACGGTTATGTATTTTTTTTTAAATTTATGTATGTTCGCACGGGATTTCGGTTCTACTTCAGATATTTGCACAATTGTGTTGTTGTTGGATAAGGGCTGTTTCACTTGGGAGCAATTGGAAAAAAATATCGGGTTATCCGGCATTCAACTATCTCTGGAATTCTCAATTAACCGGACCGTTTGAAAAAAAATATTTTCCGATTTCAAAAATTATTTTTTTGTTGGATAGAAAAAAATCAACTTAGGCAAAATCTGCAAAACTAATCGCTTATCCGGCTGCTATATATCCGGAAATGTAGATTTTCCGGAGGTTTTTTATACAGTTAATCCGATTTCATAATATTTTCATTGTTTAACAGAAGCAATGACATTTCATTTAACCAGAATTTATTGGCATTGATAGGGATTGTTTTACAATATACACGGTTGAGTAGAAGTTGCTACTTGAATTTCTCGGTGAATAATAAGAGGGGGCGAAGCCCCCTGCTAAATTAAAAACCAAAAAGGGAAAAATAAAATAATCTTTCTAGAAAAAAGGAAAACCGACTTTAAGGAAAATGCGCTAAAAAGTAAAAAATAATTTTTAATTCTACGAATGAGTTGAAAAATTGAATTATTGAATATCAATTTTATACTTAGTACAACTTTTTGAAGTTGGTGCCAATTTACAAAAATTATACCCAAATTTTGGCACCGATTTCAAAAAGTTTTACTAAGTATAAAATTAATATTTAATAATTCAATTTTTCAACTCATCGTAGAATTAAAAAATATTTTTTACTTTTTAACGCATTTTCCTTAAAGTCGGTTTTCCTTTTTTCTATAAAGATTATTTTATTACTAATACAGACTGACAGTCCTTGTATTTCGGATTTTTACATAAATGTTGGTGAGTAAGAATTTAAAGGCATTGAAAATTCAATGCCTATTATTTGTATACCTTTCCGGCTATTGTGCTCATTCGGCGATGAAAAAAATAAATTGTAAATATAGTTCAAAACAAATGATTATTGACACCTTAAAATGAAACTATAAATATAGATTAATTGAATCCCTGGATAGAGGTGGTTTAATCTACCCATCTGCAGATATTGTAAATGTTGTAAGTTACAATTATATTGTTATGTAAAAATTGTTTTTAAAAGAAAATGAGACCAAATTTTTACAAATAACTGATCACCGCTCATTTGTGGTTGAAAAAACTTTGGAATTAATAAATTGTAATGATTTTTTTTTTTGTTGATGATCAATGTGAAGCGGACAATAGTTATGAGAGTGTTTTAAAACTAATATTAACTTCAGCTACAAAATCATTATTAAAAAACTATTGCAGGCAAAAAAATTATATAAAAAAATTCAAATTGAAAAAAAGTCTAAAAAAATTGAGACATTGTAAAAAGGGATCAAAGTTGTGGAAAAGGTGCAAACATATAAAATTGCATAACTGTATATAAACGCTCAGTTCAATAAAGAATTTTTGTTAATTTGGTATTTGATACTTTTATTTTCATGCTAATGTGAGTATTTTTTTGGGCATATATATTTAAAAATCTTTAATGAAATGCAAAGGTAAGGTAAATAATGTTTAGGCAACGTAACAGTTCATTTTCTAAAGAAGAAATGCTATTCATCTACTCGAAACAACAAGCGCTTCAATCGAAGAAACAGCGGGGAAGGAGAAATCCAGCCTACTCATGGTGACGTCAGAAATCAGAGGCATGGCCTTGTATTTGAGTCGGTGTTGTCCAAACCCATCCAATTACAGTAAAATACATCCATTCTGAAAATCTACTCTCATTGCAGAAGCAAGCACCACAAGTTTTAACGATGGGAAATTTACTTTTCAACAGGGAATTGAATGGGTATTTTAGCTTTTAGTGTCTTTTCCATTCAAAGTGTTCAAACATCAGATAAGATTCAAGAATGAGAATACGTTTGTCCTTTGACAATCAACAGATGGGTGTGTAGGCAGGGAGGGGGGGCATGCAGTTAATTCATCAAAAACTTCCCTCTCTTTGACAATTTTACGACTTGTATTCACTGCCCGAAGGGGAAAAGACCCTCCCCTCTCTTCTCCATAAATTCCTTAGGTAAATGCCCACTGTAGAATTGATTTATACGTTATTTCACAGCGACCAAAACACACTGACTTACATGAAATTTCGAGACGGGAGTTGGAGATGACCAGCGCCTCTTGCGGACAAAACTGTCCCTACACCAAACTACCCTCCAAGCCCATCTGACAGGCAGCTAATATAGAAGGCAGTGGTGGGACTTCTGTGTTCCACTGGGTGGATAGTGGGTGCAACCATTTGAGATTTTGGGGTAGTCCTGCTTCTGGCTACTGCACGTGATACTATTATACTGAAGTGGGAAGAAATAAGTTGGGAGAGAAGGAAACGAAATAAAAGGATCGCATTATATTTCTTTATTTTGCAAATTATTAAAATAACTATTAACACAGTAAAAGTTGTTTTCGTGGTTTAATTTTTTTAATTGCAAATGTTTATTAAATTATATTAATTTTTACAAGGAATAGTTATGGGGCTTCTCTAACTTGAGACGTTCGCTCGATGGTCCCTTCATACTCTAGGAGACGACAGAATATCTTGTAAATATAGATCAATGATATCCCTAATCACGAACAATTTTATATATATATATATATATATATATATATAATGCTACGTTATTATATATTTTTTTTTACGATCGTCACATCAATTCTCTCTTGCCATACATTATGTATTTGCAGATATTTTTTCCTCACAAACAACCAGCAGGTATTTTTACTCACTTAAAATCCTTTTGAAAACGTCAATTAGAAAATAAACAAACGAATGGGTTCTTGTAAAGTTAAGTTGAAAGCAATTAATTATCTTAGACTTCAAGATTGATTTTACAGATGAACAGTAAAGTGATTCGCTCTATGGATAGGATAAGGTTAACGAAAGTGTTTATACTATAAAGCATATACCAGAGATTTTTTTTTAAAATTTGAGTTATAACTTTCAATAAGCATGTGCATGTAAGAATCCTTCTCATGTTATGAAATAAATAGACGTCGTTTTGTTTATATAAATATTGGCAACTGGAAAATCATTTTGAATATTTTCATGAACATGCGATGATGTACTCCAAACGAAGATTTTCACCTTGCCTTGTGCTTGATTGAGATAGTAAAAATATCTATATTTTAAGATATTTTAGTTTCGTTGAACCGAACTTTTCTACTTTACTAGGAGGCTCCGCCCCCTGCTCCGCTAACGCTCCGCCAACCCCCGGAGGATTGCTACGCAATCCTCATAGGTTTGCTTCGCAAACCACTTCTCGCTTCGTTCGCTAAAAGGTAGGACACAATAACAATGTGTCCTAGTAACAATAGAATTTTTAATTATATTACTAAAAACTTTAGAAGTTGAAATTGAAAATTTAAATTAATATTCATCTTGGCATCACTACATTTTTACGCCATGTAAGTCATTATAAAATCAATTAAACTAATTTATTTTTAATTACAAATGAAAACAATGGTACCACTGGCAAGCATACCATTATTTATTTATTTTCCACGTTATTTCCACACCTTTCCCGCGTTTCAGTTAAATTTCTAACATTATTGGTTGTTTATTTTGGCCATAAAGGACGCTAAGCTTACCATAAATCTTGCCTACCAGAGGTGTGTAATGTACTGAGTTTTACGTTATAAAAATGAAGCTCATAGAAATCTAGTTTTCAAAATTGCCAACAGATGGCGCCACCATTATGTTTCCTTCATTGAAAGTTGGGAAAAGCGTTTTTCAAAACTTCTATTTTTTAATTTATAAGGCTTATATTCTTCCTAATTTAAGCTGACATCATCAAAATAATTATTTACCAATGAATTGAAGGGGTTAATCGTCAAAATGGCTTACATAATGGCAAAATAAAAATGCGGGCGCAACAGAATTTCGTAAACAAACAAACTGTTGCCACTCAGTATACAGAAAAACAGCGTTTTTCAATCACCGCGTAAGAGAAATATATATAAAGATACAAACTTAAGCTCTACGATAATCTTATTATATTTTTATTTTCACTATTTTTTTTTCAAAATATTTAGATAAATAATCTAGTGTATAACACCGCACTACTTTTTATTGTGATTTTAACCTTTATATTACTAAGCACTCGTAAAAAAAAAATCATATAAGAACAATGGCGGATTCTCTTCAAATGTTAGATTTTGGCGCAAACTATGCCGTTCCGTTCCATACACCCTAGTACAACTTATTTATCAATTTTTTTTTTACTATAAACAGTTCTTGTGGTATTTCATTCACAGCCACTAAACAGACTAACTTTTATAAAACGCTTTTTTGGATTCCGGAAACAGCAGAATATGTAAATTCCCCAATACAATCACGAAATTTTTACCTAAAAACAAGATTTCCCTTTATCTACATTTAATATAGAGGAATAATATTCAAAGTAAAATTATGGAGCGTTTATTTCTACATCAACCAATTTTTTTCTTTTACCTCTTCCCCCATGTCACGCCACTTACTTTTTTTATATACGCTTAATTTATTCACAATGCGTTTTGCATATATAAACTGTTATTGAAGTAAATAAGATTGTACGTACTTAAGTATAATGAATATCAATCATTATATTTATAATTTATTATTATTATATTAGTAAAACAATATTATATATTGAAAAAAAAATCATTCTTATTTAGAGTTGCAAGATCTTGTCGTAGATGAACAGATCTTGGGCGAATAGATTGATAGAAAATATATTTCTTCCTATTAAATATCTATCTTTATGTTTAGGATTATTTCACGTTTCATGGTGAGAAAATTGTATGAACTTGAGTAAATATTTATCAACTTTCATCTTTCGAAGTCGCTCCTCCTCCTTACCTAATTTGTGTCTTCGTCAGAAGTGCCCAGAATCCGATGCAAAATAACTCTTTGTCAAACTGAATCTGTATCAAACAAATATTTTCAGCATTATTTTCTAGAAATAATTCGGTACGTCACAGTTCGTCTCCCTCCTATCCTCACGTCACAGAAGACCTCTCCCTCCCCATATTTGCATGAAGTAATAAATGAACATTCCATTGCATAGGCAGTGGAAGCGAATTTTTACATAAAATCTCAAACTCGCAGCTTTTAAATTTTCTTAAAGGGTAATAAACTTTATAACTTTCTCAATGGCCTATATCACAATCTCAATTTAAAAACTTTTATTTTGGTAAATTAATTTTTTACTTCAGTTTCATTTCAATTAATCAAATCAAATAATTCACACGAATTAGTTTTAACTTTGTTTGCGTATCGGCAAAATAGTTCTATGTATAGAAAAAGTAGTATATAACTTGAAATTCTGTCTTCTAATAATTATTCAAACACAGTTTGCTGGCTGAATGTACAATGACAATGCTAAAATACCCATATCATAAACTCGGCAAGACAGTACTTCACAAATTTCACGTTTACGCCGTTTATATACTTTCATATACAGTTACATTAGAAGTTTCAGATCAAAAGCTGTCTTCTAAATCTAGAAATACTTTTAACACATCTTGTGCACAAACGGGATATTTGTAACCGTGAAAGGAATTTGACCTCAGGGGCAGTGCTCAGGGTCCCCTTATCGAACGGCGCAAAAGCTACTCCGCGTGTATCACATTTCAGATTTATAGTTTCTTCAACACGGGGAAGATCCACCCTCACCCCCAGGACCCTAGTACCCCACACGATGCCCTCAAGGCCGGATATGGTAGACAGTAACCCCAAACTCCTTCTCCTCTTTTTCTCTCCTTCAACTTGCCCATTAGCTTGCGAAAATACAACCTCTAAAATATTCCACTTCATTTTGAGAAAAAGGAAGACTTTCATGAAAGGTGAAGGTGGGTGGCTTGTCAGGAGAAGGAATGACATTACGTTTAGGGTAGTTGATACTTCTTTAAAAATAATCTGTGTATGGAATTTAACTTGCGTTGGAATTTTTTTAAACAAGAAATTTTCCAACTTAAATATTCGAAATTTCCAACTTAACGGCGTTGGTTGCCAGCTTAGGTGCTGTCCTCGTTACCGTGGTTCAAAAATACGAGGTATTGTTCCCGGGTCTTTCTTTCGAGATGGAACTTGAACCGCCGCCAACATCCCAATATGCATCTCTAGTGCGACGTCAATTAACAAAACCAAACTTAACGATTGAAATCACCAAAATCAACAGTGCTAAAAATTCCAAGTTCCAACTTATCGACATTTTAAAACGTTTTTATAGTTTAGGTAATATTAAGCAGTTCTCTCAAAAGTATTGATTTGTTGCACGCATGTTCCAATGCAGTGTCCGTTCAGAGGTCTAATTTAATTTTAATATTACAAGTTAAGCAATTTTTAATCATTCTTCACTTTGATTTGTTAATAACATTAATTTCCTTCGGGCGTAAATTTCCTCAATTCGTATATTTTTATAACTCCGGCAATTCCCATGCTGTGCAGCTCTAGTGCGACGTTTTTAACAA
Organism: Troglohyphantes excavatus; assembly: GCA_963932185.1. Taxonomy (NCBI): domain Eukaryota; kingdom Metazoa; phylum Arthropoda; class Arachnida; order Araneae; family Linyphiidae; genus Troglohyphantes; species Troglohyphantes excavatus. Next base: position 28,480,387 of record OZ010669.1, on the reverse strand, counting down.
AACCAAACAAAAAAAAAAACTGTCAATTTCCAAATTTTAAGGTTTCCACATTATTGGGGAGGTTGTGCTCCTCCCAAACCTTCCCGGTCTAACGGGCCTGATGGGGACGGGAGGGTTTAAGGTGTAGCATTACAATGCCTTTACAGCAAAAGCATTGTTTTCGGAGTGGGCAGGAAGGAATTAAAAATGGTTAAGGGAAAAAAGGAAGGCATTATTAGATGGGTATTAACAGCGCTATAGTAACAAATGGATCTACAATCGGACCTCTTCGCTTAAAATTTTGTTTTTCTGAGAAAGGGTTTTCTTTAAATCGAGGGAAAATTAACATTAGGCCCATGGATTATTAAGAAAATGTGCGTCGGAAGTCAGGAAGCGGTATCTTAAATAGAGGTGGTCTTTTAGGGAGGTTTCACTTATTTTTAAGACTTTTTCATCTTCAACAATAATTCATATACAACAATAACTATCCTCCGAATAGTCTTTCATAGGGAATAGCTCTCATCGCTCATTTTCGTTGCATGAGATACGACGTTTTATAAATGTTTTATCACCGTTTAAAAAAAATAAAAACCACTAAATTAAGTTATAGGTGAAATGATTTGTACTGTTTTTGTTACTTATCTTTTCACAACTATACTTTCGGCGTGTGGAAACGAGTTAGATTAATACAACGATTGATCGAGAATTGCTGCTCAGAATGTTCAAAACTCTACAATTCTTTGGTAGTAAAATATTCTAAGTTAGTTTCCAATATTTATTGGTTCAAATCAGCTACATGGATCATGAGGATAGAAACACCGTTTCACATAAATCTGATCTGTTTCTATAGAAAATTAGGCATGGGGCCAGCCGGAGTAGTATCTTTCTTCTGTTAGCGATCCATTCCTATTCTTAAAACCTGCTGAATATTCGATACATCCAAAACACCAGTGGCAGCTCGTCCACTACAGCAAGAACAGTCGGGCTGCACCTAAATTCATTAGTGTATTTTAAAACTAAAATCAGATATTTTATTAATTTTCATAAATGAAGATTATAATTGAAAATGAAATTTCTACGGTAGTAAACAAAATCTCCGATAAATAGCAAGCCTGTTACCGTAATGCACAATTCAGGAGGGGGAAAAACTCCATACAATCAAAACTGCAGCCAAAAAGCGAAATTCGAAATCTGCTGCATCGTTGCCATGGCAACCTCTATGTAGTATGGAGATTCCCCCCCATGCTAATGCACTGTATTTGTGAGAAGGTACAGCCGAAATGATTTTTCTTGTTTTAGCTGCATTTGAGATTCGATAAGCTGATTGGCTCTTGAGTGAAACGTGAACTTTCGAGAATATCTCCTAACGGAAATGGTTTTCGCGATAAATTTACTGTGTGCTGTTGTTTCAGGACATGGTCCTGCTGTTGTTTCGTTATTTAAGTTAATATTAAAATTGACCGATTTGCATGTTTAAAAGAAAGGAGGATTGCTTTAATTTTCAAAAAAATAAGTGTTTTTTATTTTTTTCGCTATAAAAATTGAAAGGAAACTTTGATTTGAGTAGTAAATAATAAAGTATTTCCGTTCATGTATGGCTTGTGGAAAATATGGGGGGGGGGGGGGGATTTACATGATTTCGGCTGCACTAACATTTTCGACCACGGGCCGCCACTGCAAAACACACCATTTACTTACGAATTAAGAAATTTGCTTACGCCAGCACCCACACAGCGAGTTGAAACGGAATTATCATAATCGGTCCAGTTCTTTGTGTTTCGTTTGCATCCAGTTTATGCAATTAGCAGATGTGCTTCACCATTACCTGCCATCCGAAAAAGCAAAGAAAAATATATATTCATGGACATTTGGTGGTGGTGACACACTCCTCATCCGATAATCGGAACAAAGAGAACAGGTGGCTTTTGACGCGGTCGCTGTCCATCCGCGCACGTGAAATAACACGTAAGTTGCAATAGTCGACTTGCCTCTTTTTAGATACAGGAAATTAACGTCTGAAAAATAACAAGCTAGACTTGGGTCAACAAATCGCTCTAATGATCGAAGCAAAAATTGTTTAAAAAGTGATTGCGTATTTCTTTTTTTGAGTAAAATTCTGATGTTCTCTAGATTTCGTTGAGGTACGCATCCATTGGCGATTCCATGAATTGGTTTGCGACAAGAGCCTTACTGATAAAGCAAAGCATATTTGGGGCGTGCGTGGACATCTGCGAAATCAGACAGAAACATTTTGTTTATCTTCCTTTCCTTGAGGCGAGGCGATCGCTACCTATTTTAATAATCTGCTTAAATGACTTTTCGCATAAAACCCTTCTGGTTGTGCTCCGACATAACTAGAAGCTTTTTCAGAAGCAGGGTTTTTTTACAACTTGAAACGGGTTTAAAATCAACCCAGGCGCATCAGGATAGGCAAATCCTGTTACGCTCACAACCGTAACTGTACTTTATAATCAGGGCCGTTCTTAGGGGTGTGCGATGCCTGCCACTACACAGGGCTCCGCGCACACCAGAAAAAAAATACGCATTATGAAATTATTACAGATACAATTATATTCGTACGATTTTACTTTTAACAAGAAAGAAATTCCAAAGTATCAGGATAGGAACATCATTTTATACTTAACATCATACTATAACTACCTTGAGAAAGAGCACGGTTGATGTGTCTCGTTTGGTAGGAAATTGGGTTTATAACTAAAAATGACAGAATAGTGCAGACTTTTTATGCAACGAAGTTCTCTTAACATATATTCTATAAAAATTAAACATAACCGCATCAAACAAAAGTCGAACAAACTTCATCTTAATTAATAAGTTTATTCAAACTTAATCGTAAGTTAGTGAGGAGGATAAAAAGGAGCCCCGCCCCATGAGCAGGCTCGTCGCACCAAAGGGGGGGGGGAAAGGGGAGCACGACTACCCCCATCAATAATCTGGAAATATTAAAAGTTAGGGATTTCAAATTTTAAAAATCCCGGGGTTGGAAAAATTTATTCCTGAAAAAAATTAAAACTTGTAAGTGTAAATTTAAATTAGACTTCAGAACGTACACTGAATTGGAACATGCGTGCAACAATCGGTACTTTTGGGAGATCTGTTTAATATTACTAGTTTAGAAAAAGTTGTAAAATGTCGATAAGTTGGAACTAGGAATTTTTTAATAATTTATTGAGTTTGGATTATCGAATCGTTAAGTTTGGTTTGGTTAATTAACGTCTCACTAGACCTGCACATGGGGCTACATAAAAAATCGAGGAGGGAGGGAGCAGTCGGAGCAAGCCCAGAATGGTTTTAAGTTTGGTGTCATTGTAGCAGATTATATAAAAGTAATAGTGATTGGTCGTCCTCAGAACGAAGATTAGTAATAAGCAATTTCAATTTGCGTGAACCCATCCACGACCAGGGCATGGCATTTGGGACAGTTGCCCCCCCCCCCCCCTACAGACTCATATTATCTAAATGGAAAGTTTTCCTGTATGTAATGTTTTTTTCCCTGTCGTTTAGTGCACTGCAAACACATATATATGAAAAAGAATTTCGAACCTTTTTTAATTTAGCCCTTTTTAAATAACTTTCTGTAATTTGTATAAAACCCCCATCCTTAAAACTCTTTTACACAGGCCATCTGCGTACTTTTCAGAGGCGCACTATCAAATTCATGATTGCATTCCAGTAGGCAATTCTTTCTCATAATTCTTGCTGACGCAGCTGGAGTTTCACTCTTTTCCCAAGTCTAAACAATCCACGTTTTCGAAGTCAGCGGTTCCCAATTAACATTCAACCACGGACTTTGTTTCTAAAACTAAAATATGACCGCTGACCTCATCACTTTTTCATATATGCTTATGGGAAGTCTTCCCTCCTCCCCCCTTATTCATTTTACTCAATTTTAACAATAATATGGTCACAATTTCACCCAACAAATACATAGAAAATATAACGCCGCAATCAGAAGTTTAATTACGTTTAGTCACTTGTACATTTAACATTCAGGGAAACATTGTAATAGTCACCAGTGGGCGGCAAGGGGTAGGCGGAAGCCCCCGCACTTTTTTTCGGATGTTGCCCCCGCGCTTTTTTAACATTACACTTTTTAAAACTAAATTACAAGTCAATTGTTTTACTGCATTGCCGAACAAAATAAAAATTTCGAACCCTAAACTTCCTTCCACTACTATACAGATTGAAACTGAAAGTATTTCTCTTGGGTCGCTAGTCACACTACAAATGTAGAAATGGAAGAGCTGTAAGGAATTTTCTGGGAATCGGAAGTGTGAATAGAGCAAATTTCCCTTATTTCTATTTCAACACTGACACAAATGGAAAGGATACCTATTCCTTTGACATTAAAAGTCTATAGGAATGTTTTGGGTTCTTTGCAACAGATCGTGTCCTTCAAAATGTTTTATAAAAAAAAAATGGGGTAGGTACAGATCCGCAATATCTTGCAAGGTTTGATTCACTAATACTTTTGCACGGCGACACAAAGCGGTACAAAGGAAAGAGAGATGAATAAATGACCGAACTAGTTGACACGGCTCACCTTTCTCTACAGGATAAGTCATTTATCCTTAAAGACTGATCCCATGGAGTTTCGGTGCGGAAGCGCATACTGCTGCCTATGGCCTGCTATCCTCCCTCCCACGCGGCACATCGGTTTGAAAGGGGAATGGGTTAACAATCGGCCTGGTCGGGACGTCTTATCTTCCTGTACACATGGTATGTCATTTAACCCAATACGCAAACTCAATGGGGATTCCCATACATGTGGTCGGTGGTCAGAGGGGAAATGGGTTAATAATCTACCAGGATGATTCATGCATATTTTAAGTAGGCATCTTTCAAATAATGCGAAACAGAGAGTAAATATAAAACATTTATTATTTTTATTCCAACAGTAGGAAGAGTGGTCACCATTTCCATTACACCCCCCCCCCCCCCACACACATACTTCATGTTTCATCTTAATCTTGCCTTCCCCCCTCACTTTTACCATCGAAACGCGGCCCTGATAGTACTTAAGTTAGTTAATGCACCGATTTTTGAACTGTATGGGTTGAGTTGAATCTTTCATTTTGGTTTTTAATCTCGTCCAAAAAATTTGGCTGCAAGCTTTTCAATCTTGCACCAGCCTAGATATTGTTTGTAACGATATCTGTTTTTCATATAACAATAGGTAGAAAAGGATTGTTCATATATAAGTTGTGCAACAAGGCTTTTAAATAACTTGAGCATTTCTCGGATAGTTGTTTTTGGTCACTTTGGGCAGTTAACCAAAAACTCGTTGAAGTGCTTGGTTAATTCAACCAACCTATACACGATTTATGTCTACCACCGCTGAGCCAACCTGTGATCCCAACTAAACTAGAACTTTTTAGGATAGATTCTGGCTCTTGTACGACCATTCTTCCAATCGCACTGATATGTCCCAAATTGTCATCAATGACCAATTGTAGTGTTTTTGTGTGAGATAGCCAACCATCCAGTTAAATATTTCTACACTATATTTCTTTGTATCTCTTTATCTAATCGAATTATTAGGCCATAATTTTGCTATTATTGGTTTAGAGGATAAATACTAAACTTTTCTTACAACTTTTTACAGATAGAACCGAATATTAGATTTTATAAATTAATATTGACCATTAATTAATTATTCATACGATTGTGGTGCCAAAAGTGAGGAGCGTGCATGTGAAACCAAAGATTATTAACAACAAAAATTATATAAACATTGCATTTTGAAAAAAAAGGACCTCTGTTAATTTTTGCAAAGAAAATTTAATATTTCTGAAAAATGTATTTTGAAACTTTAAACTGCGAAGCTCTATGGAAATGCCTACATCTATCAAATGTTTTTGCGGTTTTCTGCGAATTGCAATCGGACTGACATGTTTATTTTTGCTCAGCTGCTCCTACAAAATATTTGTTTTATCACACTCTAATGTAAATACACCCTTGTATCAGTTTCAAACGAATTCGTATTTTAAATAAAAAAAGCTGTCTCATTCAAAATTAGATAATGAACAAATATACGTTACTTCTTAACTATTTCGTTATTGTTATAAAGTAGGAATTCGTCTCTTCACCTTTTCTTAAAATATCAGGATCTTGTTGTGGGGAAATGATTAAAATGGAGCATTGTTCTTTCACTGAAAACATAAATCTACTTTTGAGCATGTCTAGGGGCTCAAGGAATTTTTGTGACATAAGCAAACATGATTTTGGCTTCCCAATTTGACCCCCAAAATATATTTTTGTAAAAAAAAAATATTTTTTAATATATTCTATTCGTGGCTTTTTTTTAAAAGTCATTTTTTAAAATTTACATTTATAAGACAGGTTAAAAGTAAAGAAGAACGGTATTTTCTACTGTGAGTAAAATAAAAGGAGAGGAACTACTGTGATGACAAAAGATCATTTTGGTTGTGAATGTGGGAAAGGAGTTGATTCCGTGCTCTGAGCGCCCAACTCAATATCATCGTTCGCCTAAGGGGGGAAGCAAATTTTTTTTTTTTGCTAACACCCGTTCAGGCGCACTGCATCTTATTTATTATCCCCGTGCCTTAACATATTAAGGACAACTAATTAAAAGTATTTTTGTAATTAAAAATAATCGAAAGCAATGAAATTTTTTACAATAATTCATTTGCAAATGAATGAAAGTAAAATGAATACGAATTCTCGCGAACAAGAATTTCTATGCTAAAAAAAAATAACGTTTGACTACTTTTCCACGAAATTGTGAAAAACTAGCAAAACGTCTTCTGGATTCGATCTAAAACGGTTAAACGTATGAAAAATCTGTTAAATAAAACCGTCTTATTTTATTATTGTGTAATATAACCATGTTATATTAGAGTTTTATGATATACAATAACATATTAACCCCTACCATTTGACTTTTGAAACTTGGGTCCACATCAGCCGCGGGGCCATGTGCGAACGTTGCCTTTTGTTAGGAATAATTATCCTCCCCCCCCCCCCTCCCCATTGCAACAGTAGAATATTGTAACTATATAAATCTGTCGCATAACTTTCTTTTACAGGGTAAAAATATTCGTTAATTCCTTGGACGTCAGATAATGATTGAAGAGCGAAACTATCCAGATATAAGTAAACGCAAATTAAAATATAATGCAATTCCAGTTTTAAAAATATAAATTTATTTCCCTCCAAAATATTTATCGAGTATTCTTTTTCTCGGCGCGGATCTCATTCAAAAGCTCCGGACTTTATGCGGTGGCACACGCCGCACATTCCTAAGGGCGACCCTGTCCTTAAGTTTAGTCCTAATACGTAATTTACCATGCATTGCTTAACATGTGCTAAATAACGAGTTTCATTGTGTATTGACAAATTAGATATCGACAAGTTTGGCGCCCTGCGTTATTAGCCTCTACTCACATGAGCCATTGAAGTGCCTCCTTCTGTACAGGCGGATTCACAAAGAGGACTGCGTATCCATAGAACGGTGGCGTTTGAGTGCAATGACTGGTTTTGTTTAAAATTTCAGAAAATTTGATTAAGTGCCTCACTGAACTCGACTCAGAGGATTCTATAGGACTAAACTATTCTATTAATCCAAAACACGTTTCAAACCTTTGGAATTAATTTCCAGATATGGAATTTGTATATGAAACGTTATTTGATTTTCCCCAAGAATTATCTTAAACGTGTGACTACACACGTTTTGAATTATAAAGCTCCTCATTTATAAACAAAAGCCTGGTGACTGCAGGCTTTAGTATACTTAGAATATAATAACGAAAAACATCCGCTTTAAAAATGTTTATCCAAGTAAAAACTAATTTTTACAAACTATCATTGAAATCGGTTCATTAGTTACCGATATAAAATTAAACAAACACTGGATCCGCCCCCCCCCCACCCACCCACCCACTCCCTCCGTATAATTTTGTTAGTATAGTTAACTAAATATACTTCTAAAACGTGTGGTAAAAAAAACTTGCTCTTTTTATTGCAGCTTGCCGTTGTCGACTTTCAGAACGAAAACGGTGACAGGGATCTAACTACAACTTTCCGGTAAGTGACGTTCTAAATTTATAAAATATATAATATCTGAAATAGGTTTTTGCAATGAAGCTTCTTCTAAAAAAAACTTTTAGAAATTGAAACTAAAAAAAAAAAGGAAAAAAGGCGTGGCTAGATCGGAGCATGAAGGATTTACATTAAACGTCATTTCAGTATGATTGTAGGGAAATAGGGATTAATTGCCAACACAACCCAACCACAGCCAAGATAAACAAGTTGTTCCGACTAAGGCCCATTCTACTCGGACAAGATAAACGCGTTCTTGCTTTTGCAGATGGCTCTGCGATTGAAGCATACAAAAAGCGTAATATAGTGTTTCTGTCCTGATGCCCCATGTAACTGATATTTAAGACGTTTCACGTGAAAACGTTGGTCTTTGGAAATTAATCTATATTGGTTTGCACTCATGAAGTGTCTGCCATTTCAAAGAAAACATTCCATTTTCATTACACAAACCCCTTTTCACAACGACTCCGCCACTTAAAACTCCCTTTCGGTTGTCCCCACTGAACCTTTTCTCTCTAACTGTAACTGCTGGAAGGCTCAAACCTTGTTTCCTCTATGGGCGCATTGAAGCCATGCTGTGCCCCAATATTTTTTTAAGTGATTTAGTGTTTTTTTTTATTACCATAGCATTGTAGAAATATTAAATATATATAAATATTATATTTTCTTCTTATAGAATTAATTTTTATATTGCCAAACAAATAGTTTTTGCTCTTGCTTTAAATCGACTTTGACTTTCAAATGACTTTCTATTTTAACAGCAACTTGCATTTAAAATGGGTTTAAAAAGAAAATAGAAAAAAATTCAGCCAAAAGCAATACACGTCGGCATATTTTAACATGAAAAATATACGAAATATTGCGGTAACAAAGGAAGTTGGTCATATCATGGCTGCCTCTACATCGGCTTCAAGTCAACAAAATATCTTGCCCTACCCAGAAGTTACAGTTAGAGATCAGAGATCCACACCTATCTATATATTTAACAGGCGAGGCTCTTGTTTGTGACAATTAATCCTCCTAAACTATATAACCAATGTTTATGAAAGGGAGTGAACTGTTGATGTGCAATCGCGTGCAAAAATTATCCGCCGTGTAGAGGAAAAAACGGTTGTGGTCCAAACGGTCGGGCTTTATGCGGTACCAGCTTAGGTGAAGTCCTCGTCATAAAACCATGGTTCAAAATTACGAGGCAGTGTTCCCATGTCTTTCTTTCGTCGGGCCCTCAGTTTCTCAGTGGATAAAGGCGTTCGGCTAGTAATCAGAGGATTGCGAGTTTGAGCCCGACTGATAGACTTGACAAAGAAAAGTACAAATTTGGGTTGCCAGCTTTGCTAAGTCGTCTAAAAGTACCCAACAAATTATCTCTTGTATACTGGCGTGTATACGGAACTGGTGTAGGATATATCTAATTGGGGTCCAATGTGCTGCCTCCTATGAGGTTGCGTTAAATGCAGCCCAAGTGTTATTCTCCTCATCTGACCATGGTTAAAAAATAAGAGATATTTTTCTCAGGTTCTTCTTTCGGGAAAGCCCTGAACTCTCGTGCTGTGATCCGTATGTGTGCAATCCGAACCGTCGTCAATAGCCCACTGTGCAGCTCCAGTGCGACGTTTTCTCAACCAACCTATACATCGATGATGGTTTACTTTTATGTCCACATAGAAATAAACGGTCACCTTCCGATCACAAGCTTGCTGCATTGCCAAATCCTATAATTGAACCCATAAACTACCGATCACGAGACGGAAACTCTACCACACCCTTGGATCAATAACTAGTGCGACGAGTTCATCAACTACTGGATAGATCCCGAATCGTCGCCATTGTGCAGCCTTAGTGTGAAGTTATTTAACGAACCATCGAATTGGCGTGAGGACTTCAGAAATGAAAAGATGTAGTGATTCCGTGATCGGAAGATTGCCAGATTCGTTACTCAATTACAAAAATCGTCTGAAACCCTCAATCTCCATCGGCGTGAAAAGGAGACTGCCGTGGTCCAATGTCTAATCATGGTCCAATGTCCTGACGCCTATTGAAATTGCGTCGTGTGCCAGCTCGGGAGTTGTCCTTCTAATCTGACCATAATTCAAAAATACGAGTCAGTGTTTCCGGGCCTTTTCTTCAAGATAGGCCCCGAACCGCCGCCAATTGCCCACTGTACAGCGCTAGTGCGACGTTATTTAACCAAATTTAATAGTTTCGTTTACTGACAAATAGTTAGGCAGCTTAGCCAAATTGGCTTTAGCGCCACTAATCAATATGCAGCTCTGCACCAACCAATCAATATTCAGCTCTGGTGCGACGTTAATTAACCAAACCAAACCATGGTCCAAAAATACGAGGCAGTGTTTCCGAGTTTATCCTACGGGACAGTCCTCGAACAGAAGCCAATAGCCCTCTCTACTGCTCTATATTACGACGTTAAGAATTAAAAAGAATAAATGTTTACCAAAAGCACCAAAATGTGCTATTGGTGATGGTTGGGGATCAATGCCAGTAGTTGATGGAATTGTCGCACTAGAGGTTGGGTCCAACGGTTGGTGAGGGACCGCAGCCCCGCGGTATCGTGTTCGGCTAGCTACCAGACGGTAGCGAGTTCGAATCCGGCTGACACCAGACACTTGACAAAAAAGTTAAAATAAGGTGAATTTGTGATCGGAGGATTGCCAGATTCGCTGCGAAATAATAATACGTCGCGACGAATTATTACTTCGACGCGTCGTCCGAATTTACCTCCAATTTCAACGGCTTGCACATGTTACTGAGGCCTCCGTGGCCGAGTGGATTATTCGTCAGCTGGGAATCCAAGGGTCCCCGGTTCAAAACCTTGCGATGGACTAGACTAAAGAATAGTAAAAAGTAGTGATATTGCGATAGGAGGGTTGCCAACTTCGCTACCAAAATACTAGAATGTCGTCCAGAACATCTACAAAAATTAACGCGGTTAAAAGCGTTCAGCTACTAATCCGAGGATTGGTGGTTCGAACCCGTGCGATGGACTTAACAAAGAAAAGTAAAAAAAAAGTAGTGATCATGTGCTTGGAGGGTTGCCAGCTTCGCTACAAAATACTAGAAAAGTCGTCCAGAACATCCGCAAAAATTAATTGCGTATATACGGGACTAATGCACGATAAATCTGATCGGGGTCCAAAGTCCCGACGTCTATTGAAGGCGTTGGGTGCCAGCTCAGGTGTTGTCCTCGTCATCTGACCATGGTTCAAAAATACGGGGAATCGTTCCCGGGTCTTTTCTTCGAGATAGGCCCCGAACCGTTGCCAATAGCCCACTTTGCAGCTCTAGTGCGACGTTATTTAACCAAACCAAAATCTGAGAGTCCAATGTTCTGGTGCCTCTTAAGGTTGCATCGGGTAGCAGTTCAGATGTTGTTCTGATCATTTGACCATGGTTCAAAAATACGAGGCAGTGTTCCCGTGGCTTTCCTTCGAAACCGACCCCAAACAGAAGACGATAGCCCAATAAGCAGCTATAGTGCGACGTTTTTGAAACCAACCAACCAACTTTGTTGTTCGTTTTGGTTAATTAATATCGCACTAGAGCTGCACAATGGGCTATTAGCGACGGTTCGGGGCCTATCGATATGCAGCTCTGTCACGAAAGAAAGACCCGGGAACGATGCCTCGTATTTTTGAACCATGGTCAGGACAACATCTGGTTCCCGGGTCTTTCTTCGAATATAAACCCCGAATTGTCGCCAATAGCCCACTGTGGAGCTCTAGTGCGATGTCAATTAACCAAACCAAAGGACTACATCTAAGCTGGTACACGATAAAACCTCAATAGCGTCAGGAGATTGGACCCCGATCAGATTTATAGCGCACCAGTCCCAATATAATTTGTTGGATAATCTGGACGACATACTAGTATTTTGGTAGCGAAGTTGACAACCCTCCAATAGCAATATCACTACTTTTTTACTATTCTTAGTTTAGTCCGTCGCACTCGTTCGAACCGGGAACCCTCGGATGCCCAGCTGACGCCTTAATACACTCGGCCACGAAGGCCGGTGGTGAATTTGGCAGACGTAGTGCTACTTCGCAGCGAATCTGTTAACCATCCGATCACAGCTCACCGAATTTTAACATTTTTGTCAAGTCCCCTGTGTCAAGCCGTATTCGAAATCGAAACCCTCCTGATTGGTAGCCGATGACGGTACTTCAGGGTTACGGGTACCTAAGGTGATTATGGAATTGTTAGTTAATTCGCACTAGAGCTGAGTGACACAATGGGCTATCGGCGACAGGAATCTAAGAAATAACTATAATTGTAACAACGCACTAGATCTATATAATGAGTTATCGGCCAGATGACCAGGACAACCTTGACTTGCACTCCGCTCTCTAAAGTTGGAAATAATTAAGAAGTTAGCAAATCTGATCTCATTTTTCAAACCAATACAAGGCCCCCTGTAGCCGAACGCTTAGAATAACGAGCTTATAATCGGAGGATTGTGGGTTCGAACATCGAATGCGACAGCACATCAAGATTGTCCTTAAAAAAACCATCCATGTATAGGGGACTGGTGCACGTTAAATCTTTCAAGGTCCAAATCTCCTCACGCCTACACAGAAGTGTGCCAACAACTGTTTCGATGCAGTATTCCTGGGTCTTTCCTTCGGGATAGATCCTGCGAATTGTCGCTAATAGCCTATTGTGCAGCTCTAGTGCAACGTTTTCATACAACCAACCTATATATAGCTGATGTTTGTTTTTCTTGGGATGGACCATGAACGAAACGGCAACCGAGCTCGCTGCACTATCAAAGTCTATTCGAACCCACAACCAACCGATTATGAATTGAATACTCTACCACACAGTTAGGCAACCTCTAGTGCGACCATTGCATCAACATTTAGATCTCGAAGCTTCACCCATAGCACATTGTGTTGCTTTTGGGTGGCATTAATTCTTGGTTGTTACCGTCGCATTAGAGCTGCACATTGGCTATTGGTGACGGTTCTTGGTTTATCTTGAAGAATATAACCGGGAATACTGCCTCGTATTTTTGAACCATGGTCAGATGACGAGGACAGTACCTGAGCTGGTCCCTGACGCAACATCAAAAGGTGTCGGCACAATGGACCACGATTAGATTTAAAGTGAACCAGTCTAATATTCAAGCAGGTGAAGATTGAGGGTAATTCCAAATGACTTTCGTAAATTGATTAGCGAATCTGGCAACTCACCAATCACAAGTTTGCTACACTTTTGTGAAGTCCTCATGCCGATTCAAACTCGAAATCCTCCTCTTGCTAGCCGGATGCTTTGAAAATGTGTCGAGTGCCAGCTCAGTTGTTGTCTTCGTTATTTGACCAAAAATAGCGAAGCAGTGTTCCTAGGTCATTCCTTTGAGATAAAACTCGAACTGTCGATTAACCAATAAATCAGAACTTTATGATGATGATGATGATGATGAACTCCCTAAAGAGTAAAAAAGAAGATTATGGACATAAGTCCTTTTCTCCGTTTACATATAAATTTCAATTTTATTAAATTTCAAAATGATTTAAGGGAAGAATTGCAAAATTGCCCTTCCCAAGGTGGGAGATGATAGGTTAGCTGAAGTGATAATTTCTTTTGCCGATTTAAACGACTTTGGTGAGGAATTTAAAAGTTTGAAAAGAGTGGAGCGTTGTGCGATGAATCGATTGCAGTATAAAAGGCTGTGAGTTTGAGATTCAGGGACATTACAGGAGAGACAGAGAGGAGAGGAGACCAATCCGATTTTATGAAGAATGACCTTGTTCGGGAATGTATTTGAAAGGATGCGAAGAATTTTAACTTCCATGTGTCTAGAAGGGATCCAGTCGAAAAAGGGAGGAGATTCAGTTTGCATGAGAAATTTTTTATAGTATGAGGATGCTTTCCAGTGTTGAATTAATTCATCTTTTTTGCTAAGATTGATGTGGCGTTTGATGTCTTGAAGGTCGACAATGCTGATGATTGGAGAGGAGGGGGATGAAGATGCTTTTACTGCAAGGAGGTCTGCTGATTCATTAATAGGGATGCCGGAATGTGAATTGCACCAAATGATGATAGTGGGCGATTTAATGGAGAGTTTGACGAGCTGTTTTTTCGTCTCACAAATAAGAGAGCCGTTTTTTCCTTTAATTCCTTTTAGTGCCTCTACAACTCCTTTGTTATCGGAGAGGATTATAGTGGGGTTGTCTTTAAGAAGAAAGTTGGCAAAATAGAATATCGCAGCCGCTTCTGCTGTGAATATTGATGTACAGGGGGGAAGACGTATTGATCGAGTAATTGTAGAGTCAAAGTTACAAATGCCGAATCCCACACCATTGTTGCTTTTTGACCCATCCGTGGCCCAGAATTCGTATTCAGAATATTTATCTTTAAGGGATCCATATAAAGCTTGAATCAGATGAGGGTTTTTGTTTTCAGAGTTGGGGAAGAAGTCAGTAACACAGTGTAGGAGATGAGGGGTGGAGGGATGAAGAGGAATTTTAGGGTAGACCAAGTTGTGTGGAAGGTGAAATTGAGATTTAATTTGTTTTAGCGGGAGCGAGATAAGAGGATTAGTTGAAGATACATTAGAAAGGGGAATGGTTTGGGGTTGGAAAGAGGATTTGAGGGATTGATAGATTTGGGCCCATTTGGTTCTGATGTTATATGGCGGAAATCCTGCGAGATGGTGGATGAGGTCGTTAGGAGAACATTTGAAAACCCCAAGGGCGAAACGAATAGCAGTGTTTTCCATTACTTCGTATTTCTTGATGTTTAATTTACTATCTTTCAGTCTTATTGAGTTAGCATAATCTAGACGAGGGAGGAGAATTTGAGAGATGACTTGTAGGATGTTCTTGGCTTTAAGACCAGTGCTTTTGTTGCTGATGAATTTGATGACATTTAAGAATTTGGTGGCTTTAAGGCAACTATAGGTTCTATGTTCAGCCATCTAAAATTTGATTGGAAAACGAGGCCTAGGATTTTTTTGTGGGACATCCAGGGGATGGAAGCACCGTTGAGAGAAAACTGATGAAGCATTTTTTTTCTTTTTGGAGACAGGTCCATGAGAGAAGATTTATCCGAAGCAAAAGTGATTTTCCACTTGAGAGCCCAGATATTTAATTTTTCAAGGATGGAGTTAGTACGCCCAATGCATTCTTCTGGGGAGGAACCTTGAATGATGATGATAATATCGTCAGCATAAATAAATGGGACAGAGGGCGAGTCCAAAGCTTTAAACAAATCGTGCATGTAAATGTTGAAAAGAAAAGGGGAGATGATGGAACCTTGAGGGAGGCATGAAACATGGTTGGAATCGGTGATTGATCCTCTCCATTTGATTTGGATGGGGCGCTCGAAGAGAAAGTCTTGGATGAGGAATAGAAGATTTTTTTCAAGACCGGCGGAGGACAATTTCTCCATGAGACCTTGTACCCAGACTCCATCGTAGGCTCCCTTGATATCTAGGGAAAGTAAAAAAACCCATTTTTTCTTGGATCTGAAATGGTGAATGTGTTGGGAAATATCTTGTAGACAATCAATTGCCGATTTTCCAGGGATAAAACCATACATGTTGTGAGGGAAAATTTTATTTTCTTCGGCCCACCAAGAAAGGCGGGAAAGGATCATCCTTTCAAATATTTTACTGATAACAGGGATAAGGGCTATGGGGCGGTAACTTGAGGCAAATTTTGCTGGTTTATTGGTTTTTTTTATTGGCACTATGATAGTTTTTTTCCAGTCGTCGGGAAAGGTGGATGATTCTAGGCAGATGTTGAACATGTCCAGCAATTTGGCTAGGGAAGGTTTCGGGAGATTTTTGAATGCCTTAGCAGAGATGTTGTCAAAACCTGGAGCAGAGATTTTTTGAAGATAGATGGCTCTATTGAGTTCCTGTAAGTTAAAAAAATTGTTGAATGGGAGCTTTTGAAGATGGAGGGGAGATCTCTAGTCTTTGTGACGAGTGAAGAGATTTTTGGATTAGCGTATCGCCAAGTATTTTCGCTTGCTGGTGGGGGTCAGTAATGTGGTTGTCCTTGTGTGAGATAATAAGGTTACTTTCTTCCTTGTTGGGGTATAGGTAGTTATTTATATTTTTGACTATGTTAAACAGTTGTTTCGGACATGTTGTGGAGCTCATCTTGACAGCCCAAAAGGAGCGTTTGGCCTCTAAAGTATACTTCTTAAGGTTAGCAGCAGCTCTTTTTGCTTCTATCAAATCCTTCGGGCATAAGGAACGACGGGCATTTTTATAAGCCCGGTTCTTAAGGTTTTTGGCCTTTGAGCATGATTTGTTCCACCATGAGAGAAAGCTGCTGGTTTTACTAGTTGCAACTTGGGTCGAGGTCTGGGAGATGGAGTTAGCGATGCAGTTTTGAATGTTGGAAGCTGCAAGGTTGATCGAGGTTTTGGAATCGATGGCGAGGTTAGTGGAGGGAAAAACTTTGTCAATAGTTGTAGAAAAATTGATCCAGTTCGTGTAATGTTTTATGATTTTTGAGGGGGAATGACGGAGGTCATTGAAGGAGCAGTAGATGGGAAAATGATCACTTGAGCCTTTTTCGGTTGCTTTGTCCCATGCTAGTTTGAAGTGGAGAGACGACGAGGAAAAGATCAAATCCAAGATGCTTCCTGGGGATGACGAGGATTCTCTGGTGATGGTACCAGAGTTAAGAAGAGATAAAGGTTGAGCGTCTATCCATTTGGATAGGGAATTGCCACTTGGTGAGGAGGTGAAATCTCCAAAGTTTTTGCTTCTTGCATTAAAATCACCAACTATGAAACAGGGGTGATTTACGGTTGATTCAAGTAGGAGTAGGTCTGATTCGGCAAAAGGGCCGGAAGAACGGTGAACATTCGTGATTTGGAATTTTCGACCATTGAAAGAAGTTTTTATACTCATTATTTCCATGGAACTGGTGCTACATATTTGAGGGAGAATCCAAGATGGGAGATCTTTTTTAACTAGTATAGCTAAACCACCTCCCTTTTCGAATCCCGTTCTAGGGCTGTTATATAGGATGTAATCCTTCAGGGTGAGTCTTTGGCAATGTTGGTTACACCATGTCTCTTGGAGGCATATTATTGATGGGTTTAGGTGCTTTGCAAGAAAATGAAAAGAATTAAGATTTGTGGAAATGCTCCGGCAATTCCAAGAAAGTAAAAAGGACATGAATACGATGAAAAGAGCTTTGTTGAGTATTAAAGAGATCTTAGGTGAAGACCATCTCCGAGTCCTCAAGTATTGGAATCGGGCTTGTTGCGGAAAATAAGTTGTCATTGATATGATTGGATCCGTAAGGATTTTTGACGTCTTCAGTGAGGAATACAGTCGGATCAAAGTTTTTTTTTTGTTCTACTATGGAGCGAAGATCTTTTATTTCTGTGGTCAATTTAGTGTTTAAGATGCGAAGGTTGTTGATTTCTTGAAGAAAGTTTGGATTTTGCAAGGATATATGAGGAGAGGAGAGGTTGGAGTTCACTGGTGACAAGTTAGAGTGAACAAAGTTTGTGAGTTCGGTTAAAGCTTGTTTAATTTCCAGAATTTCGTTTCTTAAAGTTGTAAGTTCGTTCTGGACTGGGAGCGAAGGGAAATCAGATTTTGACCATGGATTACTAGAATAACTTCTGGACAAATTAGAAGCTTCAGGTTGAGAGTTAGGTCTGGATGACTCGTTGATTCTGTTTTTTTCTTTTATGTAAAGTTCGCAGTTAGTGTCTGTAGCTGAGTGGTCTGTACTACTGCAGCGAAAACATTTAGCCTCGGAGGTGCAGGGAACTGAAGGAAGGTGGTTTTGGCCACAAATTTTGCACCTGTGTGGGCTATTACAGGAGTTTTGGTAATGACCAAATCGTAGGCAGCGGAAGCAAGTTTTTGGAGAGTCAATATATTGGGAAGTTTTGTATATGATACGGAATAGGGCTACTTCCTGTCGAGAGATGTTGCCTAGTTCTTTGACAAGAATGATAGGGATAGGCACGTCCGTGCCTTTTCTACAAAATCTGACTAGTTGGGTAAAATTGATGCCGGAGGATTTTAGTTCAGCTGCAATGTCTGATAGAGGGATGTGAGAATCGATTCCCCTGATGATGTATTTAGATGTGATAGAATCTTCTATTATACGGGAAGACACAGAGATATTGTCAATCTTTTCGAGTAGTTCAAGATTTTTGACTGTTTCTAACGATTTTGTTTTTAACAGTATTTTGTTACGTCTGGTAACCGAGATAGAGTCATGAGATTGGGTAATTTTATTAAAAGTGTCTCTTAGGTTGGCAGGGTTGGAAGTTGGAACACTGCCCGTGCCTTGGTCTGACTTTATGATTATACGACATTCCGCGATTCCATTATTAAACGCTGCGTTCGCTTTTTCGGCCTCGGAAAGGTTATTTATGAAAACGTTACCTCCCCGTCGAGCTTCTTTGGAAGAGGGTTCACTAAAGGAATCTTCGCACACCTCTAAGGCTCGTTTATGGGAGTCGGCAGACATTCCCCAAAAACAATAAACACCGGAAACGCCCCCACGGGGGGGTTTCAAAATATAAAGAAAAACAATACGAACCCGGTCTCTGGGTGTGTGTAGACGCTTCGAAATACAACGCGAAGACACTTACACGAAAGAACTAAGAAAAGGAAGAAAAACTTTAGCAGGAAAGAAAGCCGACCAACATACTCCACCTCGGAAAGGGCGAAAAAAAACATCAGAACTTTATATTTTCTTAGTTGGTGAATTAACATCACAGTAGTCTATGGGCGGCGATTCTGGAACTATCCCGAAAAAAAAAAGTATCGGCAGCGCTGCCTCTAAATTTTGGTTTGGTTAAATAACGTTGCACTAGAGCTGCACAGTGGGCTATTGGCGACGGTTCGGGGCCTATCTCGAAGGAAAGACCCGGGAACGATGCCTCGTATTTTTAAACCATGGTCAGATGACGAGGCGAGGACAACACCTGAGCTGGCACCCAACGCCTTTAATAGACGTCGGGACTTTGGACCCCGATCAGATTTATCGTGCACCAGTCCCGTATACACGCCGTTATTTTTTGTGGATGGTCTGGACGACAGTCTAGTATTTTGGTAGCGAAATTGGCAACCTTCCGATGGCAATATCACTACTTTCTTTACTATTCTTTAGTCTAGTCCGCGCAAAGGCTCGAACCAGGGACCCCTTGGATTCCCAGCTGACGCCCTAATCCACTCGGCCACGGAGGCCTCCTAAATTTTGGACCATGGTCAGATGACGAGAACAAACCTGAGTTGGGCTTTGTTGCCTGAACCCCTTCCCTTCGGGGTCGGGGCAAAGTGGACCCGGGTCTGGGTTCCTAAATTTCTGGGTTCGTAACACCAGAGCTGGCACCCAACGTAACCTGAATAGGGGTGAGGATGTTTTGATTGCAAAGGATTTTCTCTTTATACAGCCATCATGTAACCATATTACAAAAACAAGGGCGTTTAATTCGAGATAGACGTCGAACTGTCGCCAATAGCCCACAGTGCAGTTCTAATGCGACGTTTATTCAATCAACCCTCTAATAGCGCAATATTCAGCTCTAGTGCGACGTTATTTAATCAAACCAATCTATCAACCCTCTACACTGCGGATTATTTTAGGTATGAGATGTTTTCTCCTCAAATCAGATCGCTACACTCATGCTATTAACCGGTAGTTAACTATCGTTATCCTACTGTGGTACTACTTACTATCATTAAGAATAGTAAAAATGTAGTGATCTGGCGATAGAAGGGTTGCCAGTTTCGCTACTGAAGTTGTCAAAAAATATCCAACAAATTATACTGGCGTGTATACGGAACTCGTGCACAATAAATCATATCAGGGTCCAATGTCCCGACTCCTATTGAGATTGTGTGTTGAGTGGGTGCCAGCTCAGGTGTTGTCCTCGTCATCTAAAAATGGTTCAAAAATACGAGGCATCGTTCCCGGGTCTTTCTTTCGAGATGGCTCCCGAACCGTCGCTAGGCCTCCGTAGGCCAGTGGATAAAGGCGTCAGCTGGGAATCAGAAGATTTCTAGTTCGATCCTGTGCGACGGACTTGACAAAGAAAAGTAAAAAAGTAGTGATTTTTTTAGAAGGGCTTCGCTACAAAATACTAGAAAAGTCGTACAGAACAGAAATTAAACAATTGTTGAAAAGTAACAAGAAAAATTCTCACAAAAGTGTCGATCGTAGAATTTTAATTAATTGCAGAAAATTACGAAAAATGTTCAATTTTGTCAATTTCTATAAACTTTTAGAACGATGCACGACCTGAAGATTTCAACAGAATTTTAATTGTTTTACGGCGTTTTCCTGGCAACTTTTCCACACTGAAGGTTCGAAAAAATAATCTTAATAATTCGTTTCGCCCCACCCTACTGCATGGGCATAAAAATCATGACGCTGCATTTATTGGTGATTTGATGCGCAGACACTAAATCAGAAAGAGTGGTATAAAAAATTTCGTAGTCAATACAAAAAAGAATGGCGCACATCTGGAATGAGCACTTTCAGCAGATTCACTTGGGGATGTTGATGGAATGCAGTTCGGTAACGACGAAGGAGGGGCAATTAAGCCACGTGTGCATTTGAAAGAGCCTTGAGAACAGAAGATGGACTTTAGTTGTTGCTGTATGAATCAGGATAACCTCATGGAAATGGGTTTTTGCCGACTGATGTATTTTTACTTTCCATAAAAAATACTCCGAAGTTAGAAATATTAAAATTTTCATTACATTTAGCACAATTGATTTTTTTCGAAGGAAAATAAATGTTCTGATATTCCTTAAAACAAAAAGTTCAGGTAACAATATGTTACTTGTCATTGAGTGGGGCCTACGTGGCCTGGTCGGAAGAGTAACGAGCTCTTTATCGGAGGGTAGTGGGCAAGAGCGCCGCTTTGAGGGGGTGGGGGGGGTCTGCTCTTGCTTAATAATATAGGGTAGCTTATTAGACTTGGAACAACACCACATGAACAAATGATAGTTACAGAAAATGGTGTTAATTCACTTTCGGATTTTTGTTGCTTCTACCACTTGGCGTCCAAGCCACACATATATAATTAAGTAGGTATTTAAGAAAATACCCTTTACAATTTTTTTTTTTGATTTATATAAGTATAAATAGTAATTTTTTTAATGTGTACATTCAGATTTAAAATAAGTTTTATTCTTTTTCCTAAATTTCTTAATTTTGTTTTAAAACAAACAATAATTAGTGTAAGTGCATTGGTATTTAAACTCTGTTTCAAAACATTTGAATATCGCTGTGGTTGAAAATCTCGGAATTTTTCAATACAGGAGTACTACAGTACCTCATTGATGAACATGCCGTTGTCCATAAAAAATATATGCTCCAGAGCATTTTTTGAAGTTTAGCTCACTGAGCTGTAATCTTTATATATATTTCTCTTACGCGGTGATTGAAAAACGCTGTTTTTCTGTAAGCTGAGTGGCAACAGTTAGTTTGTTTACGAAATTCTGTTGCGCCCGTATTTTTATTTTGCCATTATGTAAGCCATTTTGACGATTAACCCCTTCAATTCAGTAGTAAATAATTATTTTGTTGTTTTCAGCTTTAATTAGGAAGAATATAAACCCTATTACATCAAAAATAGAAGTTTTGAAAAACGCTTTTTTAAACTTTACATGTGCGGAACATTGACATGGCGCTATCTGTTGGCAATTTTGAAAACTAGATTTCTATGACCTTCATTTTTTATGACGTTTTAAATTAGTTACGTACATACTTCTGGTAGGCAAGAGTACGGTAAGCTTAAGTCAATTATGCCAAAACAAACTACCAATAATGTTAAAAATTAAACTAAAACGCAGGAAAGGTGTGAAAATAACGTGGAAAATAATAAATAATGGTAGAAATAAAATAATAAATAATGGCTTGCCAGTAATCGAAAAAATGTATAGATGCCAAGATGAATTATAATTTAAATTTAGTTTCAACGTTAAAAGTTTTTTGTAATTAGGAAGATTAATATAATTAGTAGTAGTAATATAATTAGAAGTAATATAATTAAAAAAAAGTATTGTTACTAGGACACATTGTTATTGTGTCCTACCATTTAGCGAGCGAAGCGAGAAGTGGTTTGCGGAGCAATCCTCCGGGGGTTGGCGGAGCGTTAGCGGAGCAGGGGGCGGAGCCTCTTAGTATTATAATAATCACTGGAGGAAATACTAAGCTAGGCGTTTACTTTACACCTTTTTTGAGCCAAGGTAAAAAAATATATTCCTTTCGCATGGTGTTTGTCATAGGATGAAAATGCATGCATCCTAGTTTTAATACCACATTTTAATGTTTTGCCTTACTTTCTTCATTATAAGAAATATAAAAAAAAAATATTAATCAGATACTCAAGACCGGCTCAATACGACTAACGGTGTAAAAGCAAAGGTGGAATGTTTTTTCAACCTTCTCTCCCGAATAGTATTAATCCGCGCTGCACGGTAAAGTACATTCTTCTCCAATGGGAGTCCTCATTCCAGTGTTTTAGATTAATATATTTTTACAGTTTAGTCTAAAAATTAATCCTTAAACGAGTGGAAACAGATCTGCTTTTATTTACGGCCAGAATGTAGGTGTGGATGGGGGAGATTATTGTGAGGTGCCTAAAGAAATCCGTTGTTCGATAGTGCATGTCGGATTACTATTAATTGTTGTTTTTTTGTGTGTTTTCAGACGAAGAAGAGCATCTCCCTCCCTCTCGAGTGGCGCGGACGTCCATCTGTGATATATATGCTTTTCTGACGAAAAAAGACTGCACACATGAAGAAGGAAGGTGTCCCAAAAAAACTCCATGTGCGAACAATAGCCAATTTTTGACAAGTTGTTGATGTCGAAAATTTTTCACAGAAGAAGAATGATTCCAAATATTGAACTCTTAAAGTAGTTTTATGCATCCCGTTCCTGTTCTTTTTAAAAAGGTAGTCTTTAGCGTGGTGCTCCAATATGTTGCAGATTTTTTAGCCGTGACCTTGTTTCTTTCTACTGTAGAATACGTAGAAGGAATGTGACCAGAATTTAGTTTTGGAGTGGGTGCAAACGAGGTTTTGTCAAAGGAAAAGCAATATTTGTTTATATATTTCTTATAAGTCCTCACATGTTTTTAAATGTCATTTATTATGAGTGACCCAATGCAAAAGCAGTTATATCTAAGTTATATTATTCGAAAAATGAAAATTTTGCTATCAATAGCTGCTACATAACTTTGGGTTCAATTTTTAAATATAATAAATCAGCAAAATTCCGTTATTTAATAACAAAAAGTCAAACAGAAGTCACCCAAAAGCAAAAGTAGCAATCAAATTTTATACAGATACAATAGTAGTTATATCCTGCAAACGTAATTTCTGATTGGTTGAGAAGTGGATATAGCGACTTTAGTAAACTTTTAAAAACCGTCCGTGTTAACGTGTTTTTTGAAGTGCGGCACTCCCTGCCCCCTCTTTTTTCATCTCGATAGCGCCATCATGTCCTTTTTTTAAAAAAACGCCGCCCTCTTTTGAAAAAATTCCCATTTTGGCCTTTTTCAGACACACACAAGTGTCCTTTCGCGGAATTTTATTGAGAAGGTACCTATAGCCGAAGGTTCTTTAAACTTTACGTGAATTTTTAATCATAAATTAGTCATACTATTTATTAAAACATAAGGCAAAAGGGACTACACACAGAGAAAGAATAAAGGGAAATTAAAAGAATAAGTTTGTGATCCTTCTCAAGTTTCCTTTTGCCATGGCAGTAACATCTGTATAAAAATGGCAGTGCAATCTGTATAAATTCTTATAACTGTTCTTTCAGTCTGTGGAATATCATTTATATATACCAGAAATAGGAGTGGACCCATAAAGGATCTCTGCAGCTCGATGCTCCTGAGTATATTTTTCTTCTTGGACTTGAACTGTAAATTTTCTGTCTTGTAGGTAGGACGTGAGAATATTTATTAGGTAGTCTGGGAATTCGTTGTCAATAAATTTATGAATTAAGCTTTCTGTCCAAACTAGGTCGAAAGCTTTGGCAATGTCCAGAAAGATTGCCCCAACTGGAAATATTTTATTACTTTTTCTACCACTCTTAGGAGCTGGTGTGTTGTTGATATTCCGGGCATGAAGCCAAATTGTTGAAGAATAATTAAATTTGTTTCATTAAGGAATTTTCTTATTCTTTAAAGGATGATGGATTCAGTTTTTTTTACTTAGTACTGGAAGAAGTGAGATGGGTCTACAGGTATCGTCCTTTCCTTGTTTAGGTAAATGAAATACTTTCGCAATTTTCCATATATTTGGAAAATAACCCAATTCCATGATTTTGTTTACTGTAAGGATAATAATTATATTTGAGGTGAAGTTTCTTTGCCATTTTATTGGTACTTACATCTTTTCCTGGTGCTTTTTTAATTTCCATTTTTTTATATACTGGACAATTTCGGTGGCGGGGACTTCATCAAAATTATCATCCTTTGTTTTGTTATTAAAATTGGTGATGCTGTCTTTGATTAGTTTTTCTGTTTGCTTATGATTAATGTTGTTACCAAGTCAATTGCACCTGTAAGCCATCAGCTAAAGTTTCTGCAATTTCATTATTTGATTTTTCTAATCCTGTGTTATTGATTTTTTAAGACGAGGAATTGTCTTGGAAAGTTCTTTTAAATGCTGATGCACTTCTGAAAATAGAGTTGTCTGCAGTTTCTAAATTTTGCAGGTGGTTTGTTCAATTTCGTTGAGTACATTTCCGTTTTGTAGTACGATGGGTATTTGTTGAAAAGAATACCCATTGTGCATTTGCTTTTTAACCAACTTGAAGAGCAATTGCGAATAAATGAATG
Organism: Troglohyphantes excavatus; assembly: GCA_963932185.1. NCBI lineage: Eukaryota > Metazoa > Arthropoda > Arachnida > Araneae > Linyphiidae > Troglohyphantes > Troglohyphantes excavatus. The sequence goes on along the minus strand of OZ010669.1, from coordinate 28,455,511 downwards.
AAATCAAGCAACACCGCTGGTTAAATTTAGAAATTTTTCGTAATTCATTAAAACTTTTAGTGCATATAGCTGCTTTTGCATCTAGAGTACTCATATGTTAAGTTATTTAAAATGGTAATAATTACTAAAAATTTGTAAAATGGTTTTTAATGTGGGAACATTAGAATTCCTACAATGGACGACTACAACATCCTAGATCTGAACAGAATGGAATCGAAATTATTGCTTGTCTTTACGAACGAACTTACCCTAAATCCCAGAAACAAGTCTAAACTTTGCTACCCATCCATTTAATAAATATTCGTCTATTAAATAAATATTTTGCGGATAGGTAATGAAAGTAATAGGTGCGAGGCTGGTCTAATCATTACCATATTTTAATATTTCTTTGCCTCTTTTGATTGGGGATTAAAGTATGTGCGTACGTTGTGGTATTGTGACCACAGTGGCGGCGATTGGGTGCTAAAAGTGCGGGGGCAAAATCAAGAGGAAACAAGGGAGAGGGGGGGGGGGAAGAGTAAATATTTTGATCATCCTTTTTAACGTTGAAATAAAAATTATAATAATCATTGTCTTAACATTTTATTCGTGAATACTTTTGGGCCGTCGTATAAAGGTCAAAGGAGTTAGTGGATTAATGGCCAACCAACCCGGTTAACGCGGCTCGCCTTCTTCTACACGATGGTAGGTGTTTTTTTATCCACAAAAGCTGAATTCCTGTGAGTTATTGGGAGGGGGGGGGGGAAGGAAGCGCATACTTCAGTCAAAGGCAACAACCCCCTACAGACGGTGCAAAGTACTAATAGGGGAATGAGTTAATAATCGGCCTAGTCGATGCATCCCTCTATCTTCTACACGATTGTAGATTCCCATATCTTGATCTGCCATTAAACCCGTGGAATTATGAAGGTTCTCGTATTCTGCAGTTAAGAGCGACTTTCTACTCACGAAAGTCAGAAGGCGCAATGGGTTTATAATAGGTCTCGTTGACGCGGCCCACCGTCCTCTATATGATGGTATGCTATTTATCCCCATAAAATGATTCCCCGGAGATTTATGGGAGCGGAATCGTATACCCCAGTTGCAGACTCTTCCTCCTTGCCTTTACAAAAACGTCAGAGGGGTGGAATGGGTTGGGGTTTTTGTTTATTTTTATGTTTTATTTTTAAAAAGTGCAATATTAAAGTGAGGAGCAACATCCGAAAAAAGTGCGGGGGCAAACACCCCCCCTTGCCCCCCCCCCCCCCCCTCGAATCGCCGCCACTGATTGTGACCACTGAACTCTACCTGTAAATTCTGGAAGGCTCAAAACTTGCTTCCTCTATGGGCGCACTGAAGGTTTGTGGTGTGCTTATATTTGAAATTTAAAAGCAATGAGAACTCGTAAATTACGATTTTATTGCATTGCTTTAAATGAAGAAAAAGTAATTGCGTATTGATAAAAATGAAATTGAAGCAATTACAAGAAATTATGAAAGGGGTTTTGCAATGCATGCAAGCTGCTTAACCACGTTATCGAGGTCTCAACCGGTCTCTGTTGATCGGTGTTTTTATTCTGTTTATCATGTGAGAGTTCACTTAAGTTCTTTTAGATTTGGCAGAATTCGCCAAGGTAGAAGTGGTTGGCTCGGTACAGGTGGTATGGTTGGCAGAATCAACTAGACGCGTTGCAGCCAATGTGGAAGCAGCCATACTTTACCCCAATTTTTTTTTTTAAAACAAATTTAGTGTTGTTTTTTAATACATTGTAGAAATATTTTATGTATATAAATGATATTTTCTTCTTATAGAATTTTTAATTTGCCTAACAAATAGTTTTTCTTTTGACCATGTGGCATGAAAAATATACGAAATATTGAGGTAGCGATGAAAGTGGGATACAGTTTCAATCCTTCAATTTGTTTCAAGTCAACAAATCTTGCCCAATTCAGAAGTTACAGCTAGAGTTCACTGATTGTGACTGAACATAAAATTTAAAGCAAAATAAATTTTTCGTAAGCTAATGATGACAAGTTAAAGTAATTTATTTAATATAATATTAAAAACCTTTTCATACATTTAGTAAGCTTTATTTTAAAATTCAGTTTCCTGATTGGATTCTTGTATTCAAATTTCTCTAAGTTTCCTTCTGGAGAGCTCACAATCAAATGACACAGATTTAGTTTAACCTAAAATAGGTACGAAATTTTCTCAGCTAGGGAGTAGGAATCAGATATGCATTCATGTAAAAGGATTTACGCTCAAAAATGATGCTGTACTCTGTTGCAATGTAAAACTTTTGGCAATTGAATTGTTTATTCTGCTATGGGATTTGACTGTGAAATCGTTTCAATTTTGTACTACTTATTTTAATTAATGGTTTTTGTGTTCTTAATTTTTCTTCATAATGATTGTACTTTTACATTTAAGGCATGAGCCCTTATTCAAGGAAGGTTTTGGAGAAAATCCTCCACTTAATAAAAAACGCCGCTGTTGTCCGTGTCTTCATTCAACCGCAATCAGTCAACGGGGCGAGTGTCATCGTTCTGAGGAATGAAGTTTTTGCAAGTATTTGGATTGAACATTTTACGGAAGTGGATCCGTAAAGCTAGTATCAAAAGGATAATAAACTACTGAGCTAAAAAGAAGACTGGACTAACTGGAAGGATTACTCCCATTAGGGAAAAACGTACTTTAAGCGTGCCGCGCCGATGACGAGAAGGTTGAGAAAATATTCTACCTTGGCTTGAATCGGTCTTGAATATTTGATTAATTTAATATATACATTTCTTGTAACGTTTAATATTTAACATATTTTTGAAAGGCAGAAATGTTTTAAAAGTAGGATGGACTGCCCATTAAACGCCATGAAAAAGAGCGCTATTTTTCTACCTTGGCTCATATAGATATGCAAAGCGTGTGCGCTTAGTTTTATTATTTGAGCTCAGAGGTGTGACGATACTTTTTATAATTAATATCCAGTTCTATTTCAAAGAAAGTGTGACATACGCCCTTTTGACTTGAAGCGATTCTGTTCTGTGTGGGGAGGTCTGATTGTACAAACAGATAACGAGTCTAAATTTTTTTGCTTTTCATTGTCCACGGATGCAGTTGGACCTGAAAACAACGATTTAGTGTAACCGATTTATAGGAAACTCGCAACTTTGAGGTCTGTTCGAATTCTCAGTCCTCCAATCCACTCTTGCAATGTGGAAAAGAATAATTCCCAAATTATAAATTGTGTATATAGGATTTCGAATTTAACAGACTCTTATTTTTGTACCATGACCAATGACGAGGACAACACTGGTGCTGGCACCCGACGCAACCTGAATAGGCGTCGGGACATTGATCAGATTTAATGTGCACCATTCTCGTTGCGCGCTAGTCGTCTTAGTTTTAACATAACTTATATTAATAAAATATCAGTTTGCTGTTGTAATAAGCATCTTAATCGTTGTTCAAACTAAATAATAACAAAAATCAGTTTATAAGAATTAAACTTTTGTTACTCACAACTTGGAGGGTTGTTTGGCAGGCATTGTTTGGATTAAAACTATTGAAGAGACGGAAACTGACGTTTGCAGGGTTGTTTACTTATTCATTTCAAGTTCCATTCAACTAAATTATGTTAATGAATTTGGTTATGCGTGTATATGTCAAGTTGCAGCTGTTGTTTTTATAGCTACTTTTGTTTTCTGTATCCTTCTCTAAATTACCGTATCTCATAATGCTTATACACTATTCGTTCGTACGTAGCTTAATAGATGGCAGCACTACCTGGGAAATAGCAGTTTTTAAAATTAAATTCGTTGTATAATATTTTATATTTGACTGTAAATGTCTAATCACCTTGGCAGCCTATTTACATTATGCACATCTCTACTTATAATTACCAAAATATTCATTAATGTTTCTATCATTTTGTGTTTCCTATATTTACGAGATTTGGTAGACTCGGTTAGCTTGTTACGGCTCGGACCTGGAAATACAAGATAACGAATTGGATAAATAATGTTTATTTTCGTTCGATTATTCGAACTCTACGTTTCAATTTTGTAAGGAATTCTTAAATTGGAAAATTTGCATGTCACCTTACGTATCTCAAATTACTGATGCAGTATTCGTTCGCACGTAACTTCATAGATGGCAGCACGAGCTAAGAAAATGAACAATGTAAATAAATTCGTTCCTATATTTATAGTTTTTTTTATAGAACAGTTACTGTATAGTGAAAGAAGACAAGTCACTATTATTTTGTATAATCTTTAGTACATCTTGATCCTTTCGCTGCAAAACACCCGCGATGGTCTGGTCGGAAAAGTACCTTGTTCGGCGGGTTTGCAGGTCTTTCGAATCTTTGTTGACCGTCAAAACCAAATGTGTAAATAATAACAAAAAAATCCCCAATTCTATAAGGTAATATATTTATTATTTTTTAGTTAGTATATTTGCAAGGATACCAACTTTGTCATATTTTAGGTTAGAACGTAATGGCAAATAACGTTTGGAGCGGAATTTGCCTATCGATTTAGAAGAGCAAAATAAAATTGCTGGAATTTAATTATCCGCATATATATTTTAAGTTGCAGCTGTTGTTTTCATAGCTACTTGTATATTTTCTTTCTTGTCGGATCCAGAACGCGGTATCTCTCTCTCTAAATTATCATTCAAATAATACAAGTTTTAAAATTAAACTCGTTATTTAATACTTTATATCACGTTTTATTTATCGTTTTAAGAGATAATATATTTGTTTTGTTAAAGTTGATACAGGATAATGTTCCATAAAACATATAATATTTAATTTTATAGTCTAATTTGTCATATCGGGGTTTTGAGAAAATATATTGTGTAAATGTTTCGTACTTTACACCTTTGTTTTATTTATTAATCCACCAATTTTAATTAATAAAATACACATTTATGTTTTATAGTATTAAGACGTTAAATAAACGATAAGATAGTTGATAAAAATATATGGTTTTCTTAAAGGATGAAAATTCCATATAATAATATAATTTAAACATACTCCCGAGATTATTACTTGACATAGTTTACAAATGATTTTAAAAGCATACTGCGAGCGAAGTTTCATAATAGAATATTCATATTTTTTATTGAGACACTTTAAATCTTCGTTGAACATAAATGTTATTGCGTTCAAAGTCGAATTTCTTTCAGGGAATTTTTTTTTTAAAATTAACATTGTTTTACAAAAACGTTTATTTACTTATTAGAAACATAATCGTATATTTTTATTTAACTCTGAGGGTTATATATATTTTACTAATATTTTTAAGGTTACCTACTACGATTCATAGATGGCGTAAATTGGACAAATCCATCAAAATAAACTTTTAATTCAAATTAGTACGAAGCAACTCGGATATTTGATTATTAACAATTTTGACAATTTTTTAAAAAAATTTTATAAAAGGTAAATGAACTTTAAACTGACATCTTTTATTTAATTAATTTGAAATACGGAAATGAAATAATTTAGATATTTTAGAATGGTACCTATTTTTATATGAGTTGTTTTTTATGACAACAGGTGATTATTATTTATTGTTAAAGTGAAATAACTTTTGGATATTGTTACTTAGAAACATTCTTAAAATATCCAGTTAAAGGCTGTATTTCATTTAAACGAGCACATGATTGGAAGGTTGTGGGTTCTAATCGCCACCCCATACAGTGTTTTGTAAAATTGATGCAGGATAATGAAAATGTTTTACAAAACGTATAACTCCTTAGTTCCATAACAGATGACAGCACGATACTTTGCAATTGTTTATTTTGTTGGTGGCGCATAAAACTATATCGCTAAACACAATTGAAAAGTTTTTGTTTTTTAAATGATGATTATATAGACCATTTTTTCAGGGTTTTGCTTCCTTCGAGAGGAAAGTACAGGATTAAAGTTTCGTACTTTAATAATGTCGAACGTTGTATAATAGTCCATAAAACGTATAACTCGCAAATCCAACAACAGATGTCAGCACTATACACGGATTCGTATTTTTATATTCCGAATATTCTACTATGAAAATATGTTTCCCTCGTGTGTTTTAAAAACCATTTGATAATTTTACTTTGAGTAGTTTACAGAGTATGTTTTTTAAATTATATATATAGAATTTTAATCCGTTAGGAACCATTTTAATATTTTTATCAACTATCTTATCGTTTATTATTTAATGTTCTAAATCTATCTCTAAAAATATAAATGTCCATTTCATTAAATTTTAAAATGAAATGAAGTAATTTAGGTTTTGGTACATATTTTTATAATAGGTTATACTGAGCCGTTTTTCAAGTCAATTGCCATAATTATTATAATTTTGGACGAAAAGTTTCATGATGGATGTTCTGTAGTCACTGAGATGCCTCGGAATTTTCTTAATGGAATCGTTAAGAGGTGAGTGTGTTTTTATTAAGGTAATATAGTATACGTCAGAGGCGGCGGCAGTATCTCTCGCACTTTTTTCAGATGCTGCCGCATCTAATAAAATTGAAATGCAAATTAAAATTAATTTGGCCTCCGAAGAGGTCCCTACCCTAACTTTTGAACAAATTAAACGTCACAATAAGGCATAAACCAGGTTTTTTTCAAACGTTTTATGCAAGCTTTTTAATTAAGTTTTGCGGCACCCCACGTTAGAGAAGTTATATGGTTTTATAGTATATGGGATCAAGACCACCCTTAGGGGTATGCCATAGGTGCATTCGCACAGGGCCCCATGCTTGGAGTAGGGGATCCGCACCAACAAGAAAAAAACACTTTTTTTAATTTAAAAATAATTTGTTATCGTTAAATTTTACTTGGATCATACCGTTTTTGCTCCAATAAATATATTTTAAATAACGATTAGAAATTACTGATCTCGTACGCACCTAAACTGTGTGGGTTTAGTTTTCGAGTGTCATTATCTATAAATTATATTATTTTTATATATAATATATATTATTTTTTTAGATGCAGTTTTATTTAAATTCTAAATAAAAATAATTCTCACGCAAATACTATTGTGTGTTATACAATTCCTCAGAGAAAAAAAATTTAAGTTGAAAATTTTAATGCCCCTGAATAAAAATAAAAGACTGATTTCAATACCAAGAGATGAACGCAGTGACACTAGGACGCTACACTACTTGACCCTTCCGGACCCTCTTATCCATCAATGACATGTCCGCGAATCATGTGTGGAAGAACCGTTCTCATTTTAAAACAAATCCGGGAACAATTTTAATTAATAAGAATGGTGAGTTAAATCCCGATCCAGTTCCTGGTAAGCAGGGAAACCCGGAAATCAATATATCGGTATATACCGTACTGATTGAAAGAGTTTCTTGAACTCTAAACACACACAAAAAGATAATCAACGGTAACATAAGAACTCTTGGAATATCACAATTCAATTGGAAAAAAAAAATATTGTGATAGAACTACCCAAGCGTTTAAGGAACATATTTTTTTCTCCCAAACGTGTCAAAACATCCGAATTCTTTGAATGATTTATAGTATAACGTAGAAAAAATGTAAGGAAGATTACCACCTTTTTGTGTCTCTTCCTGATTAAGGTCACGATCATTCGTAAGACAAAAGGTTATAAAAAGTATAGTTTCTCAGTAAGTTGGGGAAGAATTTCTATTGCTTTTATTTTCTCTGTTTATCTTCCAAATAGGAAGTTGAGTAAAACTTCCTACGTTATATTTTTATTATCAATGAGCTTCCGAAATCCCTGAGCTAAAATAATAACTGGATTGATTACGAAGCATGCGCGACCGCTTTACACCCTTTTGGGCCAATGTAGTATAATATAGGATTTTCGCATAGGATGAATGCAAATATTCTAGTTTTAAAATCGCATTTCTTGCTTTCTAAAATCCACTAAATGTAACGCATTGTTTTGACATACTTGATTTCTTACTTACAAGTAGATGAAGAAAAAAATTAATCAAACATTACAGACCGACGCACACGCGACTTACGGTGTAAAAGCCAAAGTAGAATATTTTTTCAACCTTGTCTTCCGAACAGTATTGATCCGCGCGCCATGGTAAAGTACATTTTCTCCAATGGAACAAATCACTCCAATTCTTATTTGAGCTCAGTGGCAATAATAATGACGTTTTAATAATTCCCAAAAAATATTATTAAATAATGTAAATTTCAGGTTTTATTAATAAATTAATACCATAACTTTTATATTTCGAATTTGCTAATCTAACAATTTAAATGCAATTTTTGTAATATGACAATATAAAAATATGGATACCTAGAAATTCACAATTATATGATCATTTTGAAGTATTTTCTTCGATTATAGTAGTTTAAAGAAATGTGCTTTGGGATTTTGAAATAAATGTTCTACACTGATTTTTGAGTACGCGTCGTAAAAAAGCAAAAATTTGAAACTCAGATTAGCCAGACACGAGATACCAACTTTTGTCAACTATTTAATGACCGTATCAAGAAGGATATCTAGTTCTCAAGATCATCTCAGGCAGAAATAGAATTCGGATTAAATGTTTTCATTAAATTGAGAATCTACTTTATTTCTACACATTTTACAAGTGTATATAATTTATATATAGAGCTGATACATAGAGCACAGAAATATGTATAATTTATACATATTTCTGTGCAAAATTTTATCACGCCTCAATAAATTAAAAGCTTATTATATACTATAGTTATATACTAAAACAAAATGCCAAAAATGTCGACTAAACTACGGTGTCATAAATTATTTACACTGTATAATACCACTTTAAATGTTTTCATTTTTTTTAAATAAATGTTTTAAAGTCGCAATATATGTACAATTTTTTTTATTCGAATAAACTTTGATTCATATAATTTCAATCGATATTTTACAGAACCTAATAGTAAATACAGGAACCTAAACATATTCATTATAGATTCAACTTTAATCAATTAACTATATAAGGTTTACTTATCTACATTTGTAGGTACAGATTCGTAATAAATAGAAACAGACAAGGCCCCTTTATATAAGTTAATTATAAAATCTGCACTAATACTATTAATCTCTTACATTATTATTGTAAATTATTATATAATAAATATAAATCATAATTTTGTTCCCTATTAAAACCTTTGGTATTATTCGATAGTAAATTATATTAAAAAAATATTATGATTTTAGTTTAATATACTTATTTATCTATAAAATGAGTTAAAAAATGTCATTAGAAAACCAAAAGTGTGATAATAATACAATATGCACTAAGATAAATGTAACTTTCAAAAATATTGGGTGATACAGATAGTACAGATTTATATATTTACAACTTATCAATATTATTTCTATAATAAAAGCTCTGCTATCAAGTTTCGATGATTTTCACTTTATGTAGAATTCGTAACTTAAACATATATTTTAAAACAATAAATGAATATTTTATTGGAGAATTTTTATCAAAGCTTCCTGAATTGATTCAGATTTGTATGACTGCTTTTTAAATCCATTTTAAATTGACATCATACAGATTATATAATCAGTATTTTTACAACGTCTACTATTACATAATACTGATCAATAACAATCGAGAAATGTACACTGAACATATTTTTTTCAGTTTGACGAAATTCCTTTATCCTGGTTCCCATATCAATGGTTAGATTGGCAAATATTTTCACTGCAAAAACAATAATACCTTTTGTGCTGCATCACGCGCCAACTCAACAAGTATCCTTTATGCTTTGACATAGGCAAAAAAAATGTTGATTCAGCCCCTTTGTGACATTTTCATTTTTGACGGAAAATCTTGCTCTGAACATGAATGCACAAAACGCTTCCTGGAAACATGATGCGCCGGTCCCACTATTGTCTCCGGCATCCTTGAAATCCACACCCTTTCACCTCTACTTTCGTAACTATTCTGGATCACAATGGGCGCCAATTACTTGTGCCAAATCTAGACTTTTCGAGGTATAAATATAGTAATAGTCGGTCGACAATGCTTGTCAGAAATCCTAACAACAAGTATCTATAAAGTGTACCTTTCACATAGTTATTTCGTTTTGTTCACAAGTGACAGGAGGTGTTTTTATAGATAACAGGTGTGTTTTGTTTTAAGGGTACTTGATGTATTAGACAAAGTACGGAAGGTATTTTTTTTAAATATTTCTGTTTTAGTAAAAAGGTTTCTAGAAAAAAAATGTCTTTAGAAAATAACACAATTGTCAATAAATGAAATGAAACGTTTATTTTTTTAATATGCAGTTAAAATAAAATTTGATATTTTCTTTGAGTTCTGGATGATAGCTACACAATACTCATATATAGCCTATACATATTGTGAATTATAACTATGCAGCGTACTCATATAATGCAAACATTTGCTCACTCATCACTAATTCTTACGCACTCCATATAGCTAGGAAGATTGAATTTGGTAGAGTTGTTCTTCGTACAGTAAATAAGAGCAGAAAATATATGTGTTTCGATTATACGTTTTAAGGTGTGGAAAACCCCTTAACGATCAAAATACTGAAATTGATAAATATCATATTACCATGCTTGCAAGAAGCCAAAATTAGGCATTACTTCCTTAGGTTGTAGTTAAACTCACTAAAGAAGTTTGAGTGATAGAATGCATAAACATTTTAATCCGGGAAACTTATCCTTCGTCCTTTTCTTTAGTCTGTAAACTAAAATTATTTGAATTATTGATAAGATTGTATTATGACTTTCTAAGTTATCGTAACATTTTAAATATTATGACATCTTTTAATCCATATATTTTGTTATTTCCATCCCCTGCGTAGAATGGGTATTTCATCTAGAAACCTATATAAAATACGAGCCCCTTGAACTGTATTCCAATTTAGATGTTCAACATAAATCTTGTTAAGCGACTTCCATTTTCCTATATAATCAGCGCCAAGTTTAGTTCCTCTTTTAAATGTTTCTTTTCTTTTTTAAATTTCTTCCTTTTTAATGTAAATTAAGAACACCAAAATGGACACATTATGATGAACAGATTTTGTGAAAGATATTTCAATGACATATTGTCAAGGTTCGTTTATTATTTAAAGATGGAAAATAGATTTAAAAATTCTCTTGAGAAAAAAGTTTATTTTTAATTATAAAATCAGTTTAGGCTATATTTTTCAGACTATTTAGTGATTATATATTGCACCAGTGTTTAGGGTTTGATAGTCTAATAATTAACTAAACAAATTTCTTTAAAAACTTTATTCCGTATAATAATATTATACTCTCATCGAACAAAAAATAAATATTATTTATCTATCTTTGAAATTGATTGAGTAGTTTATGTTAACTGTCGATCACGGTATTAATAATCGTTAAATAACCAGTTTTAAGTTAAACATCCTTATAACCTTACATTGAAAAGGTTTTTTTTTCTTTAAAAAATATCCAACGCCTATTTATTTTCATAATAAATAACCTAGATCAGGGGTCGGCAACCTATTGAAACGGAAGAGCCAAAAGGTACAATTTACAAAATTTCCCAATTTTTAAAGAGCCACTAAAAATTTTCGTTTCAATATTATAGTATTTGCTTTTTTATATTTGATTTAAAATAAACGGCTTTAAATACGGAAAAATATTTATTCATATAAAAACACAAATATAGATAGTTACATCAATGGGAGCATTGGCCTTGCATGCCTTTTGAAAGTTTGATTAAATCTGGCTTATAACTTGTTGTTTTAAGTTTCAAGCACGACTCTAGATTTTTATTTGTTAGTTGACTTCTAACTTTACTTTTTATTATATTCATGCAAGAGAACGCTTGCTCGCACGAATATGTCGACCTGAAGATCGTCAGCAAAGTGCATTTGGAGCGATCCAGCATCAATTCCAAATGGCTCAATGTTGATCTCATTTGTATTTGTGTTGAGAGGATTTACTATGAACGCGAGAGTACTTTTGTTTGTTTTGATTGATCGAATCCATCCTTCATGTTTTTTTTAAAGCTATGCTGAAGTAATTCGTGTCAATAGTTGCATTAGTCTCATCACGATATTGCTTCAGATTTTTAAAATGAAGTAATTTACAGCTCTCCATGTCTTCAACAAAAAGAAGTAATTTTTTTTCGAAACAAACTACTTCTTCAAGCAAGGCGTAGGCTATGTTGCCCTTTCCTTGCAGTTTTAGATTTAGTTTCATTGTGGTATCTACCGATACCACAATGAAACTAATTGTGACGATTTGTAATTAACGATTATAAAAATAGAAATTATTGAGAAATTAGGTACAGCCGCGGAAAAAAAAAACGAACCACCGATGATTATTTCGTTAGTTTTTATAGTAGAGCTAAATGTGATATACCATTTTGTAGGGAATAAAGTATACTACACATTGGTATACAAAAAATTTGCATAGGGGACTATCCGTATATTAAAATCCGCACTCACTTTAAAATTTCCAATAGCAACACCCAATTTTGATTCAATATTTAAAATCTATGACAAAATTTATCGTTGAATATCAATTTGTAAGTCATTTGGTTAAGTAGTTTTTTAATTATGAATATCGAAAGTTTAGAACTCGTAATGTTAAATGAATTTCTTAAACTTTTAATCATATCTTTCGAAATAATAATTTTATTAAGCTGAATTTTTTATGCGTGTTACTTCTAAACGACCCAAATAAAATAAACTAACTTTCATTACTTATATGTATATTTTTTAATTTTATTTAAATTAGGAAATTAATATTCATAAAATTTATGAATAGCAACCATGCTATATTTTGATAGTGATAAATTCAGAAAAACGTTTTATATGCATATCTAAAATTTCATGATTTTCCTCTTTATAGTTTTTTGGCAATATTATAATGTGCATCAAATGATCATTTAAGGGGTCATACACAAATTTAAAATCTGCAGAACTTAACAGAAATCTACGAATTTTGAGAATTAAAAGCGCCGTGATCGCATTGATATAAAATTATAAATTCTTATATAGAGGCGAAGGGTATACAGGAGTGGGGGAAATGAATGACCACGGAAAAATAAGAACCACGGCTAACGCAAAAACATTTTCTACCAGCGTACTTTATTTCGAAGTCTCACTAATACTTTGTTCACTGTGGAAGTAGCCCCTCAAATAAGATCGATACATATTGTCTAATATATCTGCATATAAATGTAGGAAATTAACGAAAATTTGTATTTAGATTATTTTGAGGGCGGGGAACATTTCTGCGCTATCAAAAGTAGGTGTTGCTATTGAAAATTTTAAAGTTGGTGCGGATTCGAGTATGAAGATAGTCCCCTATGCAAATTTTTTGTATATCAATATATAGTAGACTTTATTTCCTACAAAATGGTATATTAAGTTTAGCTCTACTATAAAAACTAACGAAATAATCATCGGTGGTTCGTTTTTTTTCCCGCGGCTGTACTTAAAAATATATTTTCTTATTTTTTAAGGGTTTTGATAATAAATTATTAATTTTTTCATGTGGAACTGCGCAAGGTGTCCACAGGGAAAGCATTTTGAATTTCCCTGATATTTCCCTGCAAGCCGTACATTTTTTTACGGCCATATTTAAAAAAATATATTATTATTCCTTATTATTATGCAAGATATGATTTGACATTATCTTATTATTTCCCAAAAATATATTTATTTTTAATATATAAGTTTACTAAATATTTCGCTTGATTTTCTAACTCCCCAAAAAGTGCAACCAAAGTTTAACATCCAAAAATCAATAATCAATGCATAAAAATTTAATGTACCCCAAATTCAAAATTCCAGAGCATTTACCAAATATCAATAAATCAAAATGCTACTTAAAAATCATAAAAGTAAGTGCAATATATCTGTTAGATTATTAGTAATTGTACTTTAGGATCAAAGGCTAAAGTAACCTCAATATTAAAAAAGAAATCCAATATACAAAAAAAGTAGAAACCCAATGCATCCCTATCCCTAATAATAAAAATAATTTATTTAAATCTAATCAAATACATTAAGAAATACATTTTAGTACATAAAATATATTTCCTAAGATCTAAAATGTACCCAAAAAAATAATAGAAGCAACAACTGTTTCGTCAAGTTTAACAGAAAAAAAATCATTTTATGGATGTTCAAAAGAAATTTGAATTTCAGTAGGAACTTAGCAAGTTTTAAACATTTGAAAGATCTATGTTTAAAATAGTGAGTGGGCGGGCAAGTACCTAGTTATAGATAGCCAATTGGTTTGTCAAATTTTAGAAACATCAGCATTTTGATGCGGTTTCTACGACCTTGAAAAAGAAAATGTTCACTTTTACACACATTTAAAAGTCCTATATGCAATTTCCCTCTTTTTGATTGCATTTAAAAAGTATTTGAATATTTGCAACCAATCAACGATGTTTCACAACCAGAAATCAAGTTAAAAATATTTTTTTTTCGAGAAATTCCCTGAATTTTTCAAAAAAATCCCTGATATTTTCAGAATGGTCAAATTCTCTGATATTTCCCTGATTTCCCTGTTTGTGGACACCCTGTGGAGAGCCGCAACTTTTCATCAAAAGAGCCACATGCGGCTCGCGAGCCGCAGGTTGCCGACCCCTGACCTAGATCAATACATGTACACCTATGTCACACTGTCAAAAAAGAAGTTATTACAACTATTACATTGCTTTTGAACTGTTTTTAATACGAAGATTTACTCAAATTAATGATTCGCAGATGCATCATGACGCATCTTGCAAAAGTAGAATGACGCTTAACTCATTTTCACTTTTTAATGGCCTCTTAGACGCAGCTGACTTCAATAGAAAATGACTTGAAGGCGGTTAGGAAGCGAAATGCGGTGCACCTTCTTTAAGTGGTCAGCGTCCACAAGGGTGCTCTTCAACACTTCTTTGTAGTATATCCATTACAAAAGAAAGTTGAAGTGGTGAGTTCTGTACATGGGAAACTCCACTACTTATTCATGTTTTACACTATCTGGTGACTCGGATGTAGAGAGTGTTTCCGAGAATGCAGCACGGTTCATATTTGTAATGCATCCTAAAAAAAAATCGAAAGGAAATTCTAAGTATGGTTTGGTTTGGTTAATTAACGTCGCACTAGAGTGGGCTATTGGCGACGGTTCGGAGCCTGTCTCGACGGAAAGACCCGTGAACGATGCTTCGCATTTTTGAACCATGGTCAGATGATGAGGACAACACCTGAGCTGGCACTTGACGCAACCTCAATAGGCGTCAAGACATTGGAACCCGATCAGATTTAATGTTTACCAGTCAAATACCGTGCACCAAATTATACCATACACGCCAGTAGAATTTGCTGGATGTTCTGGAAGACTTTCTAGTACTTTTGTAGGGAAGCTGGCAACCCTTCGATCGCAAGATCACTACTATCTAATTTTTCTTTTTCAAGTCCACCGCACAGGTTCGAACTAGCAATCCTCCGATTACCTGCTGAACGCCTTTATCTACTGGACAATTGTAAGCCTAATTCTAAGTATGAAAAATTACTGCGCAAGAGTGGAAATATGATTGATATAATTAAATTACTCGAGGCATTGTAGTTATATTTAATACTCAGATAAAACAAATTGCGGGACAATACAGTCTTTATGTACATAGACTCATGTTCAGCGCCGATAAATAAAAATTGTTTTATTTATTTTGCTTATTTAAAAATATTTTTCTTGCAAATAATTGCGTTTCTTTAAAATAAAAATAAGAATAATAATTTAATGTATATTTTAATATAATTTTGGGAGCGCAAGGTGTACTGATTCTATTTTTATTTTCGTTGAAAAGTATCGTAGCGACAAAACAGAATATGTATTGCGGTAAAGTTGAACAAAACAGCAGGGAAATGAAAATAGTAAGAATAGAAGCCAATCCTAAGAACCATCAATTTTCTCGTATCCAGTGGTGGCTGAAGGCTTAAGCGTCTGCTTGGGGCGCACGTCTAAATTTGTGTAAGGGTGCTAAATTTGTGTGAAAATTAAAAAATGTATAAATCGTAAATTTGTATTGAACATTTGGTATTTTTCTGTGATCCTTATTTTTAGTTAAATTATACGATACATTTAAGTTTATCTGTTAGAGATTCATTTACTAATTATTTACATCTATTTATTACGTTACAGAAGTTAATTTTTATTTTATTATGTGAAAAGGCACTCTTGATACTGCAAATCAATGATTTCCCCCAAATTATTCAATTTGATACTTGAGCAAAAATAATATATAAAGTTTGAAAATTTTAATATTAAAAAAAATATTATCCAAGATGCAAAATCGCTTTACAAATTATTAGTGCAAATAAGGACGTCGAAATCATATTTGATTGCGTCCCAAGTAATCCTTGAACCGTCCCTGCTCGCATCAAAAGTACATAATCCTAACGTTGTAGAGCGAATATGACGTCATAATCGTGAAACCAACATCTAATGGCCTCATACACGTGACTCCTTTTCAAAATTATGAATTAAAAAATACTCGCGATTGGCTGATGAATTGGGAAATGTGTAACAGTGAAAATTTATGAATGGAATGACGTAATTAACCACGTGTCTGAGGCCATACATGTTGGCCTCACTTTGATGTTAGAGATATTACAAAGGTATGTTTTCTCTGCTATGAAGGATCCATGCTCGAAGGTTGTAACATGATGCATGAGTGGAAGTAGTGCACCAACTCAAGGGGTTGAATTAGACTTCCCAACACCGAACAAGTTGGAGTTTACTTTAACCTTCTGACCGTTACAGACGTATTTTTGCGTCCTTGTATCTCCAGTTTTTCCAAAAATACACACCATTTTTAAATTCATAAAAATACTTTATTTTCTAATATTTTCCAAACTTTTTTATTGGGGTGTAAATTCAAAGCCATGTCTTTAAGAATATGTTTTTTTTAATTATATAAATTTATTAAAATATTATTTAAACTCTCTAGCAAAGAAAACAGTTTTACAATTTGGTTAATTTTCTGAACGGTCAGAGGTATCGTAGTGAAAATAAAGTGGTGTTTAAAAGAATTATGAAATTAAATTAGCGTTATATGAAATGTTAAAATTTATAGAATTTATAATCAGATAACTATATATTCTAAGTTAATGATAAAAAAAATATTAAGTGTGTTATATTTAATATACAGATGAAGGAATTAATAAATGTGTTTTAAAAAAGAAAAAGAAATAAAATTTTATATTACAATTCAGACAACAAGATTTTCTTGTCTTGTAAAATACTTCTCTTTAACAAGTTCGAAAACAATGCGCCTTCATATAAATAGCTACTTTGACTTTACCTTATCAGTTTTCACGTGTGTTTTTCGTGTTTATTATGTCATAAACTATCTCTATAAAAGCCGAATTATGCATCAACATTTTTGTGCAGTTTGGGAAAACATTGAGATAAAATTGTTTTTAAGAAATATCACTGCCTCAATAACAAGCTTCCGACCAATTCGAGAAAAAAGGCGTCAACTGCTAAAAAATATATTTGAATAAACTGTCTCTCGTCCCGAAGTTATTGACATTCCTCACAGTGTTATTATGGCCGAAACACACTTCAACTGGTAAAACATCAATTTCCTTCTCGAATACATCCAAAAGCTTCGGACACTGAACTTGGTATTGTTTTCGTACCCGAATACTTTATCGTGTATATAATCACATTGTTTTCTTATTTTCACGATTTTCTGAAAACTAAGCAAAAAAGGCATGAATTTAAAAGTCAAATATGCGTATTATAAAGAAAATATTACACTATGGTATAAATGAATGTATAGACATTTTATACACACAAAATTAAGTTTAAGAAAACTAAAAGACTTGGATCGATACGATGCTTGGATTCGGGACTGAAAACAGCCTAGGTTCTGTATATTTAGCTGTAGTTGATATTCAGTGATTCGTAGCTTATGTGTTGCATAAAGCGAGGTTTAGACGTGATAGTTATTTACTGTTAGAGCGCTGATAAATTATCTGAAGAAATATGCCGAACGTTTAAACTAGAGACGATTTTGTTATTGAGAAGCATTGCGTGAATTTCGCCCTTCCAAGGCCACAGAAATCGGATAGTTGTTTTCACGATAATAACAACTTCCAATAACTGTCTGAGAGATAAAACTACCGCGTGTAAACGATCCATAAGAAGTCCCAATTATATTCTGTATCATCTGCGTCATTGCCATCTACCTTTTTATAGACACGTATAAAGGCTGTATGGACATCTAAATTTATTATTTCGTAAAACTATATGACATACATGCCGCGACTGTATGCCGTTTATGCCATAGCTGTACGATATGAATGTCCAAAAAAATTATATATGTAAATCATTAATGACTAAAAATCTTTTGATAATTTTTTTTTAAAAAATCGATTTTTTTTACAAGATATGTAGTTTGGGGTTTTTAAAATTGCATATCAATAATTGTAAACTAATTTAAAAATTCCTAAAGATTATATTTGATTTTAATTATTTTTGTCTATAAATTTTAATATGACCTTATATATAATTTTTTTTAACAATTACATAATATAGAAGTTGCACTTTAATTTACTTGCTCCATTAAGAATAAAGTCTTATATTCTCACTTTACCTCAATAATTTTTCTCTTAAAGTTTATTTCTTTTCTTTTCATATAAGATCCTTACTAACTGTATCAAACATATGGTTAGTAGTACGCTATTATGCAGTTGGCATAGACTCTAATAGTCGTTGGACGTTTGTCAAATATTAGGGTTGAATCCAGTCCAAAAGTCGTTTTTGAAACACAAAGTTCATATTTTAGGTCAAAACCCGCCAAGATAAGATTACTAAAACACATCTAACACGGAACCGAAAGGAAAAGGAAACCCGAAAGGAATTTAAAGAAGCATAAGACAAAAGAAATATAACCATGGAATTTTAAAATATTGAGATATAATTTTTTTTCAAAATTATACTTTTTTATAATGTGTATCATAAGTATTTTTGATTCCGAACAATCAATATGTTTTGTGTTAAAATAATACGTTACTATTTTTTACCTTTCATAAATTATATGTATTAACATAGTGTTTTTTTAATATTTAAATTTTAGTTTTATTACAGTTTATTTTAAACGTAAACCCTATTACATTTATTAGTACAAATAATTTATTATGAAGAATGATTGTTAGTATTCAAATTAGGGTATGCTATATATAAAAAGACCTGTACATAAACTGGACTTCGCAATACCATTTTTCTGAAATATTTTTACTGCTCAAATTGATATTTACCCTAGTAACCCCAAAAATAAAGGATTTTTATGTTATGTTTTTATTATTTTGGTGAAATATATTTTACAATGGCATTTTTTTTCTATATATATCTAATTATAATTATCTACATCTGAATATTTCTAAACTAATTATGTGACTAAGCTATACAAAACTTTGATTTAATAATGTTTTGAAGCACATGTTTACCAAAAAAAGTTTTGGCATAACTATTTATATGTGGAGAAAAACAAATATAAAACTGTATAGAAAAAGCTGCTTACAAATTGCATGTTTTTGTTGTAAAATTTGTTTACCGATAATCTCGCAAAATATGTGCATGAAGAAAACTACCATGACCCTTTTATAAAAGGGTAACTTCATTTTTCCTGGTTCTTTGAAATTTCAAGTTGCCGAGGAGGACAAAGGCTTCATAACGAAAAGGGTAAATAATATTCAGAGGACAAAAATGCGATTATTTCATCACCTGCGTTCCTGCGTCCACGCGACATTTTCATATTGTTGAAATGAAAAAAAAAATACATGTTACGTTACAATATTGACGGTATTTTTTTTAGAGTTGCTGAAAAGCAAATTAGATACATTTATATAATTGCAAATAATTCGTAAGGAATAGCAAAGATAATTTATTTTAATTATCTAACTATTTTTGATTCGATACTTCAACCTTCGACGGGAATTCAACAATAAATGTCACTTCAAATTAATTTAGTTTATGCTACCAACACACAGGGTTCGGAGTTAGATGAAAATTAGCGTCATTGACAACTAGCATTTTTTTTTAGTTGGCAAAATGTCCTGTATAGGCGTAATTTTAAAATAAATCAAATTGCTTAAGCAGAGCTGCCAACCGTAAATATATTTTTGCAATCGTTAAAGTTTCTTTCGCATAAAATAGAAGCATGTTTCCATGCGTATTTTAAAAACACAATATATTTTTTGAGCGGAGGTACAAAAAATGTGTTTTTTAAATCTAGTTTTTGTAATGTCAGTAGGGTTAAAATATATGTAGTTTACCCACAGCGCTTATTTCCCAAATGCAAATATTTTTTTCCAAAATTTTTTTGTAAATATTATACGTTTAAAAACACAATATATTTTTTGGTTAGGGACAAAAATTCCAAGCCTCAAGTGCATAATAAAAGATTGAATAGTATGTATATATGAATTTTTGGCCGATTTATATCCGAGTAGTGAAAAATACTGTTTTGCGTGCGACAAACATACACTCTTTTATTATTATTATTATTATTATAGATATCTGACTTTCAGAAACGTTATATAGTGTTTATATATTTAAAAAAAAAAAAAATTCTGTTAGTTAAAATTTCATGTTTTATAAAAATTAATATTGGTTGATAATGAAGGTTATGTTTTTTTGTTGCAGCATTCAATTTTGATTCATGTTTGGCCGTAAGTTAAAACTCGCTGCGTTTCATTGACATGCAATTTTTTTCCCTTGATATATTTTTTAAACAATATCAGTACAAATAACATTATTGAGAACACAATATTAAACGCACTGTTTAAATCATATTTTTCACACAACAATAGCTCTTTTTTTCAAATCTTATTGTTATAACAATAAATAGAAATATTATTCTAAACAATAGAAATGAACACATACATGTTTCATTGTTGAAAATTGGTTCATTTCGCCGCCATCTTTGCCGACTGCGTACGAAACGGAAGCAATTTCGTGAAAAAATTATTTCAAGTATTTTTACTCCAAAAAGTAAGTCGGCAACTTACTTTTACATCTCAGCAAAGTTCGCATGTCCTGTGTGATAAGCTAAGACAAACAGTAAGATTGCCTTGTTGAAATAACTTCCACTTGATCTACACTAATGGGTCACTGGCGAATCACGAAGGAAAGAAAAGGGAATGGTGCCTCCTCGTAATTTTTGACACCGATCGGGTACAGAAGACATTTGATATGGCGCTCTATTCTCCAAACTTCCCCACCTCTACCAACCTCAAGGGATTTGAGACGTGACGGATTCAACGGGTACCAGGCCCCCGCTACACGACGAGTATTCATTTAGATTTCCATCACATCGGGATAGAGGCACTATAATTTCAAGTCGGACACACGGCATAAGAGAATACTTCTCCACCACTACCAACCTCAAGGGATTTGAGACGTGACGGATTCAACGGGTACCAGGCCCCCGCTACACGACGAGTATTCATTTAGATTTCCATCACATCGGGATAGAGGCACTATAATTTCAAGTCGGACACACGCATAAGAGAATACTTCTCCACCTCTACCAACCTCAAGGGATTTGAGACGTGACGGATTCAACGGGTACCAGGCCCCCGCTACACGACGAGTATTCATTTAGATTTCCATCACATCGGGATAGAGGCACTATAATTTCAAGTCGGACACACGCATAAGAGAATACTTCTCCACCTCTACCAACCTCAAGGGATTTGAGACGTGACGGATTCAACGGGTACCAGGCCCCCGCTACACGAAGAGTATTCATTTAGATTTCCATCACATCGGGATAGAGGCACTATAATTTCAAGTCGGACACACGGCATAAGAGAATACTTCTCCACCTCTACCAACCTCAAGGGATTTGAGACGTGACGGATTCAACGGGTACCAGGCCCCCGCTACACGACGAGTATTCATTTAGATTTCCATCACATCGGGATAGAGGCACTATAATTTCAAGTCGGACACACGCATAAGAGAATACTTCTCCACCTCTACCAACCTCAAGGGATTTGAGACGTGACGGATTCAACGGGTACCAGGCCCCGCTACACGACGAGTATTCATTTAGATTTCCATCACATCGGGATAGAGGCACTATAATTTCAAGTCGGACACACGCATAAGAGAATACTTCTCCACCTCTACCAACCTCAAGGGATTTGAGACGTGACGGATTCAACGGGTACCAGGCCCCCGCTACACGACGAGTATTCATTTAGATTTCCATCACATCGGGATAGAGGCACTATAATTTCAAGTCGGACACACGGCATAAGAGAATACTTCTCCACCTCTACCAACCTCAAGGGATTTGAGACGTGACGGATTCAACGGGTACCAGGCCCCGCTACACGACGAGTATTCATTTAGATTTCCATCGCATCGGGCTAGAGGCACTTCAATTTCAAGTCGCACGCACGACATAAATAACTCTTGCACGGGTATGTTTTATTTTTCTCTTTAAAGAATATAAGTAAGACTATTCCACGTAACAGATTATTTTAAATTTGAGTTGAAATGAACAGTTTATTTGATGAGGTATACGAGAAAAAATTCTAATTAGCATCGAACGCTAAGCCTTTTTTCATGCCGATTACAGGATATGCGTAGCTATGATTTAGTTTTTTTAGATCTAGTTTTTGTAATGTCAGGTAGGATTAAAATATATGTAGTTTACCAATAGCGCTTTTTACCAAAAGCATTTATTAAAAAAAAAATTGGTAAATATTATGTCCTTAAAAACACAATAAATTTTTTGAACGGGTGGTACGGAGGTACAGAAAATGTGTTGCTTAGGTCTAGTTTCTGTATTGTTAGTAGGGTTCAAATATATGTAGTTTACCAACAGCCCTTATTTCCAAATACATTTATTAAAAAGGCCGGAGGGGCAAGAAATTTGTTGTTTAGCTCTAGTTTTTGTTATGTCAGTAGGGTTAAAATATATGTAGTTTACCAACAGCTATTATTTCCCAAATACATATAATAAAAAAAATTGGTAAATATTATGTAATTATAAACACAATATCTTTTTGAGTGGGTGGGCCGAAGGAACAACAATTTTTTTGTTTAGATCTAGTTTATGTGATGTCAGTAGGGTTAAAATATATGAAGTTTACCAACAACGCTTATTTGTCAAATGCAAATCTTATCTTTTTCAATTTTTGGTATATATTTTTATTTTTATTTATCGAAAGTATATTTGCGTGGGTGGGTCGGAGGGACCATTAAGTTGTTGTTTAGATCTAACTACTTGTAAGGACAATATGGATTAAATTATATGTAGTTTATCAACAACGCTTATTTGTCAATTGCATATCTTAACTTTTCAATTTTTGGTATATATTTATATTTATATTTATCGTAAGTATATTTGCGTGGGTGGGTCGAGGGACAATTAAGTTGTTGTTTAGATCTAACTACTTGTAAGGGCAATATGGATTAAATTATATGTAGTTTACCAACAACGCTTATTTGTCAATTTCATATCTTAACTTTTCAATTTTTGGTATATATTTATATTTATCGAAAGTATATTTGCGTGGGTGGGTCGGAGGGACAATTCAGTTGTTGTTTAGATCTAACTACTTGTAAGGACAATATGGATAAAATTATATGTAGTTTACCAACAACGCTTATTTGTCAATTGCATATCTTATCTTTTCAATTTTTGGTATATATTTCTACTTATATTTATCGAAAGTATATTTGCGTGGGTGGGTCGGAGGGACAATTAAGTTGTTGTTTAGATCTAACTACTTGTAAGGACAATATGGATTAAATTATATGTAGTATACCAACAACGCTTATTTGTCAATTGCATATCTTAACTTTTCAATTTTTGGTATATATTTATATTTATCGAAAGTATATTTACGTGGGTGGGTCGGAGGGACAATTAAGTTGTTGTTTAGATCTAACTACTTGTAAGGACAATATGGATTAAATTATATGTAGTTTATCAACAACGCTTATTTGTCAATTGCATATCTTAACTTTTCAATTTTTGGTATATATTTCTATTTATATTTATCGAAAGTATATTTGCGTGGGTGGGTCGGAGGGACAATTAAGTTGTTGTTTAGATCTAACTACTTGTAAGGGCAATATGGATTAAATTATATGTAGTTTACCAACAACGCTTATTTGTCAATTGCATATCTTAACTTTTCAATTTTTGGTATACATTTCTATTTATATTTATCGAAAGTATATTTGCGTGGGTGGGTCGGAGGGACATTTAAGTTGTTGTTTATATCTGACTATTTCTAAGGACAGTATAGTAAGTTATATGTAGTTTACCAACAACGCTTATTTGTCAAATGCATATCTTATCTTTTCAATTTTTGGTATATATTTATATTTATCGAAAGTATATTTGCGTGGGTGGGTCGGAGGGACAGTTAAGTTGTTGTTTAGATCTAACTATTTGTGAGGACAATATGGATTAAGTTATATGTAGTTTACCAACAACGCTTATTTGTCAAATGCATATCTTAACTTTTTCAATTTTTGGTAAATATTCTTATTTATTTATATTTATCAAGTGTATATTTGCGTGGGTGGGTCGGAGGGACAATTAAGTTGTTGATTAGATCTAACTATTTGTCAGGACAATATGGATTACGTTATATGTAGTTTACCAACAACGTTTATTTATCAAATGCAAATATCATCTTTTTCAATTTTTGGTTTATATTTATATTTATCGAAAGTATATTTGCGTTGGTGGGACAGAGGGACAATTAAGTTGTTGTTTAGATCTAAATATTTCTAAGGACAATATGGATTAAGATATATGTAGTATTAAAACAACTCTTATTTGTCAATTGCATATCTTACCTTTTTCTATTTTTGGTATATATTTTTATTTATATTTATCGAAAGTATATTTGCGTGGGTGGGTCGGAGGGACAATTAAGTTGTTGTTTAGATGTAACTATTTGTAAGGACAATATGGATTAAGTTATATGTAGTTTACCAACAACGCTTATTTGTCAAATGCATATATTATCTTTTCAATTTTTGGTATATATTTATATTTATATTTATCAAAAGTATATTTGCGTGGGTGAGTCGGAGGGACAATTAAGTTGCTGTTTAGATCTAACTATTTGTGAGGACAATATGGATTAAGTTATATGTAGTTTACCAACAACGCTTATTTGTCAAATGCATATCTTATCTTTTTCATTTTTCGGTAAATATTTTTATTTATATTGATTGAAAATATATTTACGTGGGTGGGTCGGAGGGACAATTAAGTTATTGTTTAAATCTGGTTTTGTAATTGCAGTAGGCTTAAGTTATATTTCGTTCACCAACAGCATTTATTTCCCAAATACATAATTTTTGTAATTTTTTATTAATAAATGTTATATCCTTAGCTGTTTTACTGACAAATTTACTGAAAAGTATGAAAGCAATTATTGAAAATTAACGTTAGCCGTAAAAAATGACGACTGGGTGTAAAAATACGATCGTCAAATTGAAATGTTTGTAAAAAGGTAGGCTTCAAAAATGACGACTGGCTGTAAAATTACCGTCGTTAAACTGAAATTTTTTGGTGCGAAATACGACGACCGACGGCTAATTTCAAACGTAGCCAACACATGAATTTTTACATATTTTTTAAAAATTGTTTTCCAAAAGTTTACCCAATACTTTAGATTTAAAAAATGATTTGACATGAAGTATGTTCTATGAATTTAGAAATTACATATGCGTATTGTTCGGAACATAGACGATATACTGACGGAGGATACACACTGCTATTCCTCAAAAGTTTTTAAGTCTGGAACTGAATTGTAAACAATTTGACAATGGATCATTTCTTTATCAATAGCATCTTTCTTTTGTGCAAAAACACACGAAAAATACATCGACTTTTTATGCTACGCTAACTATAAATGATTGATATGAGCTGTTTGAACCCTAGATATGGACGCATCTTTAAGTCAGTAGATCAGTTTAAAATCAATGAATGACTTTAAATTGTAACATTATTTTACGATACAATATATTTAATGTAATGAATTTGGTGATAATTTAAATGCGAACTTGATATTTAGTTAAGTATTTTTTTAAATTCCAGGATTTAGAAATACTAATTGCATATTCTCAGGAGTGGCTTAAGGCCTAAGCGACACAAGCGGCCACTTGGGGCGCCGGAATAATGAAGGCGCCAAATTTTAGTGAAAAAAAAGAAAATATAAATGAGTAATGTAGGAAATTTGTAGTCTACATTGAACATTTTTCAAATTTTATATTTTTATTTAAATGAATTAATTAATTTAGGGTTAATTTATTTCTACCTGTATTTTACTTTATAGTGGTTAGTTTGAATATTATTTTATTATCTGAAAACGCACTGTTGACCCTGCAGACTAATGATTTCTCCTAAATTTTTCACCACCGCAAATTCTAATATTAAGAAAATATATAACACAAGTTGCAAAAATACGTCAAAAATTGTTTGTATAAATTGTGATGCCAAAATTATGTTTGCTTTTGTCTCAAAAATTCCTTGATCGTCACTACATAAAATCTGAATATATCTATATCTGAAAATCTATCTAGAAAATCTGAATATATATATATATATATATATACGTTAATATTAACGTATATATATATATATATATATATATATACGTTAATATTAACGTGTGGTTTTCCGTTTTTTTATGTATAAAATTGTTAGCCTTTTACAGATCTATGAAGAATCAATTCTTCATAGATCTGTAAAAGGCTAACAATTTTATACATAAAAAAACGGAAAACCACACGTTAATATTAACGTATATATATATATATATATATATATATATATATACGTTAATATTAACGTGTGGTTTTCCGTTTTTTTATGTATAAAATTGTTAGCCTTTTACAGATCTATGAAGAATAAATTTTAAATGACCAATTTTGTTTTTGATTTTCTATTGTATATAAAAATATATACTCTAATAATATATATATATATATATATATATATATATTATTAGAGTATATATTTTTATATAGAATAGAAAATCAAAAACAAAATTGGTCATTTAAAATTTATTCTTCATAGATCTGTAAAAGGCTAACAATGTTATACATTAAAAAACGGAAAACCACACGTTAATATTAAAACACGAAAATAAATTTCATAATATAAAAAAAAAATTCAGAATTTGCATTTGAATAGAAACATTTTTTATTTTTTATTCGAGTACTAATACATAGAAATCTTTGTGACTGTGTTTCTAATATTAATAACAACATACCGAAAAGTATTTATGATTATTATTTATAATTCTTTGTCATAAGTTTAGGGAGCTTTAAAATTCCAAACGAATTGTTTTAAAATAATTATATTTTACTTTTAAATTTTTACTGGTACTTACTGGGAATTTATAATGGGTAAACACCATTTGTTTTCAGGAAGCATTCTTATAATTTTTTTTTTTGCTCATGATATCATCTATCATTAATAATTCCCAAAAACAGAACTCTCAATTTACGCTTTAGAACAAAGACTAGAAACTTCGTATTTCCATTGAAGTCGTTTTTTTATTTAAATCCCTACCAATTAAAAAATATATAAGAAAGCGAACTACTTCACTTTATAAAACCCATTACACTTTCACTTTTTTATTAGAGAAAAAAAAATCAATTATTATTTCTAAGATTTTTGAAAGGCGGCAAACTTTGTGCTTGCGAGTTCAAAGCCTCTCAAAATATTCCGTTTGGTAATGTATACATTATTAAAAAAATGAAACGTCCATTTATTTTGATTGCCCTTGAGAACAATGAATGACTATGGAAATTTTTAGTTTTCCCCGAGAGCAAACAAATTTCACTGTGACGGCCGTCACCAAATATTCTTGCAATTTCCGAGTTCAAAGTCCCACTCTAACTTATTAAAATTCGAAGAATTTCATTGTGACTATTTTAATCGAAAGTGAAAAACCGTTGTTTTTTAATCATTAAAAACAATGAGAAACTGATATACTTTTGAATTTTTTAAAAAGTAATTATAGAATAAAAAAGTATAATTTTCGGCAACGATAATGAAAGATAAGACTTCAAAGAAACGCCAAGTGCGATTTTTTAAAGTTTCTAATAATAATTTTTTTTAAATACTTATATTTTTAAAAGTTCTACTATTTATTCAGAAATGTTCTTTGATTCAGACAAATTAACCTGCGTTTAGAAAATCCAAATACACTTAAGAAAATACACTTAATCTAAATACACCAAATACTGCCGAAATAAACGATGTTGAGTTACACATCTCTACAAGTTTTCATTCCAACTTCAGTGCTTATTTTTGGCGTCTTTTAAGCTGAAGCCTGATCAGCCTGATCTTATAAAATGTATGGAGATATTCTAGTCGAAAAGTCATTAGTTTCCAGTAAATTTCTACTTCAAGCAAGATATTTCTTTATCTAGATGTATAGAAATTGCAAAAAACATAAGCTAAATTTTCAGTCCAAAGCATTTTTTTTTATAAATAATATTTTAACTTAAGTATTATTTAAAAAACCATTAAACAGGTTATTTTTAATTAATTTTTCATTGCCATTTCTGCATCATAATTCGCTGAAAATTTGTAACAAGTACCTTAGATAGAAATCACTGGTTAATCTAATATACAATTTCTACACAGATTTTACTAACCCAAATCGTAAGAACACCTAAAAATATGCAATATAAAGTTGGAAAAAAAATAGTTAGAGCCATTTTTGAGTAATTCCTAAACACCCTAAAAATTAAAAAAATCCCTCCCTCCCTCACCTTGAATTTTTTTTTATATTCACACTAAGTTTGGTGTTGAGTGTCATGTATTTTAATGCCTATTCCCGTATCATTAGCCGTTATGGAGATATAATGCTTACAGACACCATACTCTAATTATTAAAAAACATTTCGAACAAGGGGGTCTTTAAACATGTACAATCACCAAAATCACGACATCGGAATTTTGGTTCAAACCTTCGAGCATGAATCCTTCATAGTAGAGAAAGCATAATGTTATAATCTCGATAACATCAAAGTGAGGCCAACATGTATGGCCTCAGACACGTGTTAATTACGTCATTCCATTCATAAATTTTCACTGTTACACATTTCCCAATTCATCAGCCAATCGCGAGTATTTTTTAATTCATAATTTTGAAAAGAAGTCACGTGTCTGAGGCCATTCGGTCTGAGATGTTGGTTGCAGGATTATGACGTCATATTCGCTCTACTATAGTCCATTCATGCTCGAAGGTTCGAACACTATTATGTGCACGGCTCTCTGGCAAGTGATGTCAGTCACAAAAATCCGAAAGTGGATTAATACGGTTTTCAATCACTAGCCAGTTAGAATTATTATTTGGTCAAGTGTGTGAGGCCCAGTTCATTAGGTTAAACAATGCCAAGTTGAATGTCCTTCCACTTAACATTGTAGCCAATGGTAATTGTAAACTTTAAACTCTCTTATATCGGAACTCTATTTCTGGACGTACACCACTTGGTATCCAATCCGCCTATTTATTACTCTATACTTCATTTGGGGTATGTAAAATTATAGTGGATTTTTGTCGCTGAATTTTTTTCACACAGATCCTCGATGCATTTTAAATTTAACGTTATGTCAAGGTTGGCCTTGTCAACCAATCAGATTGCTTCTCCTTAAATAGACCATATTTTTAAATACGTTTACGTAATCTCTAACTCAACCGCAATCTACTTCGATAATTGAACAGGATGTCAACAATACGTTTCTGATTTCCGTCCAAAAACTACATTTCGTTGACAACAGAACTGCGGTTTTTATTCGGCACCTGTCGAATCTGCGAAAATTCATCTGTGGCACGGTTCTGTGTACGCCACATTACCTAGACTGACTAATTGTGAATATTAAAGGTTGCAGCTGTGACAAAGGGCTATCCCAAGGGAATGCAAACCTATGGACTTCGAAGATCCATGACTCATTTCCGCCACTGGAAAAGCACACTCATCCCACGTCGCGTCCTCGCCCTGGCCAGTTCTTCGATGACTCGAACCCACAGGAAATGTTTTCGTTCGGGCAAACAACCTTTTCCCCATTTCAAGTTTAAACTGAGGCACTTAAGTCGTTTTGGCGACATAAGAAACAAACAACTGTTATTCCGACCGAGTTCGTCGCCAAGTTCTCGTGAACGGTGCCCAGCTATCGTAAACAATGGATGAACAGTTTACGATGGGATTGTTTTGGGATTCTGTTTTGAGATGTTTTTTGTTCTTCTCTTTTTGTTGTTGTTGTTGCTTGGATAAAGCGTCCCCTTTGTTTCAATTACTTCCTGACATTCGAGTTGAATCTGTTTACTCAAAAGTGACAGAATGTGATGAAGGTGGGAACGGAGCTAAGCAACGGAAATCTGTTTGTTTTGAATACCATTCAAGAGCAACTGGCCCCTTCCGATATCGTTTCCTTCCTTGTATATCAAGGCTAACGACCTTGAAAGACACCCTTTTACAATTTTGCTCTTTTAAAGAGAAAAAAAAATGCTAGGTATACACTTAAATTTAGATTCCATTATGTCTATTGAAAGCCCGTAGCCAATATACATGACTTTTATTCCAGATTAAAAATGCTTACGTCACGTGTAGCACATGCAACTGTGATTGGTGAATAAAAACTGTGGTTTTTATTCCTCAATCACAAAAGAATCTGGCACCCGTGTTTTTGTTGAACTGAACTGTTAACGCTTAAATCTCGACACCAGATCGGACCTAGTGTACATTGATAAATCTAATACTTTTAAAACTTTTAACTATACCTTTACATAGTATGTACTTTACGACAATTATACATTTTTAAAAATATACATATTTATAATGTTTATTATTTGTATACTTTATAATTTGTTATATTTGTTGTATATTTATAATTTGTTACTTTTATCTGACTTTTAATAGCTATTTTATGGAACTGTTGTGGTCATATTCATCTAACTTTCTTTGAGGTTAAAGCTAATTTCCAATTTTAGCTTTTGTTTAAAATTATTTGTAGAATCAATTAGATGCGGTGGGAAGCGTGGTTGCAAAGATAAATGGATGGGACTTTCGCCGCCTTCTTGTTATTTTCAGAATTAATACATTACGTCGTGGATGTATGAAAGCATTTTTGGTGAAAATATTCTTGTCTTTGCGGCAGAGCGTCGTCTGATGTAATTACAGGTGTTGAGGGATAGTCCAAAAGCCACAAGAAGCACGTTCTGGGAATGTGTCATTTAAGAGCCCTTTTGGTTAAAACAGTGGTTCCTAAATAACCTAAGTAACCACTATACTCCTCTACCACTATATTCCTAAGTAACACCTAAATTCAGTATTTTAAAACTAAAATCAGATATTTTACTAATTTTCTTAAATAAAGATGAAATTTCTACGGTAGTAAACAAAATATCCGATAAATAGCAAGCCTGTTATCGTAATGCACAATTCAGGAGGGGAAAAACTCCATTCAATCAAAACTGCAGCCCAAAAGCAAAATTCGAAATCGGCTGAATCGTTGCCATGGTAACCTCTACGTAGTATGGAGATTCCTCCCCATGCTAAATTGCACTGCATTTGTGAGACTGTACAGCCGAGATGAATTTTATTGTTTAAGCTGCACTTGATATTCGATATACTGATTGGCTCCTCCGTGAAACGCTGGGATGGGTGGGTGAAACGATAACTTACGAGAATATCTCCAAACGGAAATGGTTTTCTTGGTAAATTTACTGTGTGCTGTTGTTTCAGGACATGGTCCTGCTGTTGTTTTGTTATTTATGTTAATATTAAAATTGACCGATTCGCATGTTTAAAAGAAAGGAGGATTGCTCTTTAATTTTCAAAAAAATAAGTAAGTGTTTTCTATTTTTTTCGCATGTTATCATTTCGTAAAAATTGAAAGGAAACTTTGATTTGAGTAGGGAATAATAAAGAATTTCCGTTCATGTATGGGTTGTGGAAAATAGGGGGGGGGGGAGAGATTCACATAATTTCGGCTGCACTAACATTTTCGAACACGGGCCGCCACTGACGTGTCCGCGTGTCGATGTTAGGTGTCTGCGCGGTCGCTACAAATAAATATCGATAAAAACGCACTGATTTAAAAGTTGAAACATCAAACTTGCAACCAAACTTGGACGTGATTTTGAACAACAACAAAAATATTTCACTCATCCCATACAGTTCCAAACTCAGTGCAGAAACTAACTCAATAGACTATTACAATGCTTTGTAATGTAAGAGATTTGTAATTCAATTAAACTTTTGGTTGGGGTATTATCTTTTAAAAAAATTGTGTCCATTGTTTTAGTAAAAAATTTGTAAAATGAAAGAAATTATCAAATTGATTCCAGAATTTTTCAGAAAATTACAAGAAAACTTCCCTTTATTTTCATGTTCGAACAAAATTGAAACATATACATACCCAGAAAGGGAATGAATATATGAAGAAAGGGGTCCCAGGTCATATTTTAGTTTTAGCTAGTTACCGTGACTAATGATAATTGGGTACCGATGGGTTAATGGGTTTTACTAATATTTTATTTCTTATATCAGAGATATATTAGCTTGAACTCGTATCGTGCGATTTTTTTTCTAATCGACAGGTACTAATTCATTCGTATGCTAATTACTAGATATTGTCCCTAACACATCAAGAAAAAAAAGTTTTTCAAAACTATCACATTAAAAAACTTTATTTTACATATTTTTCAATCAGTTAATATCTAAATTTGAATAAACATCTATATACATTAGATATTCACTCAAATTTATGTTGATACAATTTCCGAATTTGTTTTTAAAAAACTGCACCTTTAAAAAATACATATAAGGAATATTATTAAAAAAACACTTCATTCAGATGATAAATTAAAAACTATAGCTTAAACTCTAAATAACATCGATCTATACATAAAATAGAGCGTATCTGTATATTTAATTTAATGTAAAATAATTGGTTTAATCAAAAAACATTCGACGGAATAGGAAAAATTAAAAAAAATATGACAAATGAATCAAACTGCTCATTGAACCAGACATCACAGAAAGATGTGACTAATGGATATTTGATGCCATTAATTACGCCACTGAAAGTCCACTTCGCTTTGATAAAACAATCAGTAGTAGAGCACTAGATTAATGAGTCACGAAGGAACGGAAATCCTTTTGTTTCTGCTATTCGTTTATTTAATGTGCCGAGGTGGAATCAAGGATCTGTGAAATTTTGGAACGCCCTGACTTGCGGTTTTCGGCACCCCCCACGCTCAGGTGAAAGGAAGAGTAGCTAGTAAAATAGATGGTCTTCATTTTAATAATTTTCTTTTGAAATTATTTTCAGTTCTTTCAATGTTATTCAGATCGTATCTCAAAATGTTAAAGTCCTAAAATTACGAAATTAAGTGAATTTGTTAAGAAATGTTTGATAAATAAGAAGAATATATTTTTGTTTCAATACTGTTATTAGTTTATAGGTTATTTAATATTAAAGTCGTCGTTGATAAAATTTCGCTTACAAGTAATTTTGTCCGTCGAGTTTCTGAAACACTATTAAAAGGAGAGATCCAATTTTTTTAGGGAGTGTACAAATAGGTTTGAACTGGAAATCCAAGTAAGCATTTTTTTAAATTCGCTTTAGTTTTGGATTTACAAAGTTTTTAAACATTTAAACACGCTCCACTTTTTTAAGTTTTTTCACCCTCATTTTTGAAACGGGATTTCTAAATTGCTATAAGTCATTTAAAATTACATATTTTCTTATTAAAAAAATATATTAATGTTCGTTAAAACTTCATCTTTCCGATGTTATAAAGATTATAGTTCTATCTTTACAATTAAATTAGATGTGGTCAATTAAGATAGGTATAAAAAATAGTGAAGAAAGGAAAAATGTCGGATATTTCGAGAAAATTTTAATTTGCGACTTTTTGTCTTATTGTTCCGCTTGCATCTCAAAAAGTAAATGTCCTAAAATTATGACATTATGCCAGTTTATTAAGAAATGTTTGGGTAATAAGATGAATATTTTTGTTTTTCAATACGATCAGTATATTAGACGTTATTTTATGTTAAATTCATGATTTTAGAACATTTTGAAAATAATTCATACATTTTTGTATACTTGTCTTCCAATTTTCAACAAAAAAATAAATAAAAAATTAGGGGTATATATTAAACTATTGGCTACAAATGATCCAGAGCGTTTGTGAAATTTCGATTTAGTTTTGTAGTTATAAATTTTTAAAAAATTGACGAAATGACTGAAATAATCGTCAATTTTACGCGTAAAATTTTAAGGGATAAATTAAAACTGCTCTAAGTAGTTCAAAAATATACTTTTTTCCCGTTAAAAAAATATAGTTTTATTCGTAAAATCCTTCCTTTCTTGAATGGTATCAATATTGAAATTCTATCTTAAAAAATAAATTAGATGTAACTATTTATGTGAAGTACTATAATTATTATTAAAAGATATTTCGGAGCAAAATGCCAACTTTGGCAAAATGCCAACATGTATGTAAATCTAAATCCTGCAGCTTAATATATATTTTAACGGGAAATTATTATTAACGCCAATTCTCAATAATCTTACTTTATATAAATAAAAGTTGGCGAATTAGACTTATTTAAGATTGGCGCGTTTATGCTGCTGTTTGTTTACACATGTTTCGCTTTTCAATGAGTAGAAACAATTGCGTTGAAGCAGTTGAGCTTTTCCAGTTATCAGGCCCACCACAACGGCGGCAACGGGGGGGGGGGGGAGGGGGGGGGGGAAAGGGGGGGGGGGGTGTAAACTTGAAACCTTAAAAGTTGGGGATTTCGAGTTTTAAAAATCCCTGATTTGGGAAAATTTATGCCTCAGGAAAATTAATATTATTAGCAAATGAAAGCGATGGAAGACTAGAAATTGCCCAGCTTGTATTAAGATGAAACTTAAATTAGACCTCAAAACAGAACACTGCATTTGAACATGCGTGCAATAAATCAATACTTTCGAGATAACTGTTTAATATTACCTATCAAAAAGCTGACAAATGTCTATAAGTTGGAACTGGGAATTTTTTTAGCACTGTTGCGTTTTGAATTTCGAATCGTTAAGTGTGGTCTGGTTAATAAACTTCGCACTAGAGCTGCACATTGAACTACTGGCGTATGTTCGAACAAAGCGTCCTTTATTGGTTATTGGTACGTATTTACTTACTACATCAAGGACGCTTTGGTTCGAGGCCTTTCTTGAAGAATTGACCCGGGAACGATGTCTCATATTTTTAACAATGGTCAGATAACGAGGACAACACTAGAGTTGGTACCTGACGTCCTTAAGTTGGGAATTTTGAATCGTTCACTTTTGGAATTTCGGATCGTTCAGTTGGGAAATTTCTTGTCTCAACATCCCAAAAATATTTTTGTGTAACGGCACTGCCAGTAATAATTTATATAACTAAAAAAAGTATTGTTGGTAGGACACATTGTCATTGTCTACAGTGTATGAAACCGGTATTGTTTGCGAAGCAAACTAAAGAGGATTGCGTAGCAATCCTCCGGGGGTTGGCGAAGCGTTAGCGGAGCAGGGGGCGGAGCCCCCTAGTTTTAAAAAAAATCACAACAAAACTTTTTCTTATTTAAAAACTTTTTATTATTTAATAGATATTTTTTTAACTGAATGAACATCAAACGCTCTTTGGGACAAAACAATTAAATAAAATGTTAAAGTAATTTTCGATGCTAAAGAATTTATTCTGCAAATCATGTCTCTTATTTAATTTAAATTATTAATTACTGTAGCATCCCATTTTCCCTCTCGGCGCTTGATTTTTAATTTAGTAATTTTAAATCCAGTCGTCATTTTTGACGACTAACTAACGACCTAACTTTTTATAAAAAGTTCAGACGTCATTTTTTAAATAATTTCAAATGATGTAGAAAGTGGCAGAAAAAGATGACCAAACTTTAAATATCTTTCAATAATGTCTTTCTTTAATAATTTTTCTTTTCCTGTAAATTATAAAATGTCTTTGTTTTTCTTATAACCATTATAAGTCTTTACAGTGTCTGCATATATGCATACACTTAAGTAAAGCTGCCAACCTCTCAAATGTTTTTAATAATAAAAATTGATTTTCAGTAATTGCTCTCATACTTTTCAGTAATTTTGTCAGTTAGACGATAATATTTTTAGAACAAATGGAAACATGCTTCTAATTTTATGCAAAACACTTGAGAGGATTACGAAAATATCGTAAGTGTTGGAGCTCTGGTTAAGCATTCTGAAATATTTTAAAATTACGCCTAATTAGAACATTTTGACATCTAAAACAAATTTCTATATGTCAATGAAGCCTAACTTTTATATCCTAGTTTTGAAACCTGACTATTACACGATTTTATATATCATAAATGATTCATCGAGTTTCAAAACACACCTATATTTAGATAACCTACAAAGATGGGGGACACAAGAAAAGATGCATACACTTACAAGTTTTAGATAAAGATGTTCAATGTATGTTCCATCTTTGTATTTCTTAAACTTCTAAATAAAATGTGTTTTGAAGCCCGGTGAAAAGTTTATGCTGGGTTCTGTGCTTCTTCACTCAGTTGTAATTATAACCTTCCCCCGGCGTTCTAAATGTAAATATTGGCATTCTTACGTAATCACGGTAACAATACGATGTTGAGCCATAATAATTATTAATTAATAATTTATAATAAGTAATAAAGAGTTTAATGGAAAAACAATTGAATATCGGCAAATTTCAATACCACGTTTTTATTCAAATTATTTACCCATGTGTGTTAAGATACTTGGTTAAAAAATAATTGCGTCTTTGGGAGAATGTATTTACTAGGCTTGGGCGATGATGACATTTTGACACCGCGATTAATCGCCAGCCAATAATCGATATTGTCTGATTAGTCGATATTTCTAATAAATCGATATTTCTAATATGTCGATATTTTCGATATATACATATTGTTGATTTATCGATATTTTGTGAGTAGAATAAGTACAATAGCAGTACGTAAATACAAAGATGTATATCTTAAACTTATAGGAACTGAACGTTTTGTTTTTAAATTAAGGACCAATAAAATTTTTGTTTTCCCCTTTATTATTAAAAATTAGGTACATTTTACTTTTCGCCATCCCGAGTGTTGTTCTGGTCTTGAATTATTCCGTTCTTCCAAGGGTGTACTTTCCAATCGTAAAAATATAAATTGAATCATTGTCTAATCATCTTCACAAATGACCCTTTTATATATTTTCTTTTGGAAAGAATATTGTCTATTTAGAAAATGAAATAAATTTTATTTTGATGATGAATAACCAGACTTAATTTGTATATAATACAGTGTTCCCTCTAGAAATAAAAAGGGGCAGGGCGCTGTTGGCATTAAAAGGGCACCCCATTTTTGAAAAGGCATTTCTTGTTTTTAAAAGGGCACTTTTAAAAAAAATGTTTTGTGTGGGCATGGCCACACATTGACACATCGGACCCGTGACCAAACAAAAAAAAGTTCCGATTTGTTGGTTGACATTGCACGAGAGATGCATATTGGGCTATTGTTAACGGTTCGGGGCCTAGCTCGAAGGAAAGTCCCGTACAAAATTGATGAATCTTTATGAAATCATTATTTGAAATCTAAAATTTGACATTTTAAAATTATTGTTTTCCCTAATAAGCAATTCTGTAATTAGGAATCAGATCCCTTACAAAACTGATAAAAAGACTACTTAAATCCAACATTTCGTAATAAAATGCCTAGTTTTGCAAACCAATCCCTACCTGATCCCAAAACCATATTCTTTTTAAAAGAAACACAGAAAAAAACTTAGAATTTAATATGCACAGGCAACCAATAGGATTTGTGGAATGCTCCGTGCTCCAAATTACCGCGGAATCATCGTGATTTCACAACACGCGTAATAAAGGAGTTTGTTTTTCTACTGTCATAATTCACTTAATTCCAATTTACACACACATTTTTTTTAATCGATGCCTTTTTTAAAGACAACTAGGGAAGCAATGATGCTTGTGCTTGACTGAAAGGGCAAGAAGGGCGGAATTTTTTTAAAAGAGGGCGGCATTTTTGAAAAAAGAGGCATGAGGGCGCTATTGAGATGAAAAAAGGGCGGGCAGGGCGGACCGCCCTTCAAAAAACACCTAGAGTGAACACTGTATAATATATATATATATATATTGTATATATATATATATATATTGTATATATATATATATATATTATATATATATATATATATATTGTACATATATATATATATATATATGTGGGATTCACATCCCATAGTAAGTAGCATTGTAACTACATGCAGCGACCACCAGGGGCACTGCTGCGCAGCCCCAACACACTTGATGTAGGATCACGCTATGGACTGGTAGTGTTGATCATTAGGGCCGGTCAGAGACGACCGTTTAATCAATAATAAACGTAATCAGAAAGAGAAGTAGGGTTGTTCTTGAATGAGTAGGACACAGCCCTATAAGTTTGGGGGCTCGACCGAAATCAATTGGATAACTCGTTGGATGAGCGGAGCAGAGGCTGCCGAAAGAAAAGCGAGTGGTTATCCGAAGTAGGCCTAACGGCGGCCTAAAATCAACGAAGAATTGTCTTGAGCGGAGCAGAGGCTACCGAAAG
This sequence comes from Troglohyphantes excavatus, assembly GCA_963932185.1. Taxonomy (NCBI): domain Eukaryota; kingdom Metazoa; phylum Arthropoda; class Arachnida; order Araneae; family Linyphiidae; genus Troglohyphantes; species Troglohyphantes excavatus. The sequence continues at coordinate 28,416,887 of OZ010669.1, read as the reverse complement.
CAAGAAAGTTGGCCGATCATCGAATCAACTAATCCTGAAAATACTCGGTGCAGAGGCTACCTGGAGTTAGGACTGAGGAAAAATCGAAATCGACACGTTTCAGCGGAGCAGAGGCTACCGAAGTAGGCTTAGCGGCGGACAAAGAATGGACTTGTCTTGAACGGAGCAGAGGCTGCCGAAAGCAAGCAAGCAGCTACAAAGTGTTGGCCAGCGAATCGACTTTGTCCTGAAAGAAACTCGAAGCAGAAGTTACCTGGAGTAAGGAATGAACGAGGGAAAATATTGAAACCAACATATATCAACAACTCGTCTTGAACGGAGCAGAGGCTTACCAAAGGCAAGCGAGCAACTAATCGAAATAAGATTAGCATCGGACAAGCGACCGACGACGGAGGTACGTCTACCGAAGGAGCGAGCAGCGAAGGACGTCCCGACGAGATCTACAGAGGCGCGACGCAGAGTTATCGTTTTCGCCCGTAGTAGGCTTAGCAACGAGTGCTGAAGCGGACGCCCGAACCCTTCACCGGAGATCAGCATCGGAGTGTGGGTGCACCACCGAACTCTCACCACTGAATTACGGACCTACCGAACTCTCACCACTGGAGACATCGCCAAGGAGACAACTAAAGATGTATAAAAATACAAGAAAAGCGGATTTCGTTAGAGTAGCAGAAGAACTAGGAATCGTGGTGCCAGAGACAGCAACAATCCTTCAGTTAAAAGAAGCCATTGAGAAGAGTGACATTTTCACAAAAGATCAGGATTTTGTGTCTAGTTTAATAACTTCAGTTATGGAAGATAGGAGAGAAAAAGAAGAAAACGAAAACAGGATCAGGAGAGAAAAAGAAGAAAACGAGAACAGGTTCAGGAGAGAAAAAGAAGAAAACGAGAACAGGTTCAGGAGAGAAAAAGAAGAAAACGCGAACAGGTTAGAATTAGAGAATATTAAATTAGCCCAAATACAGAAAGAGATAGAGTTAGAGCAGATTAAAAATGGAGCGAATCATACACAAGAGTTAGCTATAGATAATGGGAATTCTTCAAATCTAGAAAATTTAATAAAAAGCGTTAAAACTTTAAGCATGCCAGTGCCTTCTAAACCGGAAAACTTTAATTTATTTTTTAATTCTTTAGAACGAGCATTTCAAACTAAAAATGTACCAACACATTTTAAATCAGAAATTTTGATAAATTTAATGGGAGAAAGAGCTAATAATGTATTATTGTATATTGCCGAGGGCGAGCTTAAAGATTATGAGATAGTAAAATCGGTCATTTTGAAAGAATTTCAACCGTCACCACAGGAATGTTTAAATAATTTTAAGAGATCACAAAGAATGGCAGGGGAAACGTATGTACAGTTCGCGGGTAGAATAAAAACTAGTTTTATGTATTACTGTAAATTACGAGAAGTCGATAATTTTGAGGATTTGTGCGAGTTGATGGTAGCGGATAAAATATTTAATGATTTAGATGTCGATACATCTGCACATATTGCTATTAAACAGGGAGAAAATTGGTTGAAACCGAAAGAATTAGCTAGAGAATGTGACATCTATTTTGCATCTAAACGAAGATCATTAAACGGTATACAGCAAAATTGTTTTCAAGAAAATTATCAATACGAAAATCGAAATATCGCATACCAAACGAAAAATAAATATGAAAATTTTCGAAACGCGAACCGAAAACAAAATAATGAGATCAAATGTTTTGTTTGTCAAGGTCCACATAAAGCATTTTATTGTCCACGAAAACAAACTACAAACGCTTCTGAGAGTAGTTTAGTAGTAGGAAATAAGAGTTTAGAGCATTCTGTTAACAAAATCGAAATTAACAGTAACACGGCTTCAAATATTTTGAAAAACGAGCTAAGATATGAAAAGCTTATCATTAACGGCACGGAAATCAATTGTCTTATTGATTCTGGTACAAAATGTCCTGTAGTAAATACCAACTATGTTAAGCAGTTAAATCCAGCAGAGGAAAATATTACGCTTACATGTTGTTTTGGTGAAACGGAGATTGTCAGTACAGCTGTATTTCGCGTTTCTATAAAAAATTCTAATAATTCAATGGAAATTCCGTTCGCAATGTCTAAAAAATTAAATGCACAGTGCATTATCCCTCCTAACGTCTACGATAAAATAGTGAACACGTGTAAAAACATAACAGGCGCCAAAAAACGAGAGTCTGAGCGCAGTTATAAAAAAGAGTGTCAGTTTTCGAATTCTAAATCATTTGTCGATTCTCCTCAAAAAGGATTTAATCAAGGTCAAAGATATGCTTTTTCGAATAGCGCTCTTACGGAAGTCAGGAGTGAAAAAAAAGAGTCGTCTTTTACAAATACTAAATCGCAAAACGTTTCTTTCCAAAGCGGGTTTGGTCAAGTTAAGGATTCTTGTTTTTCGAACAGCGAGTTTCAAAATAAAGGTTTTGTTAATGAAAATAAAAACGAGATTTGTTTTATTGGCGGGAAAACGGATTCTAAAAGTGATTTAATCGGCGTTGACGGATTAAGGATTAGTACTAATAAGTTAGAATTAAGTCATAATGCTATTATGAACATATCTTGTGAGGATATTTCAAGTAAGATCGAATCTAAAATCGATCAAACAAGCGATGAATACATTAAAACTGTTAAAAAATTATCGCAAGAGGGAAAAGTAGATAATTTAAAATTTAAGAGTAATGGGCTATATAGAATTAGAAATGATAGGGATAAATCAGTAATTCCTCAAATGATGCCAGCAGAAGTGATCAAAAATGAGCACTACAGAGGAAAGACTTTCAATAAGAAGAGAAAAAAGGCACGTAGATACTGGAATGATAATCTTGATATTCAGAGATCACAGAACCCATATGTGAAGAACGTGTATCGGAACCCTTCCGGTATGAAATTGAGAGCCAAATTTCACGATCCTTACGAAGTGATTCAAGTAAAGCCACGTGATCGTTACGACGTGAAAACTGTGAGACAACACGATGGTTGGAACTTTACGTCTACAGAAACTGACAATATGACAATGTGGGCAACTAACACTTGGTAATCACTCACGGGACTCAATCGGAACTTTTCAAACTTTTTAATTAAACAATTTATGCCTTTGTATTTCAGATTTTCATTTTTTTTTCAACTGAGGACAGTTGATAAGGTCAGGACGGCCGATTTGTGGGATTCACATCCCATAGTAAGTAGCATTGTAACTACATGCAGCGACCACCAGGGGCACTGCTGCGCAGCCCCAACACACTTGATGTAGGATCACGCTACGGACTGGTAGTGTTGATCATTAGGGCCGGTCAGAGACGACCGTTTAATCAATAATAAACGTAATCAGAAAGAGAAGTAGGGTTGTTCTTGAATGAGTAGGACACAGCCCTATATATATATTGTATATATATATATATACAATATATATATATATATCCTTTCACATAATGGCTTGCGAAACAACTGTACATTAACGAAACACGTAGGTTTAGTACGTCCTTTTTGAGAAGATTATTTTTAACAATGTATGCTAATTTTGCTGAAATACATTGAAATTCGATGCCTACAAGGGAATTACGCTTTAAAAACCCATTTGGCTTAATTAGGTACCAAGCGCTATATAGAGAACAGGAAAAAACATTCATCTATTACAAGGAAAAAAAACAAAATATTGATATTTATAAACAGCATATATATAGTTAAAGATATAATTTTATTCTTTAAAAAAAACTAATTACTTTTGATGGAGTCTAGTGAAACTACGCATAACACGTACAGGAAAACCAGCTTCACTTCCCTTGACATTAACATTGAAATATGACGAGTTTTAATGCAATGCACGTTTTCCTGATGAGTCGCAGACAAACTGTCGCATACTAACTGCAAATTTAAATGGTAGTGAATTTGAAACGAATATAATATATCTTTAGATAATGTATGTTACTTGGCGCGCATATAAAATAAATATGCTTATTAAAAGCGCATAAAAGCTTTGTTATTTTTACATTTTTGTTATTGTGTGTTGTTTTAAAATAAATCAACGTTTTATATGCATGCTCTAGAACATTTTCAAAATTTCACTAATCTGTTATAGTTAATTAAATTTGTCGAATTTTTAAGAAAAAAAAAATATAAAAGGTGCTATAAGGGGTCAAATGGATCATGGAGCAAAAGTGTTTTTTAATTAAATATTACATCACGCATTGTTAAATTTATGTTTTAATATCGTTCTTTTTTTTTATTTACTTCGTTTTATGAGTTACCTTTTTAGAAAAAAAATAATTAAATCCCGAAAGTTCATTTGTTTGAGAATACAAAAAAAAACTTTGTGATAGTTTAATGCATGAAAAACTTCTATATAAAAACTAGAAAAGTTCAATTATATACCAATATTCCTGAGTTCTGTATAAAAAAAAAGAAAAAATGGGTATTTGAATTATTAATATTAAACATTGGAAATTCGTAAACATTTTAGGATCTTCGGCAAAAGTGCAATTATTCTATAAAATTACGAATTTCGAAACAAAGCTTATAAATGACAATAGCTAGCTGTAATATATTTAACACTGTTTGTATGTTAATATAATAATAAGTTACACACCTGTTTGTTTTTTTAAATAAACTGTCAACAAAAGAACATATTTCGATTAAAAAAGGACTCTATTTGCTTGCTTCATTAGAAGTTCAATATAATGTTTCAAATGACAAAAAAATTCGAATATTATCCTAGTAGACGTTTTTTTTTTTTTTCGAAGTTAATAAATAATAAAAAAGTCGACTTTTCAAAATGGTGGATTACAGAAAAATATATAAAAATCTGTAACTAAAACAGTTCCGTATTAATCAAATATACAGATTGTTAAGAATTGAATTGTTATTTATTCTGTTTTATTTAAGCTACTAATTCAACAAAAAAAATTATAATGCTTTTTTCACGATAAGTTACATGATTCCCACAAAAACTATTTTACCCCAACTACTTACTTTGAAAAAATAATTATTAAAAATATCTTTAAAAAATCATAGAATTAAATAAAAATATATGATTATGTTTCCAATAAATAAGTAAAAGATTTTATAAAACAATTGTAATTTTACAATATTTTTCCAGAGAGAAATTTGACTTTGAAAGTCATAAATCGAGTTTCATAACCCATTTTCCCCTAACTTGTCCTATTCAAGGTATACATTCTTAATATGGCCAATACAAAATATTTTATACTCATAATGAAATTTTCTTATAATATTAATTTTAAAATGTTTTCTTAATTATTAAACTTATTTTATCAGTATCATATTACATTTATCAGTATCATATTTTATAAAATGATGTATAATTATTGAACTAAAACTAAAAATTCAACATTATAATAAAAATTTATACTTTACAAAATAAAATGAAAGGTAAAAAAAATTGCTAGACTTATTAAGATACTATTCTTAAAACTTTTTTTAAATGTAACTAATAATTGTTGGACAAACTTACATTGTAATCTAGTTCCACATTATTCTGTAAGCCGATATTTTAAGAAAAGCAAAAAAATGCAGCGAATAAATAAAATTTCAGTAATATAAAACAAATAAAATACGAAATTGAATTTCAACTGTACATTTGATTCACAATATATCAAACAAATACAATCTTATTTAGCCTTTGTTTCTCAACAAAATTTAAGATATTAATGTGTTTGCCTTAGTATAAGTATAGTAGATAAGTATAAGTTTAAAAGATTTGATTTTATATAATCCTTGTAATTTATATAATCCTTGTACTTTTTATATAAGCCTTTGTACTTTATTAAAAATATTCTATTTAACTTATTTAGGGAGTTGACCTTTTTTCAAAAAATTCTACTTGACGTTGGTATGTAGTTTGTTCCATGTCATTTGTTGAAGAAAGTTTTCATTTCATTTTGTATCAATATTTTAAATAGTAAATGTCGTCACTTCACTTACTTCCCATTCTTTGGCATATTTTTTTAGGCTTAACCTACTATAACTTTTTACTGTGGACTCTTATTTTGATTATTCTTTTAAATGATAGAGGGCGACACGATGGTGGCTCCCTTCATACATAAAGATAAACGTTTTATTTTTAAGTTTAACAATTTCTTATAATTTTTGCTTTTATTTACGCGTCTTTTTTACAATTTTAAAGTATTAATTTAAAATACTGCCTTCGGTATGAATTTAAATTGAACCTTTTATAATAAAAAATCAAATTAATCGAGGGTTTTAGTTCTAAACAATTTGATGATTATAAAAAGGATGTTTTTTTTTAGTTTGGAAAAAAAACATTCATACTAATAACTTTTTTATGTATTAACTTTCATCACGATTGACTATTAATAGGAGTATAGTGGAGCCTGAACGCGACTAGACAAAGTTCCGATACTGCTTATTTTTTTACGAAAAATAAATAAGAAAAAATTGTAAAATACCTTTTTTAAATATAAAAAGTATTTCATCACTTACTTTTATATACAACTTCTGCATTATTTTTGACAACACTTTGCTATAATATGTATTAATAGGTTCTGTTTTTGTAATTAAAATGGTTTATTACCCAAATATGCATGAGGAAAAATCCGGAGTAACACAAAAAAAGTTCTTCTTATAATAAATTGAATATTTTTTATAGAATGGTCCACTTTTATTATAAATTTCAATTAATTGTACACAATTGCCGTACCCAGTCAAACATTTATGTTAAAATATTAATTTTATTCTCAGCATTTTTAAATCTGGATTTTTGACACAGCGTTAGCGAGATCCTATTTTAACTCGATCTTTCGTCTGTTTGTCTGTAAATTCGTTTGTTACGCTGTCACGAACAGACACGTCGTTGTTCGATTTTCTTAAAATTTGGCAGAAATGTTCCTTGAAGTCATTAAAATGGACATCTTTTTTGTTGTTTTTCTGGTCGCGAGGTCTATTATTCACAAAACTACTAGTCGTAAGTATCATTAATTTCAAATACATTGTCATTCATTTTATGTTAAAAAGGATATGAATAGTTTTTTAACAGCTGACGTGTTTAGTGCTTTAATTTTTATACTACATTTATTTTGAAAATTTAATTCAGTAACTTATATCTGCACTAGAGTACCCATGTGATAATTATCGCATGAACAACCCTCTCCCACACACACCCATTCTTTAGAGCCAAAATATTAAAAAAAATGACGTCTGTCCATAAATGGCAGCATTATCAACGGCTTGTTAAAAAAAACGTTAAGATGATATATTTTAAATGCATTAAAAAAACACGTTGATATTTATTAGATAAAAGTACAATTCGTCGATGGTTCATGAAATTATCATTCTTTTGTTACTTCATGTGGTAAAAGGGATCTTTACTACAGAAATAATATATATGTTTGTCTATGTATGTTTAATTCAATTGAAAATTTTAAATGAGATATTTTCCATATATTAAAAAAGGATAGTTTTGTTAATCAATATAAACAAAATTGGTATAACAATGAAAGTGATATCGTAAACTTAATTTTAGAATGTATAATTACATCAAATTTAATTTGGCTTTGAAATATTAAATTTTGTGCTCACACCCTATCTTACTATAACTGTGAATTTTCCCCTTTCACCGGGATTTCGAGTTCAAAAGCCTTGAAAACACCGTTATTTTCCGAAAAATGAATAAATCACAAAACACTTTTATCTTCGAAAAACACAAAGAAAACACTCCGTACCGTTTTGTGTTACTCGGAAAACTTTACGGAAAGAAACGGAATAAATTGCGGAAGACTCCTATTCAAATCAAAGTAATTCACCCAAACAGCGAGACACTTTCCATGAAGCCCAAGAAAAGATGCTTCCAATAATTTATCCATACCGCGCACGAATCTCCACTTAATTGAAGAGCAGGATTTTATTTCCTGATATATCGCCAAGACTGGCGATAAGCCGCCGAATCTGGAACTCCTCCAGAAGGATCGCTGTCAAAAAGCGGAGGTTCTCCGTGTCCTAAGGCAAACCTCTTCGTTCGACCAAAGGTGCGAGCTTTGTGAAAGTCATTCGCATCTTCGCTTCTGAAAGGGTTGAGATGTGTTGGGTTCAGTTTTCTCTGGTGCGCTTTTTAGCGGTTTTCTTTACCCTTCTTAACTTTGATTTGAAGTCATGGGCAGCTCCGGTCATCTCTTCGGAAATCCAGGCAATGGTAAGTTATTTGATTTTTTTTTTATTTGTTGAAAATATTGTTTTTGTAACTTAAATACTAGATCTATTAGAAATCTATTTATTTTAAGTTTGTAATCTTTTTAAAAAAATATTCCTCAATGTTAGCGTGTTATTTTAGTATTTTTTGTTGTTGTTGATATTCTGGTATTACTTTATTCTAAAAGAAAAAACCTTATAATTTTAACTCTTATTTTGGTGCATCTATAAAAAGAACATTTGAATGATCTAATATAGACTTGCTGAAATAATATTAAATTCGTGTGGTAGAAAGATTTGAATATTGGAATGAATAGTTGTAATATCTGAGGACAAGTGTGTAATAGAAATGTAATAAACATGTTGCATTCGCATTGTATTTTCATTCACACTCAAACAAAAACTACCATAATGGAACCCTAATAAATAAATAAGCATCAAGTACCCTAATGGAAGGTATACTATTTTAACAGAAAATGATTGTTTGAGAAAAAAGTTCTATTTCTTAGACCACTATTTTTTTTTTCTTTGTGCATATTTTAACTTTATATAAAATGCAAAAATTAACAATAATGCCTCAGAAATTAATCCGAGACGAAATAAAATAATTTATTTTTAGCTTTTAATTTTTTCTTCAAATATATATTTTCCTCTTTTTTTTTAACAAATTAATATCGATATAAATACCATATAAAGTACTTTTTAATTGCAAACAGTTTTAGCTATTTTATACTTGCATTTCATTCAGTGTTTTATAACACTCACCTACGTAAAAATGACTAACATATGACTCATTTATGTGTGAATATTTTTTTTAAATTGGCACCCCACTATTAAAAAAAAGTGCAAAGTTAAACTTTAACTGTATTGCATTAACCACTCTTAGTTTGATATCGATTTATCATATTGTCTTAATTTTTAAAATTTATTGCTATGAATATAATATATTTTGTGGTGTAATGCATTCATTAAAGAAATAATATTCATTTATCATCTTAAAATGTATGCAATAAATAATAATTTTAAAATTTGGCATAATTTTATATTTCAATCACTTAATTATGGAATTACCTTTGAAAATAAACAACTCCAGGAATATATCCTTTTTTAATAGAGATGTAGACGTATATAAATTCCTTAGATAAATAACATGCACATCCTAAACAATTATACGATATTTTCCACTTCGTAAGCAAAGCACTAACGTGATTTAAAAATTGTGGAAATTAGTAATTTTTATTATATTCTTAAATATCAATCTCCTTGTATATCGTCGTCATCTGACCATGGTTCAAAAATACGAAACATCGTTCCCGGGTCTTTCCTTCGAGATAGGCCCTGAACCGTCCCCAATAGCCCGGTGTGCAGCTCTAGTGCGACATTTATTAACCAAAACCAAAAGAAACCTTGTATATCGATAATATTGTAGTATTTTGGCAATTATTACATAGCTTATACTTATTTATTATTACAATCAATAAAAGAGTACTGGTAATCATTAGTTCGGTTTGTTTAATTAATGTCGCACTAGAGCTGCACATTGGGCTATTAGCGACGGTTTGGGGCCTAGATTGTTTGGTTTGGTTAATTAACGTCGCACTAGAGCTGCACAGTGGGCTATTGGCGACGGTTTGAGGCCTATCTCGAAAGAAAAACCCGGGAACAATGCCTCATATCTTTGAACCATGACCAGCTGTCGTCTGATCCTGGCTCAAAAATACGAGGCAATATTATCTGGTATTTTCGTATTTTCTTCGAGATAGACGGGGGGCCCCAGTTGCCCAGCGGATAAAGGCGTCCGGCTGGAAATCAGAGGATTGCGACTTAGAGCCCAACTGATGGACTTGACAAAAAAAAAAGTAAACATGTAGTGATCTTGCGATCGGAGAGTTGCCAGCTTCATTACTAAAAGACTCGGAAGTCGTCTAAAAATATGTAACAAATTGTACTGGTGTATATACGGAACTCGTACACGATAAATCTGATCGGGGTCCAATGTCCTGACGCCAATTGAGGTTGCATTGGGTGCCAGATCAGGTGTTGTCCTCGTCATCTGAATAATGTTAAAAAAATACGATACTTTGTTACCGGGTCTTTTCTTCGGGATAGACCCCAAACCGTCGCCAATATTCCAATATGCAGCTCTAGTGCGACATTAATTAATGAAAACAAAACCTTCGAGATAAACCCCGAACTATCGCTAATAGCCCACTGTGCAGCTGTAGTGCGACGCTAATTCAACCAACCACATTTATTATTGAAATAATATTTTACACGTGAATTTTATTTGGTACTTTCAGAAAATGGTTCGCGCTTTATCTAACTTTCAACTTGGTGATCCGTAATCATTTTAACGTTGGCACTACTGCCCTACACAGTTACAGAAGAAGGTTGCGACTCGGGAATCGTATCGGCACTGGTTTTGTTTTGTTAATTAACGTCGCACTAGAGCTGCACAGTGGGCTATTGGCGACGGTTCGGGGTCAATCTCGAAGGAAAGACCCGGGAACACATACACATTCACACACACATTCATACATGCACCTCGTTATTTAAGAACCATGATCAGATGACGAGGAAACACCTGAACTGGCACCCAACGCCTTCAATAGACGTCGGGACTTTGGACCCCGATCAGATTTATCGTGCACCAGTCCCGTATACACGCCAGTTTAATTTGTTGGATATTCTGGACGTCTTTCTAGTATTTTTGTAGTGAAGCTGGCAACCCTCCGATCGCAAGATCACTACTTTTTTACTTTTCTATGTCAAGTCCATTTCTCGGATTCGAACCACCAATCCTCTGATTCGTAGCTGAACGCCTTACCAACTGAGCAACTGGGGCTCCGTTTCGGCACTGAAAAGCTTCCTCTCATTTATCTATGAAAGGGTAGAAGAAAATAGCGTAATATTATCAGATTTTTATGAATGAATCGGAGATGAGTAAAAGTGATACACTGGAACGTAACTCAGTAGTTGTGTTGATACACGTGATCGCGATAAAGTCGGGCATGAGTCAGTGAGTCGCTTTCCCAGTTTCCAAAATCTGAGCAGCCGAATGACTGCGTCATCCGAGTGAGGAAGATTACACGTTCTGTTTGTTTCCCCTCACTAATAGGGATCAATGGGATGAGTCAGTAATTACGCATCTCGATGACAAACTCACTTTACTTTTGTTTATTAAATGTTTTAATACTTTGATCTGTGACTATTAAAATTCGTAAATGAAACAGCCGTTCTTAAACTGTGGGGAGTAATATGGAAAAGGGGTTGTGTGAAAGCTGCTTTGGGGATAGGCAGGTCTACATCCAATTTTTGAAATGCATCCATCTACCCAAACAAATTCAATATTTGTAGTTGACTTCAATTTTAAAGTGATTGTATTAGAATGCAGATGTACATTTCTTATGCAGAATTTTCGGGGAAAAGTTTCACGGCACAAATGATCAGTAAACATGTATGCTTTAGATATTTATGTAAACACAAATTTAAAAAAATATAATGGAGTTTAAAAAATATAAGAATTCATTTTACACTAAAACACTTTTATCGGGTATTTTTAACTGTGAGCGGGTGGGGCACTGTGTGACAGCACACGTCGCACGCCCCTAAGGACGGTCCTGCTCTTTTGAATACTATTTTGTACGAATTTTATAATTAAGGAGGCCTGAGGCGTGACTACAAGATATAAAAATATAATAAGGTTTAAGAAAAGCAAATTACTGATAAAATGTTTTTTCCCGATGGAATTTTCTTTAAATTTGTCGACAAAAAAAATCTGATATATTAATAATTTTTTTACACAATTAAACTCGCATGCTTTATTAACTTAAGCTTATTTTTCTTTAAAAACTTTAAATTGTCATTAGTTTTTCAACAATTTTATAATACTAATGATAATTTTAGAAGCCACAAGTATTTGTAAGTTTTGGATATAATTTGTTCATAAACTAAATTTTGAATATTTTTTTGCATATTGCGTTTAGCAAAATGCGATTAGCGAAATAGCGATCTAAACTATTTTTCTTTCAGTTTTAATAACAACTTGACTTTTGAAAGTAAATTGACAACCAGAAGAATACTTTTTACATTTAATAATTAAACAACAAAAATTAATTAAATAATTATTTATTTATATTTATTATATAAAATGCAATAGTGTTTGTGTAAATACAGTAGTTCCAAACAATATTACAAATGACCGGATTATTTTATAATGAAAATTTAAAATGATCCATCGATATTTTATAGCGCAAGAAAAAGAGCTGAGCCGACACGGTTTACTTATCCTTGCATCAGAAACATAAATCCCCATTGGCGAGCCCTCCCGTAGAGTTGGCGACGTTCGTGCTGAGAGCAAAGTAATGTAACTAACTCCCTGTGAAGTTTTAACGTCCGAACGCTTTGACCGCTTCTAACTCGAGAAAAAAAAAGTCACCTTCAAGGTCAATTTTAAAAGGAAATTCCTTGCTTCCCGAATTTCTTTCCCCCTTTTCATACCAAATTCAATTATTTCCCGATCGTAAAGTAGTTTGGAGAGTTTTTTTTTCTTTAACTTTGATAGTAAACGAGATTGTGTTTCGCTTTGCCAGAGACAGTTATCGAAAATCGATTTGAACTTTGGTATATAAACCTCCCCAAACTCTCAATAACAATTGAAAATGTTTGTTATACGATTAAATATAGTTTTTATTTATAAATTCGAACATTTGTTTTGTTTGGATTGTTGAAATATTTAAAAAATATATATTAAAATAATCTCAATACATTCAACATTTTTGTAACATGCAATTTTAAGTTAAGAGCATAACATAACATTATCACCAAATAGTGCATTCCTGTAATTGTTTTTCCCTTAGTTATCAGTAAATATCAACTTGGGTGTTTCTTAAAATGATGTCAATAATGTTTTTTAATTTCTAACAGACTACATTATTTCCGTATTTATCCCTAGATATATTTATAAAACCTGAACTCACTTTGTTTATGAACAGAAACATTTGATTGGTACTTTTTTTTAAACAACTCATGAATATTTCTCATCATCAAAAAATATTTATCAATTCTTAAAACATTGAAGTATTAATTAGTTGTTCACTTGATAACTTGTTTAAAAATAACGCAAACAATTACATTATAAACAAACAAATAATTTAATTTTAAACTGTTAAACAAACGAACAATTAAATTATTAATCTGAAACACGCAACTACAAACAATTATATTATGTTTGATATTTTAAAAAAAAGATTAAAAAAATGAAGGTAAATGTTTCTTTATTTGCCAAAAATTAACCGAGTTACTATAGATACTAATTTGTAAATCTATTGAAATTTATTCATCAGATTACAAATGTTATGGCCATTTAATTTTTTATTGTTAATATTCTTACAATATTAATTGAGTTGTATTAATGTAGAGTTATAAATAAATGGGCAATTATGACCATAAATGATTTATTAAATCTGAGATATGTCCAATTAATTCTTTAAATGTTTGATAGCCTTTTAAGAAGATATCAAGTAACTTAATATACTTCGGCCAATGCAATTTAAGATGCACGGATTTTTTAAGTATAATCACTGATAATTGTAATGTGTAGATTTTTATTTTTTTCCATAATTTTTAAAATTTAAAACTCTTAAATATTTTGTGACAGATTGTTTTATTATTAAATATTTCAAATTTGATGTTAACTCATTTTTGAAATTTAACCTACTTTGTAAATTTTTATTGATTACGTAACACGCTCATATAATAGACCTTTAAAAAAAAGCAAGTGAATAATTTGCCTTTAATGGTCAATTGTATTGGAATGTATAGCAATAAGTACTTTATATTGATTATTTAATTTAAAGTTATATATTCCAATTTGATAATCTTTATTGATATACAAAATACATATCTCAATATTAACAAACAATTTTTAGTGTGCTGATATTTATTGCATCCAGTTGAAAACTAGATTTTCGTATAAATGCTAATTCAATGAAAATGATAATTGTGGAATATATTCACTCTTTGAGAATTCATATATTCCTGCCTTTGCTTATCACTGTTTTAGTAACACGCAACAATTTCGATGGGCATAAGCTTTTCCTTGGAGTAGACCTTGGGGTAAATCGATGTAATGCTGGAAAGAAGCACAGCTGTAGGAGCTTTTAGGGGAATTAATTGGGGTTTATTTGTGTGATAATTACCACAGAAGGTCAAGTGTGGCTTGTGACTGGACATAAATGTCAACGTGTCCGAAACAATTCAATGACCATGGTTATTTACGATGCATCGTAAATTTTAATAAAAAGTATGACGTAGATTTATGTTAGTCAAAGAAGAGACATTCTAAATGCAACATGGATTAAAATTGATTGTCACGTTTCTGGGAAGAACTATATATTTATAAAAATTTGATTAGTGAATAATTAAATTTAAGAATCTTAATTATTTAAAAATATATAATGTGGGGGAATGTGAATTAAATATCAAATGTCTCTAAACAAAATAAAAACTTGAAGAAAGATAGCGAGGACCCTGTTTTAACTCGACCATTCAGCATTCCGTCTATTTGTCTGTCTGTAAATTAGTTTGTTTGTTACCTACCTTTTGTTACCTAACGCGTTGTTCGATTTTCTTCAAATTTGTCATGAATGTTACATGAAGTCGATAAAATAAACGAATATGTTTTTTGCTCGCGAGGTCTACTTTTCCCAGAATTACTAGTATTCGGTTATTCACAAGACATAACTAACAAAATGGTGTTTTTGTTTTAAAATTTTCTTGATGAATTCTTTATATCAGTTCCTATTTGTGATAAAAATGATCATCGTAAGTTTTCAGCAGGAACATCATAAACTTTACAAAATTTCAATCAGTCAACAACATCAGTCAGGCTTCTTCAACATCAGTTTATTTCCTCAACATTTCCCACAAACGCCTTAACAACAGTCCGAATGATGACTTCACTTTCAAAATTCGAACCCCAACCAACACTTTACACAAAACCATTATTATAATTAAAACAACAATATCCATTTCCTGGACTCGTTTTTTGGTATGTAACACACACACACATTACATCATTCATCAGGGTATTAATTAGAAGAAAGTCGGTGCAATGGATGGCATTGCTGCAACCCGGGCGTACTGGCGATAACAAAGGCGTGGGGGCCTCTCAAATGCCGAAGGAACCGTCGACTCGAGTGTCACACCTCATCGGGTTCGCGACCTTCCCGGAGAGCGACGCACTTTTTCCAAATACTTCTCTGTCTTTTGGGCCTCTGTCAGGTGATTAGCTGTCGAAATAAGAAACCTCTTTGTCGGGATGGGGAGTCCATGTTTGATATTTTTAAAGGAATATCGGGCGTAGAGAAAATGTCTTGATGGAAAAGTTTACGTGGGATTTTTATTGAAAGTGATCCTACCCTGTTTCTTTCATTTGTTTAAGTCTGTTTACTATGAAAGGGAAAGGTGGTGTTATTCAACGTCCGGGTTCGTCTTTATTGATCATTTGTTTATAAGTAGTTTCGAAATAGCGACCCGTGGTAGAAAAAATATGAGAAGATCGTTGTAATGAAGTATTGCTGAAATGAGTTGAATAAATTATAATGTAGAAGCTAATCAATTGGTTGGGATATTAGTGGTCGCTTTAAGGAAAAGGTCGTTGCCATGGAAGTATAATATGCTGTATTTATATTACTAAAACTGGATACTGTATGAAAAATGAAAATAGAAAAATCCTCAAGCAGTGGTAGTTAAGTGAGAACAATATAATTGTGATTTAAATAAGAGGATATTTTAATTCAAAATCAATCAATAACCTTTTAATTCACTAAAAGTACAAAATCCATCAAATAAATTGAAGCGTTCAGAGCTAAAGTGAGTCAAACTAAAGTGAATCAAAATAAATATTTAAAAAAATTGTTTGTTGTGGATTAATACTTGATAATGGTATATATTTTCAGAGCCATAGTGAACCAAGTTCTTGCTATTGCTATTTTCTAACAGATGGCATTATTATCCTCTAAATCACTTTAGGATTTAACTAGTGTTAATAACTTTTATCTTGATTATCTCAAAACTATAACTTATGGACTTAGTTCACTATTACTATGAAAATATACGACATTGTCCTTTTTAATGCTATTTTCTAACAGATAGCATTATTATCCTCAAAATCACTTTAGGATTTATCTAGTGTTAATAACTTTTACTTTGACTATCTCAAAATTATAACTTATGGACTTCATCCACTTTAGCTCAGAACGCCTCATATAACCTGTGATTTTATACGATTATAAAATTATCCTGCGCAGATAGATATCCATTATAGAAAAACAACGCTTTCAGTCTGTTTCAAAAACACCAGTGGCGGCTCGCCCACTACAGCAAGTACAGCCGGGCTGCACCTAAATTCATTAGTGTATTTTAACACTAAAATCAGATATTTTACTAATTTTCTTAAATGAAGATTAGAATTGAAAATGTAATTTCTACGGTAGTAAACAAAATCTCCGATAAATAGCACGCATGTTACCGTAATGCACAATTCAGCAGGGGGAAAAACTCCATTCAATCAAACTGCAGCCAAAAAGCGAAATTCGAAATCGGCTGCATCGTTGCCATGGCAACCGCTACGTAGTATGGAGATTCCCCCCATACTGATGCACTGCATTTGTGAGAAGGTACAGCCGAAATGAGTTTTCTTATTTTAGCTGCACTTGAGGTTCGATATGCTGATTGGCTAATGGGTGAAACGAGAACTTACGAGATTATATCCAAACGGAAATGGGTTTTCGTGATACATTTACTGTGTGCTGTTGTTTCAGGACATGGTCCTGCTGTTGTTTCGTTATTTAAGTTAATATTAAAATTGACCGATTTGCATGTTTAAAAGAAAGGAGGATTGCTTTAATTTTCAAAAAATAAGTAAGTGTTTTCTATTTTGTTCGCATGTTATTATTTCTTAAAAATTGAAAGGAAACTTGATTTGAGTAGTGAATAATAAAGAATTTCCGTTCATGTAAGGTTTTTGGAAAATAGGGAGGGGGGATTCACATGATTTCGGCTGCACTAACATTTTAGACCACGGGCCGCCACTGAAAAACACCAACCATGGGTAAAAATAGTTTTTAATAATTATAATTCCTAGAAACTTTTAAAATTCGTCTCCCTTCTCATTGAAATAGCCTATTATCCCTAAGTAACGTTAAATAAGCGTAATTATTCAAATTAACCCGAGTGCGCAGCTGCATTGCTCCTCATCCAAATTAAATAGCGTGTGTCCAAGGTCAAGGGTCCTTATGCAACGTCACTTTCGGGAGTTCATTGGTTGTGTTTCTGTTAAGAGTGGACCCCCACTCTCAAGAATTCAATTAAGTGTCGAAATCCGTTTCGAAGGGGAAAAAAATATCCATCACTTAAAGATCAGCATGCTTATTTTGACCTTGAAAGGAACCGCAAGAGTTAAAAGAAAGCGCGGTTAGTGGGCAGCATTTTTATGCAGCTAACTTTCCATTTCGATGCATAATTGAAAATGAAATGTATGAAGAATACAGTAGGTCAGCGGTTCTTAACCTATGGGTCGCGACCCAAAATTGGGTCGCGAAGCATATTTCTTGGGTCGCGCTGAGTCGAACCAAAAAAGTTAGTAATACACCAAATAATAAGTAATACCAACACCTCCTAGAAGAGTTATTCCCTAATACAAGTTACTCCCTAATACAATGTTTCGGTTTTACCGCTCTTCGCGAATGGCCTTCCGGAAGTGACGTCCAATTCCTGTCCTGAGGCTTTCTCTTCTAGGAGGTGTTGGTAATACGCACGCCATTGCTTTGCGTGCGCGCAGACTCAGTAAACTCTCTGTCAAAAACTCGTTTCTGCGCATTGTGTTGTAAATAACAGTGAAACGTGTAATAACAGTGAAACGTGAATACAAGCATTTTAGAAACAAATTTTGTCTTATTATTAATAGTGGAGTGATCAAGCTGCAGTGCGTATTGTAAAATTGTAATCACCCTAATAATGGCAAAACGTGAATACAAGGAAGCATTTTTAGAATTAGGTTTTACTTGCATTTATGATCAAGGAGTGAACAAGCCGCAATGCGTGTTGTGCAGTGAAATATTAAGTAATGAATCGATGAAACCGAACAAACTTAAAAGACATTTTGATGCAAAACATAAAATTTTTTCCTTTGAGGGAAAAGATCGTACTTTTTTCGAAAGAAAAGAAGCCCATTTAAAAAGACAGCGTTTGGATGCACCAAGTAGTAATGGTTTTATAAATTCTGCCAAACAAGCTACACTTGCTTCTTTTTATGTGGCTTGCCATATTGCAAGACAAAAGAAATCCCATAATATTGCTGAAAAACTTATAAAACCTGCTGCCATTGACATGGCACGTATCATGTGTGGAGATGAAAGTTCAAAGAAATTACAAAAGATACCATTATCAAATGATACAATTCGTTTACGAATTAATGATATGTCATTTGATATTAAAAATCAACTTATTTCTGCTATAAAAATTGCTGGTTTATTTAGTATTCAACTGCATGAAACGACAGATGTAAGTAAAGATGCTCAACTCATGGTTTACGTGCGGTATCCAGGTTTAACAGATATACAGGAGGACATTTTATTTTGCAAACCAATGTCAACAACAACTAGAGGTGAAGATATTTTTCTTATGGTCGATTCGTTTTTTAAAGAAGAAGGATTAAATTGGAATCAGTGTTTCAGTATTTGCACCGACGGTGCAGCTGCCATGACAGCATCTCAAAAGGGATTTTCGACAAGAGCAAAACAAATGAATCCACAAATTATATCGATTCATTGTTTGTTACATAGACAAAATCTTGCTTCAAAAAAATTATCACCCGAATTATGTATCGTTTTGGATGAAATTGTTGCGGTAGTCAATTTTATCAAATCAAGAGCTCTTAACTGTAGAATTTTCCGCGAACTGTGTTTCGAATTTGGTGCAGAATACGAACATTTATTATATTATTCTGAAGTTAGATGGCTGTCCCGGGGCAAAGTTGTTCAAAGAGTATTATCATTGCGGACAGAAGTCGAATTTTGTTTGAGAGAAAAGAAACACCCATTAGCATCTAAATTCTCCGAGTTGAAGTGGATTACTCAAGTTGCTTATTTGTCAGATATTTTATTTGAAATAAATAATCTAAATACGTCTATGCAAGGACGTAATCATACTATTATTGAATTAACTGAAAAAATTACATGTTTTAAAAATAAACTCAAATTATGGAGAAATAAGGTTGAAGTAAAGAAACTTGCTTCATTCCCGACTCTTAATTTACTTGTTGAAGACAATAATATTGATATCACAGATTTTGAAATACAGAAAATTATTATTAATCATTTAGAAAAACTAATAGCAGACTTTGATCGATATTTCCCTGCAGACGATGTTTTCAAATATAATTGGGTTCGAATGCCATTTAATTTTGATGTAAGTGATTTGCATGAGGAATTTGTTAATATTAATCAATTTCAAGAACAATTAATAGAAATACAAAGTGACCAAGCACTTCGATACAATTTCTACAAAAACACTGAATCTTTATGTGCTTTCTGGTTAAAATTAAAAACCGAAAAGCCAATAATTGTTAAAGAAGCCCTAAAAGT